>CM056382.1:69298056-69648056 GCA_029718625.1 Synaphobranchus kaupii | reverse complement strand
CAGCAAAACTTTTAATGGCTGATTTTATGGATCAATGATATTTTCGGATTTGATTTTCTCAAAATAGACATTTTGTGACTTCAGTACTTTTAGCACCAGGGTCTTCAATTAACTTATTCATATAAAGCACAAATGCACCAGTGCTGTGTGCACTTCATTCAAATGCAAATAAGAAAAAATATGACAACACAATTTGACAAAGACAACTCTAATTTGTGCACCCAGGCACACATTTCTTCTCTCAAATTTAAAGCCCCTTTACTTATAATCATATGCATATTTAACATGACTGGAGTGAGTATTAGCAGATTGTATGAATAACGCACATTTTATGCTCACTACTTAACCACAAAATGACTTAAAATTATTTTACCTATTATGAAGCACTCTGGGGCAAATCAGCAAACATACGGACTCTACTATTCATCTACTGTGGGTGGGTAGCAGTCACATCCTGGATTAAGTACGCAGGATTGAATAAGTGGCATTATGGGTAAAGACAGCATGTGCGATGGGCTCACTGACCGAGGTGGGAGATGGTGTGGGTGTTGATCTGGCCGGGGCAACAGATAGGGCCCCTGGAATTCTGGGTCAGGGACCCTGCGGTGGAACAGTTTGAAGCCGACCAGTTTGCCAGCCTTGCTCGGGAGCTCCCAAAACACCTGCAGGGCTGTGCTGTTCAGCACCTTGGTGAAGAAACTGGGGGCAGTGGGCACTGCAGGGGAGGGAGGGAGGGAGGGAGGGAGGGAGAGAGAGAGAGAGAGAGAGAGAGAGAGAGAGAGAGAGAGAGAGAGAGAGAGAGAGGATGGGAGGGGGAAAGAATGGGTAGAGCAGTAAAGAGAGGTAAGAATAGATGAAAAGAGGGGATGAGGATAGAGAGGGGAATGGATGAAAGACAGGCGTGCGGATAGGGCAATAGAGAGCAGCAGGCAGAGGTAGAGAATGAGAAAGATATTGAGGCAGCGGAATAAACAAAAGGAATGGCAGCGGGAAAGGAAAGAGAAATTGAGCAGGAGAGAGTGTGAGAGAGAAATCACAAGTTAGCTACAAATTATTCCTAATGTGACATTGCCATAAAAAAGAAAAATACATTCACCGCTTACAGGCCTAATAAAAGCACCGCATTTATCATTGTTTGTATCCCAGCACCATCGCATTCAGCTCACGCGCAGTGACTTACCGCCCCCTAGTGTCGTAGTAAAGACAGTGTTGGACTGCTGGCTCGCTCCTAAGGGGGAATAGGCCTTGAGGTAGATGGAGTAGGTGGTGGCCGGCTCCAGGTTGTTGAAGTCGTGCTGGAACGTGGTCTTACTGACCGCCTCCTGCAGCTCTCGGCTGTCTGGCTCTGTGAGGGGAAACAACGGCGCAGAATGTCATCAGTGCTCCAGAGAATTACAGACCGCACTATTTTAACAACAAACCATCGCGTTGTTTTGGCGTTCCCAGACCCCCTGCGGCAGCCTGCGGCTCCCTCACCTCCGATCATGCGGATGTGAAGCACGTATCCGATGATGCCGTCGGTGACCTCGGGGGATGGCTGTGCCCAGGACAGCTGGAGTGCGGTGGTGGAGAGCGCGGTGGCGGACAGGTCCTGCGGCGCCTCCGGTAGCTCCTTGGCCAGGGAGACCGCCAGACGGGCACTGGCCTGGTTGGTGCCAGCGGTGTTCTCTGCTATGCACTGATAGATGGCCTCGTCTTCTGAGGTGATGCGTGTCACTGCAAGGGTGCTAGAGGGGATTGAGAGAATAAAAAATGTAAAATGGAAAGAAAAAGGGTGGAAGAGAGCATGTAGGAATGTTGTTGGTGGACAAAAAAACAAGCAATTATCTTTTAGCAATTGTTTCCAATTGCTAGACTAACTAAAGTTGTGCACAAAGCATGAGCGGACCATATTGAATAGACATAACGCAACACTGACACCGTGTGGCAGACAGAAATAATTGCATTGAGGTGAACTCCACAAACGGCAGTTGTTTATTCAATCAAACAACTTTGCCACAATATATTTTTCAGCAGGGTTAATGTTTGAAATTTACATTATTTAATGACCAAACCTTTTACTGTGTTAACCTAGCCTGTATTCCAGATGTATCTGCATTTTAAACTCAACATCTTTGCAAACATACAAAGCCAAAGTCAATATTTATTTCTTATTTCTTTTATTGTTTTTTTCCTACCATACCTTTTGAATTTCACCCTCATATGTGTTGCTACAACACTGCCTGTGACATTTAATATTTTGAGAACACTGTTGTGAAAAATGTAACTTTAGTTCACCTGTTATTGTTGGTGAGTTTCACATTGTCTCCTGGAGTCAGTATCTTTCCGTTCTTCAACCAGATCAGATGAGGCTCTGGGACACCCTGAGCCATGCAGGTAAACACAGCACTGCCCCCTGCTGGCTTTGAGACAGATTGCGGCCATTGCAGGAACTCAGGGGGAGCTAGAATAGAAGAGCAAGATAATGTTCTGAATCATGCAATACTAAAACTACACAGTAGGAGGCAGCATAGGCCTTTAAAAAAGCAATGGGTAATTTGATGACCACATATTACTTATGTAATGCTTTGAAATATATTTGTAACCAGGCACTGATTTAGTAGTAAATAATTAAAAAAAACATGCTAAAACTCCCAAGCCTGCTCATGATTCAGTGCTATCAGTTACTAATTAATTTTTGAACACCTTTTTCAATAACTGTAAAATAAAGTGCCACAATATCTATAAAATTTGTGGGAAATATAACTCCCAATAAAGTATCGTTGCAGGCATACTGAGTTATAACTGTTGAGTTATAGCAGGCCAATTTCAGCATGTGTGCGTATGTGCTTGTGGGTAAGTGTATTTGAAGCAGAAATTTACAGAACAAAAGAACTGGTCAAGATAGATCAAGGTCCACACTTACACCAAGGAGATAGAGACAAAGTCAAACATGCGCAAACAAGCAGGCAGACAGGCAGGCAGACAGAGGCACAAATGAACAGATATAAAATCACAAACAGACGGTAACCTCAGGGTGAAATCCTGAAGAAGGCTGAAGATTTAACAACAACAATGACAATGGGCTCTTATGAAACGGACGGTCCCCCTGCACGCAGGACAGATGTGGGTTCGCCACTAGACTTGACACCCGGTTCAATGCAAACACAATGGGCATATATATATGCAGAACCTGGATCCACGGCCCCTTGCATCTCATTGATCTATTACCATCCCTCCCCCCGGAAAAAGAGGCTCCTCTCAGACCTATTGTACCGACTCTGGGAAGAGAGTCCAGGAGGGAGGGGGCTGTGGGGGCAGGGGGTGCGGGGGAGGCCCCGTTTCAATGGAGAAACATTAATCAATCAGGATGGATTTTATCCTCTCTGCTCTTACCCTCAGGCCCCCATCTCTTTTATTGAGTGGGAAAAAAAAAAAGATTATTTGTTTTATGGGTTCGTAAAATCTTAAAAGGGGGCCCTTTACTGAAATCACAGTTGACTTTTTTCGTTCTGTTGTTATAACTTAAAAAATTCTACGAAGATACTGGCTCACATTTATTATCATTTTATTAGGGACGTCAGAAGATTTTATTATTTGTATTCTAATAGGCCATTGGGCTGGGAATGGGAGGCAGGTGTGCTGTATAAACGCCAGACAGAAAATTAGTCATGTTTAAATATTAGCGTAGAACCCCTGGGTAAGGCCGCTGTTCCATGGTCTAGGATATTTGAACTTGATCATGTGCATCAACTTAACTGTGTGTCAGTTGTGCATTCACTACACTTTAATGCTCTGAGATCTGAGATGTTGTGAGGTTATTCTTTCTGTTACATTCTACAATCTCTCTCAATATTATCATAAAACAAATATCCTTCAAAGATGGTTTAAAACCCTAATTATTAATATAAAGCACCCATTGTGCCAACTGTGTGTAATCACTATACAGTGTACACTCGACAATTCCCCACAATACTCTATGGGCCTGATTTACTAAGGCATTTCATTTGTACAAAACCTTTTAGCTCACACAAAACTAGTAACACAACCAATGATTGGTGCAAAGCAAATACCATGACCAATCACTGGTTGTGTCATTGGTTTTGCACATGCTAAAGATCCAAGTAAATCTGGCCCTATCAGTAAGGCCCTCACCAGGTAAAAACTAAAGAAGGGAGAATCAAGAACAAACTGAAGTTTAACTCCACATTGTTCAAGGAACTGTGGTCACCTGCCCCTCAGTTACTTAAAACAGCCATTTCTTTTATCAGACAGAATTTAAGAAACTGTGGTTCCACCCCCAGTGTTAAATGTACTGTAACAGAGTTCATATAGGGACCAAATATAGTGAAAAGCATCATTAGAGTTGATTTTGCACTGAGCATCTTGCTGTGTGTAAGCGCTGAGTCTACCCCTGCATTCTGAGTATTGCCTGGTGTCACCAGGGTTTATTGTCAGATGCATTGTCATAGTATTTGCAGAGCAGAAGCTCTAGACTGCAGCTCTCCAGCGAGGCAGGGACGGTTAGGGTTAGGGTGAGGGGGGTAAGGAGTAGTAGAAGATAGATGGGCGGATTGTGGGGCTGAATAGGGGCCACTCCAAGCCTCTATACAGGTCCTGAATCGGACCCTGCGCGGGAGGAGGGGTGTAATTAATCTGGCCGATCAGACACACTCTCCTCGCCTCGAGTGCACTTCACACTTGAACTTCACTGGAATCGTTTATTTGTGAGGAGAGAGGGATCCCGGCCCAGGATGGGCCACTAATTTAAACACAGGGAACACATCAGCTCTCTGTTTTTCTTTTCTTTACTTTTATTTTGACAGCACAGGAGAAGCCATTTTGTCTCGCTTTTTATTGGCACCTGGCCGGCTGAAGGCTTATCTGTTTTAGTTCATCTACCCCTGGAAGACAATTAAGCAGGAGAAACATCTTATGCTGCAGTTGTGAACATACATTTAGCTGATTCTTGGGATTTGTTTAAAAAATGAAACAATCTTGCTGAATGGTTCACTGTCTTGATTTGTAATAATGTGTCAGTTTATAGTGCATGTATTCTTCTTTCTATGTTTTCATTTTTATCACCTTACATTTGTTATTATTTAAATGATTTACGCATAGTAAATAAGATCAAAATAATACCAAATGGAGGCTCACAGTTATGCTGGTTTTTGTTCCAAACTCTTGTTCTAAATTTCTTAATGAGCTCGATCATTTAGACTATTGAGTTTTTCAAAATTTCAAAAAATGTTACAGCTCGAGGCCTTTTTATGATCCACGCTGAAAGCTTATTCTATTTTAAACTAATAAAAAAACATCCCTTATAACCAATCGCACAAACAAAATGAGATCCATATTCTTAAAAACAACCATCACAATAATGTCCATCAATATAAACGCCGATTTCAAAGTACCATAAAGGCTAAATTACAACCCTCAAAGAAGTAAATTGTGGGAAAGGGTTTAGAGAATGCTGAATGGTCCAGGCTTTTTGCATATGAAAATACACATTAAAAAAGGCCTGGGATGGGAGAATATGGACAGACTGCCTTCAGGAAAATCTGTTGTGCAAACACAATAGCCCCCATCCCATGTGCCGCGGCCTCTCCCGGTGACCCCCGTCCCTTGAACTTGGCTGTTCCTGTGTCCCCCTCTCAGTCTCGGCTGTGATGAGAACAACTGTCCCCAAAGGCCAGAGCAAGGGGGTGAGGGGAGGGCTGTCGCCCTGCTCCATCAGGACCCATCAATCTCCTCCCCCTAACCCAATGCCCCTCCTCCCGCTACTCCACCCCCAACCCCCTCTCTTTCTCAAACACACACACACGTTTCCTGGGGGCCTACTGGGAGAGGGTCAGAGGTCAGAGGTGAGGGGGTGATCCTTCACTCTGACATAATTATTCCCTCCCCCTTCCTCCACCCTGCTCTCTCCACCCCCCCCCCCCCCCTCTCTCTCTCAGATGGGTACCCATTGTCCATCTCTGGATCTGCATCTGTCCAGGCTACTACTCCACATGCAAGCTGGTCTGTGTTCCAACATTAGCATCCCCCCCAACAGCCACGGCTAGGGCGTTCAAGGCCAGGGACATGGGACAGGGGGGGGGGGGTTGGGGCCACATAGAGCATGTGTGAAAGGGCAGACCTCCACACTGCTCCCCACAGCACCGTGAACTTGGGGGGGTATACATAAACAGGGCCAAGCTAGACAGCGAGAGCCAGACCTTAAACTTGACCATGGAAGTGGGGGCACAGAAGGCAGAAGGCAAATGGTGTCCAAGTTCAAGTTGATTCTTTGAACCCATCAAGCCTTTTACTTTGGCAGACAGATGGTGTATACACACACACACACACACACACACACACACACACACACACACACACACACACACACACACACACACACACACACATATATATATACCATATATATGGATATGAGCTCATACACATACATTTAAGTATTAGTAAGTGTTCAAAGAGATAAAAAATAGATTATGGACAGAGAACCTTCATGCAATGATTGACAGAACTATAACAATATCCTACCAAAATAATATAATAATGGATAGTGATGGAGAAAACTGCCCTAACAGATGTAGAGAGGAAAAACAACACACAATAGGAGGTAATGGAGGGTTAACAAAACCAATAGACTGAACAGATTAAACTAGATATTGCCCAATAAATACACACTGATAGATGCAGCTATAGACAGTACAAATCAATACAGACACAGGCAATAATTTAATCCATTCTCTCATGTATTGAATAATAAAATTAATTTTCTGGAAAGAAAATGCTTTTCCTGTGGCCAAAATATGAGGAATTATACATGTCTTTGTTTTAGAAACACAGTCTGTACACTGGATGTCCCTTTATAAAGTTATTACTGGGAAGAAATATCTAATCTGTGGTGATATAACCATTATTTTTAGTCAGAAATGTACTTGATTTTGTTCACATGTTTGTACATTACATAGTAAGATACAGTGTGTAAGATAGGAAATATGCAGATTTTTCAGTTGAAATAAAAAACAGTGGCTCCAGCACACATGATTATAAAGCCTAGAAGCACTAAGTAATAACTATGTGCAGGGATATGGGAACTATAGAGCAAACACACAGACAGAATAAGAAAAGTACTGTCTGAGGCACAATGTAAATAGTGCAAAAATGGCCAGATTGAGAGCATAATGTATAGCTGACGTCTATTAGAGGACACCAGTGTTTGGGTTCATCTTTCCTTTTCCAAAATCAATCAATAAATTAATGAATGTTTCAGACAGCCCTGTTCTATATGGGTGCTGCTCCAGTCCCATTGTGGGGGTGTGATAGAAGATTGATTGATTGGGTGAGGTGTGAAGAGAGGAGCTGAAACATAATGGCTGTAAGCTAAATTTTACAGACAGAAATTCAGATTCATTGTATCTACATGCTTTGGACATGTATTTCACATTTTATAAGTATATATCTTTTTTGTGTTTCTTGTTATCGTGAGATGAACAGGACCTCCAATTATATTAGCAATAAGAGCCCAAAATATCAAGAGAATTAATATGTAGACAGTTTCAGGATGATGGATGGGTTTTGTCAGTGTGTAGCAGTGGCTTGTAGCTTTGGAGCTGTGGGGTCCATTACCCCAGTCCAGCTGGAGCCCAATATCAATGGTTAATTATAAAATGGGGGTTTGTGTCTCACGCCAATGGCATAAAAACCAAGCTCCTCTGCAGCAGGGCAAAGGTGACCGGGGGGGTGGGTGTAAAATCACCCCTAAGGTCACGGCCAAATCCAATGTAGGTTAATATAGTCTGGCCTGCCCAAATTTACCCCCATACTCATTAATTCCTTTCCATCCCCCCACACCCATGTTTTTCTGTCTGTCTCACTCACCGCCAGCGTATGGCCATAAATGCTTTCTAACCTGGGATTGGACCCTTTTCTACTAGACGAAGAATCGTTTTGTTCTTCGGGTTTGATGTAGTGCACAGGCCAAAAAAAGCAAAACTACATTAATTAGCCTGAGTTTAGAAAGGCTAGGTTAAAAAATGGACCAATCACTGAATATTATGTGAATGTATTTCAAGTTACATAATTTTCCATTATGTAATTTATTTGCATAGCAGACTTCCTTATACAGGGTGTCTTACAGTTTATATTTCTACATCTTATCCATTTATACTGAATATATACCAAAATTCAGGCTTGGCATCTTGCACAAGGCTAGATCACTTTCCAATTTGTGAATAAAACCTGCAGCCTCTAGAGGCACAATTCAGTTAAAGGGTAAGTACACTCTAGATCACAAAATAATTTGTACAATGTACGTTCATTTATGTAAATGACGATGGATACAGCTCCTCTGCCCCCACCCCTCTCCCTCACTCACCCCAGAATGTATTTTTCAAAATTGTGTAGTAGGCGGAGACAGGCTGAGACAGTGGGTGTACTTACTCTTTAAACATTACTGGTATCCACAACATATGATAAAAGCCAACAGCAAAACACTTAATCCCAGGCTCTATTCTACTGTAAAGCTTTGCCTCGGATGCCAACTGCCAAGAACTGTGTGAAGAGCATAGCATATTGTATCCCTTTCCTCTCTGTAGGATTTAGTCACTGACCACTGCTACTGAATACAGAAACGTCAATATAAAATGTGAGTACTTTCATACTATTCTTTTCAACTGTGCAGGGCAAAGTGCCTAAATCCCTGGTGTTATTCCCACATGGGCAAATAAAATGGTGAAGTTCAAATCAGTCTCAATCTAGCTCAAATGGGACAACAGGGATCTGTAGCCTGCCCGGTAGGTTCAGGTGGTGTCTTGGTGTCCTACTTAAACGGATAGCGTTTGGTGCATCATCCCGGCGCTCACCTTGTACTACCAGTCTCCCTAAAGCGGTACGCCTCATCCTGGTCCCGGGCCGGTTGGCAGAGCACACGTACACCCCAGAGTGCTGCAGTGTCACGTCCGAAATCATCAGGTTGCCTGTGCCGAGCACCTGGATGCCTTCCACTCCAATGGAGCGTCCATCTGGCACAAACACAGAGGGAAGTGGAGTCAAGGCCACGGGGCTACAGAATACATACAAGCCTCTCCACTTTTAAACCCCGGACATGACCTACACAGTGTTCTTTATGTGCCACACCCCTCCATCAAAGCTGTCATGGTTTCAGTTTCCTGAATGCTAAGTCTATATACAACAAACCAATCATATTCACGAGAGGAACAAATAATGAATCTCCCATGTTTACCTTATGGTAGAGGATCACGGCCAAACTAATATGGTTTTCAAAATACTGGCAAATTGGAGACGCTGAAGTGAGTGTCTGTCTCTATTTTAACAAAAGATCTTCAGCTTCATTGGCAGCTGCTTTGGCTCCACGGTTGAAGCCCATGCAGTGTGGAAGGAGAGGGAGAGCCCAGTCTTACCCAGTCTGCTCCAGGACACTATGGGCCTGGGGTTAGAGCCCAGTCTTACCCAGTCTGCTCCAGGACACTATGGGCCTGGGGTTAGAGCCCAGTCTTACCCAGTCTGCTCCAGGACACTATGGGCCTGGGGTTTCCTGTGGCGATGCACTCCAAGATGGCCGTCTGGTGGACCGTGATGGTCAGGTTCTGGGGACCCGACAGGATCACTGGCTCCTTGTAGATCCGTGGGGCCGCGACTGTGTTAAGTTGAAAAGAGTGTGTGTGGGGGGGGGGGGGGGGGGGGGGGCAGGAGGCGAGAACGAAAGCAAAATAAAAATGAAAAATGAGAGAGGGAGAGGAAAGAAAGAGGAAAATAAGACACCTAAATATCATTTGCATTAATGTTAAAAACGAGTGTACATTGTGCTGTTAGCTGGTAACAGAAGGACCTGGTGGCTCACTCACCCGCTACACTGAGCTGGGCTTCGTGACTGTAGCGGGTGTTGGCAATGTTGGTGGCAAACACAGCGATACACTCCGCTGTCTACCCGCCTCACGCCCGTGATCTGAAGGATGCCCGCCGGGAGCAGAGTGTATCTGCGGAGGGAGCGAGACAGGCCACGTTAAACAGATCCTCACACTCTTTCACCAGGTTCCACTTAAATCTTCTTTCAATTTTTAGCAACAAACTTGAAGTGTAGAACTAAGGCGCCAATGCTATTATTACTGTGAACGAGATTCCCATATTAAGTGTGTGCATGCAGGCGTTACCTCTCATCCTGAGTGCTCAGCACAGTTCTGTTCCTCTCCCAGGTGATGCTGGCCTCTGGTATGCCATTCACTTGGCAATGGAATCGCGCAACACTCCCCTCATCCACAGACATGGACTCAGGGTGAGTGTGGAACTTGGGGAGAGCTGGGGGAGAGTGGAGAGATTATCTTTTATGTTCCATGTACACTTTTATCCTAGATAGGGTTTTGTCCCTGAACAGTTTTATTTCATTCAGATCTTTCATATCCTCAGGGAACAGTACACTCAATACATGTATATGTGTGTGTCTCTGTTTATATATATATATATATATATATATATATAAACTATAAGACACACAATATTTTCAGGGAATCACTTATCTCTTCAATATCTATATCTTATTGACTAAAGAAATTGAAATTACATATTTAGCATTAAAATTAGATAAAATTGGATATCACAATTATCCACATGTTCAAAATGTGTTTCTATGTGTCATTTTTTTAAATGCTAGGTAAAAATTACCATTTATATTTTCCATTAAATTAGGGCCTAAATATGGTATTTTTGGCTGGCCAAATGGCAAAGCCCAAATAACCTTTTTCGTAATCAATATGAGTGTGGTTGTGTGTACGTTGCGGAGGGGGTCTTTAAATGAAAGTGCATTACCATGGTAACCTCTTGCCCAGAGGGAGCACCGCCACCCAACCCTGTGACAACCATAATTCTGCTGGATTACCCCACAACCCCCCCTTGGTTTTATTTGGCCGAAGGGAGGGGTCAGGGGGAATGGGTAAGGAAAAGGTCGCTCACTCTTTCAAATGGGATTGGGAGTTATTAAATGTGCTATCCCCACTGAGAAGCCAGAAAGATAAAGGGAGATGGGGGGTTATGCTTGTCAGGTATGATTTAGGTGTACACTGGGCAGAATCAAATGGAGCACAGACACAAAAGAGTGCTTTGACCAGGATGGGACCTTACGTACATATGAAATGAGTTTTTAATGTTCCAACAACAAGAACAAAAAATTGTCTGGTCATTTTTTCTATGCTGATAAGGGATCCATGTGAATCTTATTTTAATGCCACTTTTTAAATATCCATGAAAAAAATTCAAACATTTTAGATTCAATGATGTTTTATATACGGGAATTCATTTTTTTTCATTTGCAAAACGTATTTTTCAATAGACTAAAAAGTTTTTTGTGTTGGATATACTATGTGGTCCCACTTTTTTTGTTGTTGTTATATTTACGTATATTATGTCCACTGTATATAACATAATATATCGTAAGACGATTCTTCTTACTGACATATGAAGGCAAACTGAAGATTTTCTTTTTGGCAAAACTGCAGCCTGTTCCCTCATAATGTGAAAGAATGTGTCGTAATGTGACTCAGATATTGAAAGACAGAATATGACAGAAATGGAATAAACACAGCAGCTCAGCAGATTACCTAGAAGATAAACATGGGCTCTGGGACCCACGTTAGTGTTTGAGAGATTGCTTTTTCATCATAAGGCAGAATGCATTGGTTTCAGGAGGACTGAGAGAAGGCAAATAGGATTAGAATTGGAGTTATAAAAAAGGGTAATTAGATGAAGAGCTTTCTGTTACATCCAAAGGAAAAAACATCCATGTACTTTACATGGAGTGATATCAACAATAACTGGCCAAAGATATTTATCTTCTTAAAGTTCTGGTGTATTTGGGCTGAGCAACAAAGGAAAACCACAGGGCCCTAAAATATGAAACTCCACAGAAATAGCGAGACGCGTGGCAGAGATCAGATGGTGGCCAAGCAAATGTAAAAAGCGAAAATGTCCCAGCCCAGATCGTTCACTCACATGCCAGTTGGACCCGCGCCTTGCGGCTGACCAACATGCCGTAACGGTTCTGCGCGGCGCAGTCGTATTCGCCCGCGTCTGTCTCGTTGCTCTCCCTTCGCTTCTGGAAGTTCTGGATCAGGAGGGTCCCATTGGCCAGCACGCTTGCCCCTGTGCCCAGTGGGCACTGGCACCCCGTTCCTGCGCCCATGTGATCGAAATGGGCCCCTCCCCTTCCACTTGGCAGTCCAGCATCAGGGGGCGGTCCCCGCACTGCTATGACATCATTGGGTTCCATCAGAAAGGCCAGTTCCGAGGCTCTGCCCCACCCCTGAGGGAAAAGAGGGATTTGGTGGTCAGCACTGTGCTGGGGCGGCACAGATGACGATGAAGATGAGGGTGAAAGAATGATGAACACTTGGTTGATGAAGGTGTTAACACAAACACGGCGGTGAGGCAGATGAAGATAAATAAGTCGCGCAAATGATGATGCTTTTCGTAAAAAATGAAGCGGATGACAAGCGAGTGTCATCATTAAGATGAAAAAGATGGAGAGGAGGAGGTGAGAACAAGAACGTGACAATCGGGATGAAAACATTCATTTTTCATCACACCCCCGCGACATAACTACGGCGAAAAATGTCTCTTCCCGTCAAAGCAATATCAAGCAAACCCTACTACAATAATCTGTCATTTTGAAGTTGCCAATAAAAGTCGCCATTATGTTCCTGCAGCCTAACCCTGAAACGTGACTGACTCAATCTATCCATTTCTACTTTCCCATAAGGCTAACATGAAATTGTCAGTTCACATCCTTTCGGGCAACTCCAGTAGTGCACAGCTTGGTGATTGCAGAGGATCACGTCCAATTACACAGGCCTGAATCCCACATTACAATTGTGGACCATTCCCTGACACTCAACTATCCAGGCAGCAGAGCAGACAATGAAAGATCTGAATTTGGTCTCTTACAGTGGGCTTCATGATCAAAAACGCAAGGTGAAGCAAAGAGGCAGGAAGGTTATCCGGGTTTATGGAGTAATAAAAGTGTTGAGGACTCATTTTATGATAGCCACTAATAATTGGGATAGGGTGAGACTTGGGAACCTGTAAAGATAACTGATGGGATTCTCCCCCCAGCAGAGACACTGATATCATCGATCCTGGCTTTTTCATGTGTGGGTGTTTGTGAGAGGGCATGCATGTGCGTTTTAATTATTTCCCATTAGCAAGCTAAAAGGGAACATCATACAACGTCTTTGAGGAGCATCCCCGTTGTCCTGTCATTACTGTAAAGCATCAACCCGGGTAATAAATAGGTTAACGAGCGTCATCAATTACACGGAGACATTCAGTGTGGACTGAAATGCAGAGGCAGTTTTCCGTTTAATAGATTTTTTCCAGAAAAAAATTACCTCAACTTCGTCATTTAAACCCACCACCTGACACCTAGGTCAAGTTAAATATGCTGTCTGGACATTGTGCAGTAGCTGCGGTTGTGTAATAAAAATAAATTGCTACTTTTTAAACAAAACACTTTGTGAAATGTGTTCTAAGTGTTTAAATATTCCCCGTGATTTTGAGAAAATCTGTAACTGAGTGTTTGATATCATGTGGTAAATTTCATACCCTCATTAAATGAGTATCAATATGCAATATGCAATCAATATGCAATCAATAAAATTGGCACATTTCTCAACACAGGAGACTCCTAATGAGCCCTTTGAGATTATGCATGCAAACTAGTGTTCAAGACAATGAAATGAAAGAAAATTAATAACCTACAAGGAGGCCTTCTACCTTCTAAATAGCTCTTGGTTTATATCTCCGCCATGGCTTGACTTTGCAGCAACCAGCCCCTCATTTGCTTAATAGTGCCTTAATTACAGCTGAAGATCAGTCATGTTAATTAGGGATTAAGGGGAGAAGAGCACCCTGTGAAAAAGCTGCGATCACTCTCTCCCAGCATTGGCCTGCCAGTATCGCGCCAATGAACGCGCGCGGGGGCTGAATGAAAGGCAATGGGAATCACACGGAGGCCCGGCAGAAAAGTGGGACTCATCCCCTCCTACGAAAACGGCTTCGCCGCTGTGCCGCTGGTGACAGCTTCATTCTTGGGAGGGAAAAACTGTGTGAAGAAGTGAAGAAAGCAGGAGACAACAGCGCAGGAGGGGGCCCCCAAAATGGATGGATGGCGTTGGGGACAGGGGGCTGTTTGAGTAGATTTTTCAGAGTGAACTTGCACTTGACATTCCCCTGGCTGATTGATAGCTCTGTTAGTGTTCCTCTCTTCAGTGCAAGATCTACGGCACCCCCCCCCCCCCCCCCCTCTCCCCACCCTTTCACAATGGGGCAGAATGCCATGGAGTCATTGATCCAAAGAGGGCCACACAATACAAGAGTTTTGGGAAGAAGAGGAAGGGGGGGGTGGGATAGGGGGGGTTATGTTGGGATGACTTCTATTGAGTTAGAGTGGAGGAGTAGTCTAGTGATGGCACCCCATCCCCCAACAGCCTCCGAGTGTCTCCCCCAGCCATCATCCACTCTTAGGGAACCATCTGCCCCCCTCTTACCAAACCCCCCCAACACATACCCCGCCCCCCATCTCAGTCTCCCCTTTCACTCGAACTTGGAGGTGACTTTCCCATGCCACCCGATCACTCAAATCATGCCTTCGTCCCATCTTATAGTCCACCCCGCCGACACGCCCGTCTCCCCATTCTTCTCCCCATTTCACCATCTCCAGACGCAGTCTCCCCGCCATGACCTCAGTAATGTCCAATACCCCTCTCCCAGCTGTTATAAGGGGACAAAAACAACACTGGGTAAATCTAAATTTGCACTTGAACTTGGGTGATGAGATGTGAAATCGCGACGCTTTCACCCACTGCATCTGCCTCAAAGTCTGCCGAATCTGAATGCCCTTCCCCCATCGCCCGTCTAAGCAACCTCAGAAACCTTCATAACATTGTCTACCACCAGCAAGCTCCTCAACCACAACATACTAAAATGATACAGCCTCCTCAGCTATACCTCTGAATCCCTGCGTCTCCATTATTGACATTCCACCAACTGCCAGTTTCTTCTATCTACAAACGCCAGCCAACCAGAGGCCTTAATCTCCCACATTTGGCTGTTCTCCAATGCATGCTGTGTAACACTGATTGCCTGAAGTTACTCTGTGTGCCAAATTAACTTCCCTTTTCTGCCACACCGCTCTTAATCCAGTGTCATGGCTTTATTCTGAATCCAGCAAGGTTCTCGTACAAAAGCCTTAATGTTCATTTTTTGCAATGGATCATGTCAAGCATGAAACCGCATGAAACCGCATGAAACCGCATGTAAAATCTTAAACCTGTGTTAAACTTCAGCAATAAAGCATGACCTTCATACAAAAATGCAATTATTCTACTTGAATTGGGATATTTGTATACAGCAGATGATGGGACTGGATGTAAACTTTAGGACCATATTCATATTCAAAGATTTACCTTGTGTTACAGAGCAGAAGTTCCTATTCACAGATTTAACTTGTGTTAATGGCTTACAGTTCGCTTAAAGTATTATTTTGTTGTTTCCTCAACAAAGTGACCCTATACACTGTGAAATGGTACAACAAAAAAAGACAAGGCTAGAACAGGACAAACTGTATATTTTGCACTTGCTTTGTTTTTGGATTTTATATTACAGCGTGGAACGTTAACAGTTCACAAAATCACCCCTTTTATTCTGACCTGGGATTGTAATGCATCTGCCACTGTGAACATGGTGTGAGCATTTTGCACTACAGATCCTGCTCTACAGTCTGTACCTGGAGCACATCACTATTCCGGGGACAGAAAATACCTCCTGCACCCTTCAGATTTCTGCTCTGCTCTGTTGCAGTCAGAACGGCTCCCCATGCTTCTGTTCTCTGGGGTGGGTGATATCCAGCAGATGGGGGGCTTTGACTCAGCAGAGACCCAGGCGCAGGCTGCAGGCTGCAGGCTCCCGAGGTGCTAATGACAGCCTTTGTGATTCAGCGGTCCCAGAGGACGCCTCCGCCGCGCGGCAGGCACTGCACACTTCTGTGCTCCCAACGCCTGGCTCTGTGAAGCCACAGCAGCAGCCACTTCCAGAGGAAGCGTTGGCTTTGGATACCTGGAGATCTCAACACTTTTATGATACAAGTAGAGTGCACAGGGAGCAATGTATTACTGGGGTTTTCTTCCCGCACTGTGACCTTCACCAGACTACAGAATTTTTATTCTTAGCTGTATAGAAACAGAGCTGTCTGTAATCTCTCAGGGTGAACTCTTTATAAATTATTGGTATGTACCATGACCATATCAAAATAAATGATGAAAATAATGATGAAATACAGTTATCCTTTGAAATCTACTGCTTTTTTCCACCCTGATTGGGTGAAAGTCCACTAGTTCACTGGGTTTTTAAGAACCTTTTCTCAAGGGCAGCTATAACACACTCAATCAGTATCACTGGTATTTAGGTTTTAATAGCAAGTCTAATCTAGACCACAGCAAATGGCAAAGGATAAGATGTGCTCTTAATTAAATCAGGCCTTTGCAGTTGGCCTCCCCTGATTTTTGCATCACGAATGGCGGCCCATCTCTCCCAGACTTTCGAGTAAAGTACTGTGGGACCTCTGTGCCCCTGGGTGTGATTGAGTGTTCAAGTTTAGGGATGAATTTGCACCCCATCTGGGTGTGCGTAATGAAAAGATGGGTTTAGGAGGCTGTCCAGAACAGTGGGACCCATCACCCCCCCCTCAATCCCCCAAAAAGGCCATCCTTCCCACCCTACCCCCCAGACTGTGACCCCAGCCCCTTGGGGGTCATGAGAGAGTTGGCGGAGGAGCTGGGGTGGCGGACAGCTTGCGTTTGGCCACCAAAGCCCCCCGTCACCGCCCCCCCCTTTGTCTATTGTCCCCACCGGCTGCCCGTGAACTTCCACAGTCCCATTGTGACCGTTGTACTGCTAAGCCCCCCCAAGAAAGCAAAAGGGTTTCGGGGAGACCAGGGTAAGGCAAACACAAGCAAATCCCTTCATTGATTGCAGTCCCTTCTCTCTCTCACCCTGTCTTCCATGGGTGTTGGGGGGAGCCAGTAAACCCTGGATGGAAGTGAGGACCAGAATCCTAAATTGAAATGTCCCATCCTATTCCACCATACCCATCTCCCCCTGGTTAGTGATGCATGTAGAGAAAG
This sequence comes from Synaphobranchus kaupii, assembly GCA_029718625.1. NCBI lineage: Eukaryota > Metazoa > Chordata > Actinopteri > Anguilliformes > Synaphobranchidae > Synaphobranchus > Synaphobranchus kaupii. Next base: position 69,630,882 of record CM056382.1, on the reverse strand, counting down.
GGGAAAGAGTTCTAGGTCTTCGTGCTCGATATACAGAGGACCAGGACAATCTTTATACGATCAGTGAAATATTTTCGGGCTGTTGTTACATTCAAGGCTTGGTCTCAAAATGCACGTTTTACTGTGCTGTAAAGTTCTGTTGGGGTAAATGCATTAGACAAAATGGGCTGGTCAGGTTTATAGGTCAGTAAAACTTGCAGGGTGCAGAGTGTAAATGAATGCTTGCAAAACGAGCCACTGTTCCTTTTGGCTTTAGTGTGCTGTGTATGGCATATATCTACCTTAGCACCTATATGAGTGCTCCAACTCAAAAGCGTGGGGTTCAGTGATTAGCATCCACCTCACCTCCGCCACATAAACAAATAAATAAATAGTACAATTAAAAAGATAAAGTTTTCATTAAAAGCTTTTCTCCGTGCTTGGAAATGTAAGGCCTTTGTGCAGGATTACAAATGCATACGCGGCCAAAAGACCCCTCCCCTCCTGCTACCCTATTATCTCCATTAAAGCTGGAGAATTGGAGGAAACAATGGCTGAATACAGACCATGCAGGGAAGACACTGAGAGCCCAGGAGAAGGATTCGAATCCGTGGCCAGCATGAAGCGGCAAAGCCCAAAGCTGCTCCTTTGTCTCCACTAATGGGAGTTAAACTCGCTCTCACTTTTGGGCAGCCATGAGCTCTTTTGAGGCGCGCAACGCAAACATGCTAACATAGCCCAACTGCCTTTGTTTAAAGATTGATCGTCATTAACTGGCGTCTGCCAAATTGGGAGTCATGTAAACACGCAACCGTTTCCGATTGAGAGCTAAACAAATGGATTCCAAGGCAAAGCGGTTACCTCCCCTACATGAAAGGGTTGGTCGATTTCACTGTTTAGTACAGTGCAAGAGCTGCTGTTGTTTGGCATGACAACCACCGACAAACAAACAGAGTTGTACTAACTTTTACGATTAATATGCTTGCAATGCCATTTTTCCTTTTCTGCTGTGGTATTTCTGAAACTGGCTAGCTATCCAGTTAAGCAGCATTGCGGCCCCTAACCATTAGGCATCAGAAAGTATGATTCTGGGTTTGCGTTTTCTATCATTTATCTCTCATGTCCTTGCTAGTCTCAGAGAGAGCACGCATTTACAAGATGAATTAAGTTGAAAAGTAGAATGCAGGTGGACTCCAAGACGATACAAACAGCGTCTGTGACCTGCATTTGCAGATTGGATGGCCTTTAGTGTTCAATACTCTGAAAATTTACAGGCCCTGCTGAGCCTGTTACTTAGCGATCGATACCCAAGGATGTCTAATATGAGTGAGGGAAAACCACATCTCTTGGCTCCTCGTCCTAATTATTGAAGTGATGAGCACCCTAAGGGACGGTTATTATGCCATTAAGGTTTAATTAAGAAACTGAGGCTCCATGGGTCAAAGTCCCCCCCACAACCAAGGACTAAGAAGGTCAGGATAGCCAGTGCATTCTGGGCCTCCCATTTATATTGCCTCTACTTTTGCTGGCTAATTACAAATATTTTATAGCTTTTGAATACCACATTGAGACCCTCATTCAACCTTTAAAGGCCAATATCGGTTGATCAAGCTACATCGCAAAACCATTTTAGCATTTAAACTCAGAGGACCAAGGTGATTAGTTTGCGAGCGTCAACCCAAGAAACATCCACTCGATTTGCACTGTGTTTTTGCTATTTGTCAAGCGTGTGAACACAGATGGATTTCAATTCCAAGAACATGGAAAGGGGTTGGACTTTAATTAAAAACAACACTGGCTATAAAGGTTATTCAAGTTTTTTTTTCCCGATCGCCTCAGGGGACACACGGTACTGTTTTAATTAAAATAACTGATGTATTGCAGTGAGATGGACAAGTGTTCTTTGAGATGGGATTGTGTGGATTGGCATTCAATCTTGCAGACTTCTTTGGAAATCTGTCAATAAAGACGCATCTATCAATAAGCACACTCACCAGACCAATACAGCACATTATGGAAGCTGAAGGACAACTGATATACTGTAGCACACCAGCCCTTCGAAAGGTTGTGTTGTGCCTCTTTCCGTCTACTGTACCCACACAAGACACATAATGAAAAGGTGATTTAGAATCATAATGATTCACTTCAATAAGGCCTTGTAATTGTTGTTACTAATTGACAGCTGCTGAAGCCTACATGTTTGCTGGTTTTATCAGCCATAGGGGTTGTGACCATAAAATTGTGTCTCCAGATCTGGCGTAACATCCACAAGGACCACAGTACATCCAGAAATAAAAATGTGCTTTGGGTCAGAGATGAGTTGCCATCCTTTATATTTGAACCTGAAACATTAATGCACAGGTCTATGTTAATTTTCCTGTATCGTTGGTAAATAAGAACATAAGAGTAATTATTATATTATTTTGAATACCAGGGTCTCTGCTTATAGTATTGGCCTGGCAGGCTATTCAACAGTATTCTTCTATGCTCAGCTTCTGGTCTATCATTCAGTACCCTCAAGGTCAATTCATACACTGTCCAACTAGCAAAGTAAAGTAAAACTGTTGTAACTCCAAATTTTCGAAACTCCAGGTTTCCAGTTCAAAAAGGTTTCAACAGCTAATGATCGCTAATCAAATCAGTGATCACGAGCTATGACAAACACATATGACAATTAAACTGGACTTTGATATTGGAAGTTTTTATATGTGATTCAAGGTTGGTAATCAGACAAAATGGCCACACATGGGAAACGAATTCATAACACATATTTATCATTTAAAGCCCAAAAAAGTGAACTTCACTGTGACTGAAAACCTACCATGCACAGAATTTTGGTAAGATTAAGCATGATGTTACACCATGCAGCTACCGTCATTACTGCCAAGATATTATAACAGTCAACCTAAATGAGTCTTTCCTTAGTAATAAGCTGTGGGAAAGATACTTTGCAACCCCAACAGTCAAGGTTCCCACACTTTCAGTACAAAGTTTTGCCCCGATTGTATCGCTACAACGGATCCCTACCACGGCAGCACACAGTCACATCAACTCATAAATGTAGTCTCACTGGGTTCCCCCTGTGCAGACATTGAAACTCTGGCTCCCGTCCTGGCAGGATTCAATTTGATTTAATTGCAGATCCTTCGGATTAGCCCCCCTAAATCAGAGGGGTGTCTTGCTGGATTAAAAGGGTCCTATACTGTGGAAGGGACAGGGTGTGGCGGAGGGTGTGAGCAGGGGGTTTGGTAGTCAGAGGCATGTTCCCAGGCAGCTGTGGAGGGATTACTGTCCCCCCATTTAATAAGATCTCAATCAGGGGGGCGCCCCACAGAAGACCAGGGCCAGTCTCATGGAAATGAAGGCATGGTGGGTTGGTCCGTGTGGTGGCTAGGGTGGGCTATTGTCATTGTCTTCATGGCTTTTCCTGGCTGGTCTGTTGACCATGAGGGGGTTATGAGGGTTAATCTCCCCAGTCTCAGCCCCCCCCACCTGTCTTGGTCAGACCCCCAAACCCTAGTTTCTCTGGCCCATCACAGTGGGAACATTGGTTCTCCACTCTCTTAGTTCTGAAACTAAAATGGGAATTCCAAAAGGTCTGTTCTGGGGCTCAGAGCAAGCTAGAGGATAGCACAACGGTCTTTGTGAGTCACTAGGGGCAGGTGTCACCAATAAACCAAAGTGAATGTGCCAATCAGCTTATATATTGCAGACCTTGGTTGGAAATCACAATTGTTTAATTATACCTGTCTAATCACTATATGTTTGACAAAATAATAATTTGAAAAACGAAGATTTGCAAAATATCTGTCAGGATGTCCTCAATGATTAGGGGAGGAATTCACGTAAATATCTTCTTGTACATAAATGAAAAAGCAAAACACATTACAGTTGCCAGTTAATATTTTCCTCTTCCATCTCTTCCTCATCCCCAACTGGGCATAAGGGATGGAGGCTTTATAAAAACTCATTTTGATTTAATTATCTGTCCAAGACTGAATTAGACCAATGTGGGACTTTAGATTATGCAGTCTGGTCATTAATGTGTGAGTGGAACTTGTACATGCCATGCATGCTCTCCTAACAACACTGCAATTATGTGCTACAAACTTGATCACCTTGAATGTAATTACTTACTATAAGTATCAACTCACCATCAACAGAGCTGATTAGAATCTTAACATGAGCTGAAAAACTAAGAGGTTCCATCATTCTGCACTGATAGGGTAAATGGGCTATTACCAGGGGTGCAGAACTTTTAAAGAGTGATTTTATGCTCACAGTATCAATGCCCTACAACATTACTCTCTGATTCAATATTTTAAGTGAATCTAACTTTTGAGTAAAACCTAGTCTTGGAATGAGAAAGGCCAGTGCACACTATGAAACATAATTTAGCCATGGGTTTGCAGATATGCCAGGAATAATAGATAAATTGAGGAATAAGTTGCATGCGTCATGTTATGATATTCGTGAAATTACTGAGCTTTGCCAGTCTTGTCTCACACAGACAACAGGTATACCTGGTCAGGTGGGCAAGCACAGATCTGCCAATGGCATAAAAAGCCACATATACTGGATATCTGGCTACATAAATATTGTTTGCCCATCATGATTTATTCAATATTAGGTTTAAACTTCAGGAAAATTACTAAGCTTGTCAGGAAATGATTACTATTTGTCCTTGTATGCATGATGAAATTGAAATGAATTGAAACTATATTAAACTATAGTAGGAAATTTAAATTCCTTAAGTATATCATATTTTAAATATTTAATTACCCTATTTGAGCTTTTGAAGTTTTAATAGATTATACTAAAATATGCTTCATTTAGAAATATCTACCTAAATATATATTTATTTAAATCTTGAAAATGCATTAGTTCCATGAAAAGTAAACAATCGTTTGATGCAAACAAAACACTGACAACGCTTTTTCAATGCCCATGAAAAAACCACTAAAATTCAAAGAGGTATTCACGTCTGGTCTAAATACAAAACTAAATAAAATTAATTAATTCGTATGAGAAGGAACTGACGACAGTTTGAGTTCGCTAGTGTCCATGCAACTCTCTGGTACAGCCAAAACAAAGTTGTAAAATCATGACCGCCGTGATGCCCTGTTTCATCTTTATACATGATTTAATTGCCTCGTTAATTGGACCAAATGAACCTCCTCGACTCCCATGGGTTGTACACAAAGCATATGCACCATTAATCAGTGCCAATTAGGTTTTATGGAAGAACGGTTTTCCACTCATTAGCCTACAGGTCCAATTGTTTGAAATACGAGAAAGTTACAGAAGTGGTTCGGAGCAGTACAATTATGTTCACGTCATCAGAAGTAGGTTGGAATGTTTCGAGCAAATTGAGAAATAGCCTAAAGGTTAAGCCACTTACATGTTTTTTGGTATTTCAAGAGAATTAAAGATATAACTAACATGCAAATACTAGTCTTTCAAAGGAACAACCTTCTTGAGACCTCATTGTCCCTAATTTGTATATACAGTAGCCTAGCCTACCAAGTGTGCACAACTTAACCGTGTATACTTATAAAGTGTACAAAACTTAAAGCCAAATTGCGTATAACTCCGTGAAGGAAAGCGCAAACTCCACTCCTGACAAACTGCAACAATATTCAGGTAAAACTGAAAACTGAATTGAAGAAGTGTGCACAGCCGTCAACTGATGAATCTTAAAATGTTAATTTCAATAAGTCAGAAAGAATAAACTGCAATAATATGTAGTAGCCTACAAGAAAACCCGTGCGCAATAACACATGAACTTGGAGTTGTATTTGCCTGGAGCATTGCTGAACTTCAACAATGTGAAGGACCCGAATATGAACCTAAAAATAATACTGTGCAATTATTTCATTGCCTCAACATTTCCACATATTCCATAACATTTCCACAATTTTTCACCAGACTAGCCTACGAATTACCCAGTGTCGAATTCTGTCAATATGATATAATTGTGCGTACACAACTCCAGTTTTTGCCAAGCAGAAGCAACGCATGCATCTGATGCACTGGAAACCCGGATACTCATTCACAGTCAGATAAAGTCAAGTATCAAGTAATATCTTCAGCCTAAAGTGCCACACATGCTGTTCTTTAATTTTATTTTGCAAAAAGGTGGCTTTTTATATACCACATCTTTCACACATACCACTAAGCCTACTTCAGTTGTAGCTAGAGATCAGGTTTGACGAAATCAATCTTTAAAGTTTACAATTTAACCCCATTGCGTACTTCCCAGCATAAACTCAGCTCCCTCTCATTCTTGTTTTATGCAAGCTATATAGACTGCAGTCGTAAACATTTAACTACACCACCACTTAAACTCTTAGCCTCCTCGTACTCTAGAAGTTGTGATGTCAATGTTAAATCTTTTTAATAGCCCAGTACCATAACCATGCACCGTGAAAATGTCATTTTTCGCAGTGATAAGAAACAGGGTTCTGTTGTACTATCACGTAACGCGCATTCAATCACTAGGTTACTACATGTAATACTGCTATTCAAACCTTAATGTCGGGTATTTGTGACCTTACCACAAATGTAGTCCATAGGGTAAGCTCAAAGAGCCATAGGGCTTTTTCAGTTGAGTAATAATAGCTCACATTTCAGAGCACAAATCAAGAGCTTGGTGTGATGAACTTTAAATAGCAACTGTCTCCTATAATCACTGTTAAAGCACTGCTCTTACCACAAAAACAGCTTTAGTCTATGTGACATTTTATAACAACGAGGCAAGAGGTCGCCTGTTTTTATCTCGTACAGCAAAGTAAAATAAAGCACTTCAGCACATAGCCTATGACGGTAAATATAAACGGAATCATATCCACATATTTCTATTGGGGTAGGCTATTTCCCTTTGCATAGCTAACCAACATTTTCTTAGCTGTTACATTCTGATTTTCAGACAACCAAGCATCACTCCTCAGGCATCTCCAAGACTAAAAAGTTTTCTGGTTCTAGAGACCATCGTAGGCTTCTAATCAAGACTTTATTTTAAAAGCACACTTACTTGAACAGGTAAGCATCACCAAAAAGGCAAACAAAATCCGTGGCTGGTTCATATTTTCAAATAAATCCGTTATCAATTCGCGGGATGAAAAAGGACCTGAAGAAACACCGGATGAATTTTCATTTCGCCCAGGGAAAGTAAAGAAAGATTAAAAATAAAATAAAAAAATAAAATTATCTGATATTTCCAGAGGCGAAATGTCCAATAAACTTTCTTATCTCCAGAATTTAACGGTACAAAACTTAAAAAGACATGTCAGCTTTTGTCCAAGTTTTCTTGTCCCAGCGTACGCCGGAATAGTGTACTGTTGCCTCGTCCAACGCTACTTTGAGAATGGTGCTGGTCTTTTTCGTTATTCCGTAGTTTTAGGACCCTCACAGGGGACAGCAGGGATTAGTTATGCGGCGTTATTGTTGTCTCCGCTGACACCCCCCGGTCAATGAATGGACATTGATACACACGGCCTTTCGCCACAGAGGCAGGTTTGGGTACCGTGAGCCAATGAAAGGGCAGAGGGACACTAAGAGGGCGGTGCTGTGTTCTTCTCCACTGCGCGAAGCTACAGGGATATATATTCATTCATTTGAATAGCACACCAGTCTACTTCCCAATACCTATAACCGATTTGGTGAACTTACACTGGAGTTAAGAAAGCAACATGGATATTCCCACATGGAGGGAATGTGATTAACCGTGTTTTCACGCGATGGCATCAAAAACAGCAACAACAACAACAACAACCATATCAACAAAAACAATAATATTAATAACAATAATAATAATAATAATAAGAAGAAGAAGAAGAAGAAGAAGAAGAAGAAGAAGAAGAAGAAGAAGAAGAAGAAGAAGAAGAAGAAGAAAAAGAGGAAAAAAAACTTTGTTCACCGTTCCTGGTGTTACCTGACACAACTTAGATCAACATATGTTTTGAATCTGTTTGAATCCCATTGAGTCATATCACTATTTTAATTTAAACAAAATCTAATTGTTGTGATAACTTCTCTGTTATGGTCTGCAAAGTTATTTATTTGTATAGGCTTTAATTGTAAAGGGCACTAATAACTGCGGCTGAGAGTCTGCTGGAGTGACAGCCAATTGGCCAAGAGGAGGGAGAGTTTCAGTTGGCAGGCCATTCCCTGACTCATAGTGAATTAGGTACTGTTCTAGTCCGATGGGTGCCTGAGTCTGCCCACACAGACAGTGTTTAGTAGTGCAGTTCTTCAATGCAGACACTGCTCAGCTCAGAGTGAGCAGAAGCATTGATTGGAGAATGCACAGGAACACACTGCACACCAGACTGAGAATGTTGGATCAATGGGACCAAATACAGTGAGCACCATAATTCAGTGGACAGTGACACATTTTTTTGTTATTTTGGTTCTGTACTCTAGCACTTTCAGTTTGAAAGGATACAATTACAATCAGGTTGAAGTGCAGACTGTCAGCTTTAATTTGAGGGCATTTTCATCCATATCGGATGAACCGTTTAGAAATTATAGAACCTTTAGTACATAGTCCCCCCCCCCCATTTTCGGGCATCAAAAAATATTGGACAGTTTAACATAATGTAAAATAAAGTAATCATTTTTAATATTTGGTTGCATATCTTTTACATGTCATGACTTCCTGAGGTCTGCGACCCAACAACATCAAAAGACTCTTGATATCTTATTTTCTGGTACTTCTACAAGTGATACTATAACTTCTCTGCATTTGAATGGATCTCTATGGAAATTTGGAGGTGGGACTACATTTAGCTGTAAATTATGCTGAAACAGTATGGAATACATGGTTGGCGAAATGGCTGTAAGTCATCAAGGGTCTGAGGTATCAAACAAGCCTCAAACCATCACTCTGTTGCCAGATATGCAGAAGATATGGATAGAGTTCAATAGCAAAATTTGTCAGGAGAAACAACCCTTAAAGTGATCCATCCATATCTACTGCATATCTGGCAGCAGAGTGATGGTTTAAGGCCTGTTTGACAGAGCCATTTAGCCAATCATGTGTTCCATACTGTTCCAGTGTAATTTACAGCAAAATCTAGTTCCAACCCCCCAATTCCCATAGAGATCCATTCAAATACAGAGAGGGTGTAGTATCGCTTGCTAGAGTACAGAACCAAAATAACAAAAAATGTGTCACTGTCCGATGAATTATGGTGCTCACTGTATATGAAAAGAATTGGTTAAAATGTCCATTTAAAGAAATGCATCTTTCTCCTTTGACAGAGCTGGTCACAACATATGGGTATCATGTTGAGTAAAAGGAAGGAAGGTGAACATGGACAGAATGCCAAATGCACACACTAAGTAAAGTGTGTGTTTGTGGACATGAGTGCAGCAGTATCTGCCTGGTACACTACACATGTTTAATGATTTCATTTATTTTTTAAATGTATTTACCTTGCACTTTCACAACAATTCACACAAAAAAGATAACAACCTGTACTTAATCGGACCCGTTTGCAGTTGTTTCAACGACATTACATTACATTACATTCATTTAGCAGACGCTTTCATCCAAAGCAACCTTGGGTATGCATTGTACGTCACTTTGGATAAAAGTGTCTGCTAAGTGAATGTAATGCAATGTAACAATAGATTGACATTTAAAAACAAATTAAGATCAATACTGATGGGCTTTTGCTTGGGTTCAATGATCAGCCTCCGCATATTTTATGCATATACTGTATGTAACAGGCAGTTATGTAAAAGTTATATCTGTTGATTCATGGGTGGGTGGGGGTGCCAAAGGTTTTGTGATCAGTTTGACATGTAGCTTGCAAAAAACATCTTGTTGGCAGAGTGAATTGCATGCATGAACACAAGCAGAGACAAACTGGTGGCCATAGCTAAACTGTTTACAGTTTCGTAACTGGGTTGCTCATGTACTCCCAGGTAGTGAATGGGGTTGTCCTGTGTAAGAAGAAAATCATCATAATAAAACAATTTAGAGGACATACATATGCATACTTCATAAAACATATATTTTGATTATATTAGTTGACTGAAAATTTTGGATTGTAAAACATGATTCACAAAAAATATCTTCTGCAAGATTTGGGCATAATATTAACCCTGACAGAATATTGCATTAACCTAACATCAATTGCTTATTGTTGTGTCCGTACATTCATGAACAAGCATAGTGTTGTTTGATTCAGCAGTTTCCTCATACTACAAAAGCTCCTAAATATAAAATGCATGACATAGAAGCATTGTTTTTCAATTAATGCTTTAAAAATCAGCACAAAAGGTATATGTAAACTGTTACACTTGTGTATGTGATGTAGTATTTGGTATGCTTTGGTATTTTTATATTAACGTTTCCAAATCCTGGCCCTAGGGATCCGAGTATTCTGGGATTCATTTCAGCTAAGCTGATAATTGAGCTGCTTTGTTTCAGCTGTTTGCAAGGCAGTGACTTTTATTTCCCTTTATTCTCTATAATTTATTTGCAAAAAAATAAAATAAAAACATTGTTGGAGGGATTAGCTGAGTTATTTTAAAGAAAGCTTCTTTTGTTTAATAAATTTTATTTTTATTCAGCATGTATATTGAACAGATTGTGTGTAGCTGTATCAATGAAGCTTAAGATCAAAGGCCCCAGCGATGCATTAATTACTTTCAATCAATAAAGATTAATCTGTCTGTTTTACTAATTTGTTCAAGGGGCTCAAATGAATATCTACCTTACAAAAACACATGTACATATATCTGACATTTACAAAAAAACTTACACATACCTGTAGCAAAGGAACAGACAGTGCTTTACACTGTTTTATATCTTAAATTAAGCAGAGCTGTATTCAGCATTCACTATGTCTGCGGATATATAAATTGAAAAAATCATGAATACAATCCAAAATTCTAAAACTGGCATCAAATTTGCTCTCACCACCTGTTTAACCACCTAGGCCTTGCAACACCCCCCCCCCCCCCCCCCCCCCCCCCCAGTTCTCATCTAGCAGGGAGTGAAAAGGAAGCCAAGTTGTTGGAGGGCAGTGTGCTGCCCAGCATGACACAACAGCTAATTAACAAGCATTAACATACGCAGTGGGGCACCCCCAGACACACAATGGGGAGCCCCTTAAAAAGAACCACATGCCAACGGGTGTGTTTCATTAGGGGGCCTTTCTGTTCCTTTACAAAAGCCATGCAAAACAGATCTAATTAGGGCTGAGATCAATCTGGTACAGTGCATCTATTGTGCACATTGTGTATAGGGTATCAACATGCAGAACCAGGGCCGGGTAGGGATAGAGTATTGAGGATGTTTGTATGTGTATATTATGCGTGTGTGTGTGTGTGTGTGTGTGTGTGTGTGTATCCCGTCTTGTTCATGCTTCATTTTTGGAAAGGATACAGATTAACTCCCTTCATGATCTTCTTAACAAAACTATTAACTTCCTATTCAGGAGTTATTCCAAGAATGCACCTGAACAACAAATGAAGTTCACCTGTATGTGTACAGTGTGTGTGTGTGTGTGTGTGTGTGTCTGTGCATGTGTGCGTGTATGGTGTGTGTGTGCATTTGTGTGCAGGGGGTAGGGGGAGTGATGAGAGACAGATAGATAGATAGACAAATAGAGAGAGAGGGGGGGGGGGGGCTTTACTGTTTTAGGTATGATAAAAATTGTGTTTGTATAGTTTCCATTCCTTTTTGCTCTTACACTTAACAGAAGTAGCTTCATGTGTATACTGTATCTTTCTATTAAAACGTTACCTGCCCTTAGGTGGGAAAAATAAGACCATTTTCAACATCAAAATGCAATCAACGTCACAAAGTGTATCCTGGTTAATCTCAATGTTTGAATAAACGTACGTATATGCGTGCCACAATGGCATCATCATCCTGCGTAATATCTCCATGGGGGAAGCTTAACTCCTGTTTTCGTCAAGGCATTTCCAATGAGCTACTACTGAACCATCATATTGAGGCCAAGAAGTGTCAGCGTATGACATAGATTCTTCTTTCCAGAATTACAACAGAATAGCAGATTGGGGGGTATATCACTACCTCCGCTTCATGCAGGTATGATTTGGTTTGCACAGACATGCTGGGTAGCTTGCTCTACGGCTGTATAGTCTATGCATAATGTATTAGACTTTCTCTTTGAATCCTCTGTGTAATGCAGTACAACCTCAGTGATTTCAACTGAATGGTCAATCAAGCATGGTATGAACCTGAAAGTAGCATAACTTTTTTTTACAGGTCCTTATTATACGATATATAGATTATCTTTCTTATTATCACTGATGCAAAAAAATGGGCATTAAATGGAAATGAGTCACACTTTCCATTGATTAAAAAAAGCAAATAATGAAACCAAAACAACCGTGCTTTCCCCTATACAATAAAACATGTTTATTGTACTTACCCACAACAATGCTAGAAGCTATAATTTTATGTTGAGTCGGGTAGTCAGAAGCTCCATGCATGTCCACAGATGGTTGTTCCCTCAATGATGTGGTGATGTGGTGTATTTCATGACATGGCAAGCACCAGCCTAGATTGCTTGGAACTCAATCACTGTGTTTGTCCTTCTAGAGCTTGTCTTGTACAACAGCTTTGGGTTTCTCTGTAATGGACACACATAAGTTCTTTGTGATATTACAGTTCGGGATGTTTTTCTTTTTCAGGATGAAAGACTGCTAGCGTTTCTTTGGCATGCAGTTGTCAGCGATAGACTAGTTATTGAGATACCCACTTTATTATTTATTGATTTTTAATTAATAAAAAAAAATTTAGCTAGAAAATTAGAGCCTCTTAAAAGTAAGACTAGAGTCACACATGTAACCATTCCAATAAAATATTCAAATAAAAATGGATGTATTTTGATTTCACTTTCAAAGTTACGATTTGTTTTAATAGTTGCCGAAGGGTTTTTATTCCTGATGTTCTATTGGACATACACACATATGCCGGCTGACATTCTGACTAATGATGCAATATCAGATCCATTTCAAACGTTCAGATCTTTATTAAAATCTACATATGTCCAGCGATACAGTATTATACATTTCTGCATTGTAGATACTATACTTGACCCAGTCCATTGTGATTTCAAGGGTGGAAATATGTTAAATTACTTTAATACTAGAAATAGCCTGCCTGTCATCAAACATAAAGTCATTCACCAGATGGATAAGGAATAGACTATGTTTGCCTCTCATATATTTCTCTAATCTTTCTATTAAGCCCATGATTGAAAGAGGTGAGATGGAGGATTTCTGTTGAAATGGATATCTGTCACCGGTGAACATTGAATTATGTCGGCCTGGGTATTAGAAAACATCCAGCTCATTGATTGGACTGATAGCAGGGTTCAGTACAGTATCACATCCCCTGGCTCACTCTGTCACTTTATTTGTCCCATTAATTATGATGTAGCTATGGAACACAGACAAACCGTAGTCCTTCGAGTCTCCGCCTCCTCCCTGTAAAAGCAGGCAATGAAGCACAACGCAGCTTGCTTAAAAAGGCTGTCCATTACAGTGACGTTGTTCCTCTAAAACTGCAAAAAAATTTAAAAAAGCCATCGAAGGCTCCTATGCATGGCAGAGGCCATGGTCTTTTAGCATAGTACGTCTAACACTTATTGACAAATGTATGACATGCAGATCTTGTGCGCAGTGCTTCATTTGTAAATCAGGAGGTGCTGGTCCCCGTGTCACGTGGCTGACTAATGAATCTTAGAGGGGGGGCGGGGGTGAGGAGAGATTGTGATTGCGGAACGGGGGGGTGGAGGGTGTGGTTAGATTTTGATTGCGGACCAGGGAGGGGGGGGGGGGGGGGACTGTCCACGCAAATAGGTCCCAGAACACAGGCAGTCAAAAACTGAGAGGTCCCAGATCTTGTTCCGGTAAGATCTGGCACAAATTGAGCACTGCTTGTATGGTTTGACCACAGGCTTGCTGCCCAAACATAACGGTCGATGCTACAGACATAGGCCAACATTCATTTGTGAGTTATAAGTCATTGCTTTATAAATCGTTGTTTATAACGGTTTTACTTTCCTTGAGATGATTGCCCTCAATGTGCTGTTTTATTCAACATCACTGTTTTCATGACTTGTTTCATCCAGCCCACCCTGCTGTGGCTTCATAGTTTCTCTGGACTTCTTAACTATACTTAGATGTGCTTTGAGAGACTGAATGTTTACTTGTTATTTATTTTATATACGTTTAGGTTCTGGTAAATGTTTTCTTTAAATTATGGTCAATGAGCATAAAGTTGATGTAAAAGAGTTCTATTTTAGTTTACCATTCCTGCCAGGAAGGTAGTGAACAATATAATGAAATCTAATCTCAATGGTACGGTTCCGTTCTATCCTCAGTGACAAACCCATCTGGAATCATCCATCCATCCATTATCTAACCGGCTTATTCCTGATCAGTGTCACAGGGTGCTGGAGCCTAGCTATCCCAGCGTGCAATATAGTTACCAATCCATCACAGGGTGCACACACACCATTCACTCACACCCATGGACAATTTAGAGTCTCCAATTAGTCTAATCCGCATCTTTGGACTGTGGGAGGAAACCGGAGTACCCGGAGAAAGCCCACACAGACACGGGGAGAACATGCAAACTCCACACAGAAAGGCTCTCGGCCTGGATTCAAACCCAGGACCTTCTTGCTGTAAGGGGACAGTGCTATGCACTGCACCACCCATCTGGAACCCAGCAAGCAGTCTTCAGCTGCAGATAGGACTTCCATTGGGTTAACATGAGGAAATCAAACATTCTCAAACCATTTGCTCTCCAAATGTAAACCAAAGGTATTTGACCATGTGTGCAGTCAAAGGGGTGCTATGTAATAATAATGATATTCAAACCTGACATGAAAGCAGGTCATTGTTCCATTAAAGACTGATAAATATACGCTAGTTCAGTACTTTTTTTGTATTGCATTCTGTTATGCTCTTAATATGATGCACAGCCTATTTAGTGCACTGCTTGAAGAACACAAGATGAAGCATTATTCATAATTAATTTTGTTTCATCTTCTTTTCATGTAAAGACTATATTAATATAAAAAGGTTAATGATGGTCAGTAAACCATGGAAACAATTGGGGTTTATCTCTTTCTGACAACGTTGTTATCTGTTTACAAAGTGTATACAAATAAATCACCTGCTGATTACCTGTTTTGTTTAAATAATTAATTTCAGATATATCATCGTAATCAGGATGATTTGCAAGTGAACAGGAAAGGTATGTATAATGCTCTGTAGCAATCCACTGAAAGTGCTTCATGTTTATTGCAGCTTTAACTTTGTCATCTAATAATGTGTGAGGGTTCTTAAATTGATTATAGGTTTTCAATAAGGTATGTATATACACTGCCTGGCCAAAAAAAAAGTTGCACACTTAATATTAGCTTTGATTACGGCGCGCATTCGTCGTGGCATTGTTTCGACAACCTTATGCAACGTCACAACATTTATTTCCGTCCTGAGTCGCATTAATTTTTGGCCGAGATCTCGTATTGATGACGGGGGAGTCGAACCACTCCATAAAGTCTTCTCCAGCACATCCCAAAGACTTTCAATGGGGTTAAGGTGAGGACTTTGGTGGCCAATTCATGTGTGAAAATGATTCCTCATGCTCCCTGAGTATAATGGTATAATGGTTAAGGAACTGGACTTGTAACCGAAAGGTTGCAGGTTCGATTCCCAGGTAGGACACTGCTGTTGTACCCTTGAGCAAGGTACTTAACCTGAATTGCTTCAGTGTATATCCAGCTGTATAAATGGATAAATGTAATAAGAAGTTGTGTAAGTCGCTCTGGATAAGAGCGTCTGCTAAATGCCTATAATGTAATGTAATATAATATAATGTAATGTAATTTGAGCCTGATGAATCTTGGCATTGTCGTCCTGGAATATGCCCATTGATGGGATAACCTGGTCATTCAGTACATTCAGGTACTCAGCTGACTTCATTTTATTGCTGCTTAACATTGCTGAGCCTAGACCTGACCAATTGAAGCAACCCCAGATCATAACACTGCCTCCAGAGGCTTGTACAGTGGGCACTATGCATGACGGGTGCAACGGCAACTTTTTTTTTGGCCAGGCAGTGTATATCATTTAAAACATCTCTATGGGCAACATCTTATAAGCTGAATGCTTTGATATTTTCATGAATAAAAAATTGTTTCACACAGAGACGGCAAAAGATTAAAAGCTTTACTGGCTACAAAAAGGTTCCTCTTCCGGCTCTTCATAATCATGTCAGACAAATAAAACTGTATTCTCACAAAACCAGACAATTATGACTCATGGTATTGCCACCTTGGGATTGCAACAAAGGAAATTATTTGTTTTGACACTTTACAGATATACACTTATTATCACCACACATTCAACTGAATGAAACACTGAAACATTCAATAAAAGCATGGTATGAAAGTACAGTACAGAGCTGTAGAAACGCAACTAGAGAATAGCTTTACAGTTCCAGTAGCTTTAACAATCAATATTTGTTAAAAAAAAAGTGTCTTAAGGAGTTGGGGTAAGAAGCTGACAGGGGGAATCACCAGTGGGAGTGTGCTACACACAAACACACACACACACACACACACACACACGCACGCACGCACGCGCGCACACACACACACACACACAACACTGTAAAAATAGTCAGTTCAACTTCAAGTGAAATTGAATATAATGGTAATGTGAATATGCACACCTTAACAGAACAAAATAAAAGCTACACCCTAAAGTGGGGATTTTACACCATCCCTGGCAGTAGGCTACAGACACTGTACAAGGTAACAGATGTGGAGATAAAATCCTGTAGCTTTTACTATGCCCAGTTGGCTTGACAAATTTTAAAACTAGGAAATGTAGCCAATGTGAGGCAATGAACAAGGGGAGAACAATAGGAAATAGTATTTCTAAAGCCCCATCCACCTTTTTGGACGTTTTAATGTGCAATCTTTCTTTATGGTTATAAACGCTGATATGTCTTGTCAACTTGAAACGATATTTTTAGAATAAAGCTTGATTTAAAAAAATGTGGATATTAGTTTTTGTGTTATTTCATGACAAATAAACAAGAAATGTCTCGGTAGTACACTCCAAGAACTCACATTCAGATGGGAGAGGAGGCATCAGAAAGGAAATGCCTTTCCATACAGTTTGTGTTGGCAACAGGACCAGTGTAATGGAGCTGTTTATTAGGCCTTTAGAGTTAAACGGGCAGGGCCGCACACTGCTATATTAAGTGCCCTTGGCTGCCCATTGCCAGGCAAGCCGCAGTCCCTTATCCTATTAGCTTCATAATGGCCTTTCGGTTACCCATGGCGACGATCACAGTGTCCTAATCCGGGTTCGCAATCAGTCCCCCACGCGCTTTTCATGCTATCACTTTCTCAAGCTGTTGACTCAATTATCTCCAGGGAGAGGTGGAGGGAAGTGGAGGGAGGGGACAGGCAGGGAGAGCGGGAGAGATGGAGAAGAGAAGGCTGGAGCGATGGAGAGAGAGAGAGACAGGAAATAGGATAGCGGTAGAAAGAGGGGAGGGGGAGAATGTATGAGCTAGAGAGTATGGAGATAGGGGAATATGAAAGAAGGACTGGATAACTGAGAGAAAACAGTGTGTGTGAGAGAGAGAGAAATGAGGGTGGGGTGGTTTGGGGGGGGGGATAGCTATCTTTCCCTCGTTTTAACAGCTCATGTTTAACAAGAACTGCTCTACCCCACCTCCTGGCCCCCTTTATCTCCATGGTGAAAATGACAAGAGTGCCAATTGAAATGCCCTTAACCCTGCAAGTTATTAAACATGTATTGGTTAATTATGCCCCTGCCTACCCCCCCCCCCCCCCCTCAGCCTCCCGCTCTTTACAGCAGCATTGAATAAATTAGTACAGAGCTGAGTGACAGCACAAAGGGCTACTGAGACGGGGTGAGCTGCGCACCCTCTTCTTCCATTGCTCTCATTAGCAGAAACCCCTTTCGGTCATGGCTGTGAAGAAGGGAGAAAGATTTTTTTTAAATGTCAACCTCAGCGCCGTTTTTCAAAAACCGACGTCTTTCGCTCTCTCAGAAAAATAAACAGTAACCTCTATAGAGAAGCAGCCAGCCACGTCCAGACAGCAGCCCATGCCGTAGTATTTTCTCTAAGATCTCAAACGTTGATTTGTCGTTTCAGACAGTGCCTCGTCTTTCAGAGAATCCAGTCACTGAGGACTGCTTGTCACTGCAGATCCCCTGGCACTATTCACAGTCTTTGCTCACATTAATGTCTTATCCAAACACTTCAATCCATGTGTCTCATTTTTACTGTTTAAACATCCACCAGTTAAATTACCCATGTAACTTATTTCTGATTTACAACAATGAGTGAATGTTGGGCCACCTAGCAGCGTGCCATTTTAGTGGGTGGCAAAAGGTCACTGATACTAAAATGTCACATATCCGTGAAGCACTTTTAAGATCTGTAGAAAATAACTTAAATATATGAGAGATGTTAGATATAATACACTGTGCTGATTTTTTATATAAAGAGAGTGCTTGTATCCGCTCAGCTTGCTCGGACTATATATTGTCTGCCTGAGGGTTGAAGCTGGAACTGGAGAATAGTGTACCTGAGAGGGGTCTGAAACACTTTTCCTGGTCTGTACGATCATTGTCTGTTCATGGATAGTCTGTAGGGAAGGGTGCTGCCTCAAGCCCATAATATTCATGGCTATCTGAACCCGGCGGGCAATTTAGGTGTGACCGTTAATTTGAGAAACCAGACTGTGATACATTAGGCATAGCATATGATGCTATCTATGACTGCCTGAAAAGGAGCATGACTGTTGTAAACTCCAAACACCCTGTACACATATAAAGGTGTTGCACAGGTTACTATCAATATGTACACCAAAAAATGTGTCTGAATGTCCTTGTGCTATGTCCACATTATGAATAACCACCGATAAGTGGTCTCCAACAGATTTTGGACAAAAATAATTTTTTCATTTTTCTTTACATATAGACTGAGGTGATGGACATCACACTACTGCAGAAACATCTATACCAGGGATCTCAAACTCAAATCCTGGAGGGCCGCTGTGTCTGCTGGTTTTCAATGTGTTCCTGCACTTAAGTGTTTAATTTAAGTCATTGATTGGCTAAAGAGTCTGCACACCTTGTTTCCAAGGCCTAAATTGGCTGCTGATTGAAAGGAAATCACAAAAACCAGCAGAGACTGTGGCCCCTCCAGGACTGGACTTTGAGATCCCTGGTCTATACCTATGACTGATGCACGATAACGGCAGTCTCCTTATTCATCAGACCTAGGTTGGCAGTACCATCAAAAAAATGTGACAATATAATTATCAGGATAAATCTGCTTATGCATTTGTTAGTGTAATATTTTTCCTCCTGTTCTGCTAATCATGAATGCCAGCAGGGATGTGACACAGTACTCTTAAATTAAATGTAGCAATGCCCCGTCACTTTTTTTCAATGCACGGCATGTTGTGCCGGGCATTCTTGTGGCTGGTGGGCCACGACTTTGGGTGGGGTTGACATGGACCAAGACAGCTCATTGGAACAGAAAGTTTGAAAGATATTGTGACTTAGCTAAAGTAGGGTATGGAATCACGTATGTAATGGTAATTATTATAGGTTATTAAATCTACTGAGTTCATATTAAATTTTTAATGTGCTAATTTTATTGAAAACATGGAACATTCATTGATATGAAAGAAAGTAAGCTGGCATATTTTTATCCAATTTTGCTAGTTTGCGCCACTGACCCTCACAGCATGGATATCTGCTTCTAAATGGTAGCCATAATTCAGATACATTATGCCAGCCCACCAGCCTGCACATTAAATCACACTGCACAGCCAGCAGTTTAAATCAGTCTACCTCTACAGACACTTGTAACTTGCAACTGAACACACTCACTGATTGATGATTTCATTAACTCTGGCTTACTTTCCAGCTAGCTAACATTTACTAAGTAGTGAGCTAATTCAGAAAATGTTTATCACATCAGGTAACCTCCTGCCATATATTAATGTGCACATACACCTACGGGTTTGCAAACTATAGTGATATTTATGTGTGACGGTGACTGTGTGGCGTAGCTGCATAGCTGGTTAGTAAAGTAAGCTAATTGTTACTTCTTTGTTCATGCTAACATCAAAACCTTTCCAGAATGCCCATTCCAGCTCTCATTTACATCACACATGGCACCTAAAAAGGTAAATTTGATGGGCAACTCTACATAAGTGAAAGGGGCTTGTGAAAGATAGTTCCAGCAATCCGGCAATGCTAAATAAAATCATACCCACCATTCTTTTACAATGGCTCCTTAGTTCACTTTGGGTGGGAACAGGTCTACAGTTCATCAGAGCAATCAAAAATAGTGCATTGGCCTTTATTGGTG
This sequence comes from Synaphobranchus kaupii, assembly GCA_029718625.1. NCBI lineage: Eukaryota > Metazoa > Chordata > Actinopteri > Anguilliformes > Synaphobranchidae > Synaphobranchus > Synaphobranchus kaupii. The sequence continues at coordinate 69,610,466 of CM056382.1, read as the reverse complement.
TTTTCACACGTAAATTTTTAGCATGGTGTACTTGGTGAGCTATGCAATTTGAATGCAGGATTGTAACAGATTGTAAAATGAAATGCCTATAACCATCTAACTATTGTAGCTATCTATCTAGCTAAAGTATTTACTAAACAAAACTGTCAGGATTGATTATTTCCTGGTATTGCCTTACAGGTCGCAAATACTGTCCTTAAATTATTAATTGAAATATGTTGCTTGCTATAAGTCACTGCAGGTGTAGAAGTGATCAAGAGAACAAATTTCGACAAAGGCTATCAATATCTGTGGCCTTTTCACTCTTTATATCCTCCACTCTAATTGGAAAGAGTGTAAATAGTAATTGAGCGACAAATTTCATTAATCCGATCAATATTACCCTATCAATCAGGGATCCGACAAAGACAAGCAGAGAGGGGCAGAAGACATCACTTGGGCTTGGAGAGACAAATACACAGAGAGCACACTCTTTATCAAGTATTATATATCATTTAATAGCAACTGAATCATTCCTGTTCAATTGTGGCACCTAACTTCATCAGGATGTACATATTAAAGATAATACACTAAATTTAGCCAAGGGGAAAATACACAGTAAATATAATGCTACTATAAAGCCTCTGACCCTCTGATTTAGGGTCAATTTCAGTTACTTAATTGTGCATTTGAATGAGTCATCTACAGAGTTGGGAATTTTGGCTACAACAAGCCAACATGTCAGTGAAGTATCATTTTAAGGATCTTATTTTTTCCCCTTAAAATACTGTAACACAATTATATGTTAAAACACAATAACCAAGTACAACTAAAATAAGGCACCTTTGAACATGCTTCAAGGTAATTTCATATTTAATCAGTCAAATCTTCACATGATCAGATTCACTGTAAATATTTGCAAGATTATGCATTGATGGCATTGTACATGTAAAATGCATTTTACAAAAAATTATTTCAGGAGCACCCATAAATGTAAAAAGCTTGACATTCATTTAAGGAGGGTAATCACACTACAACAACCCACATGTCAAAGACAGCAAAGTGAATGATCCTCAGTCTGTGAGAAATGGGCGCCATCTAGTGGAGTTCATGTTATCTGCAGTAGCAGAACAGTTTGAGCATGCAGATTGTGATATGCTGACGAATCTCACTCTCACCCTCTCTCCTTAGGCAGCACCTCTTAGGCAGGGAGGGGTACAAGGCCTTCATCCTGGCACTCTTTACCTGGATGAAAAGGGGACATATAGCTGAACCACAAGCCTTACTAATGCCCAAGCAGGCACTTGGCACACATGCCTGACATGCAAGAATGTCTATTTTCTTGCCACTAGTTCATGGTTTATTGTAAATGTTATACAAGTAATATGTGTAGCTACAGTATATAATGTAGCTACCAAATATAAAGCATATATTTCATGTTTTGTCTGCTCTCCTTGGAAGGTGTATAAAGCTTATTGATAATAAATACATAAATGAATGAAACTGATTCCCAAAGGAAAGTTGTTTAGAAATCTTTAATTAGAAACTGTACAAGTACCATTTGAAAGACCCCCCCCCCCCCCCCTCATTTATTTTCTTCTGCAGTCCCTAACTTACAAAATAGTGCTTGCTAGGAAGCTGTACAACTAAATAAAAAATAATAAAATTAAAGCTTTCGTCATATTCTTCCCTTTGTTTATAAATACAAATAACATAAATATTAAATTCAGAACAAGATTACACCTGAAAGAAGCCACGTGCAGTACAGATGCATGTTTTCCATACCACGCTGTTAGTGAGATAAGAAATGGTGCTAATCATGAAGCTGATTTGACCAAAGACCTTCTCTGAAGGAAACTATGAGATAAAGGTAGTTTGCTCATAGTTAAAAAAACATGTCTGAATTACGTTTATGTACTGAAACACCTATCAGTATTCAAACTATACAGAGCACTTAAATCACTAAAGCTCTACAAGTGTATACAAATATGTTTTGTTTTCCAAAACTATTGGAATCTTTAGTCATGTGAAAAACAAGATAATGAATTAATCTGTGAAAAAAAAAATGTTTGTCTGAAACATATTTCAATGCATTTCCTGCCACATAATGTTATGGATAAAGAACTACATCAAACAAACATTTGGCACGACCAGACATGCTCATTACACAATATCTTGTACCAAATAATGAAAACAGCCAAAGTAAAGTGGGCAAGGCAGCAATTAGCCTAGTTAACTAAAGCATCTGACAGCAACCAAAAAAGCCAATGTGCTTTCCCTGCTAAGCTTGGCCACCATTGTTCCAGAATTCAAAAGGGTTCCAAAATATATACGGTAAGAGATTTCTGCCACTGTACTAATACACCAGTTGTCTACATCTCATCGGCATGGGCTGGTTTTGTAGGATCAACGGTGGCACTCCCTTGTCCTTTGGCTGACATCAAACCCAGAGCGAGCGGGTCAGTCCTTTCTTCAACCAGGTTTGAGACATTTCTGGACTCGTTATGCCCCTGGGCCAGTCCCTCGTTGATAGCCATCTCTGGGCTATCCATAGGTTGCTGAAGTAGCACCGAGTTCAGTTCCAGCGAATCATCTGTGACCGAGTCAGGAGAAAAGGGCGGGGCGTCATGATTTAGGGCGGAGCTGTCTGTGTCCTCTGGCACTTGCAGCGATGAAGCAGGTTCGGTGAGGATGTTTCTGGAGATAACTGCACCAAAGGAGAACAAAACATATTATTCATATGTCAGCTGAGGCCTGCAGCACAGCAGAACAAAGGCCAGAGTGACATTTGAAATGTCAAATGGGAATTACTCCCAAAAGTCCGCGTAGCTTAAGCTCTTTGTAGTTCAGACATTTGAGTTTGTGCTGGAACATACCTCACGAAAATAAGCGAACTTGGACGCTTCGAGCTAGGCAAAAAGTTTTTCTTTTGGCGTGACATTTGTGAAAGACAAACCGGAGCGTTGCAGCAAGGGACGCTTTCAGTGACACACATGTCAGTGAAAAATAAATATTGTTTGCGTAGCTCGAAGCGTCCACGTTCGCATATTTGCATGAGGTATGTTTCGGCCCTTATCGGCTGTTCTAAGCGTCTCTCCAGTATACGCATTTTTCGCGCGGGGTGGAAACATAGACTGTATAAAAATAGGGTGGAAATTTGATGAAAATGAGGCGTGTCTGCAAGTCGTGCGAGATACACGTATTCAGAGTTTTCACTTTTCAGGCAACTTTGTTCGGAAAAAAAGGTGATTTATGTCTAGCGCCCGCCAATAGATTATTATGAAAAATACAGCATCTTTCGCATAAATGGATATTAGAATGAGTGCATGTTATTTGAACATAATATTGGCCATATTTTCCTTTGCATAGCTAACTTGCAATTATCAAAGAGCTGTCATAAAAAGAAAGAAATGTAAAAGTAGGCTATGAATGACCATCTGGTACATAATACCAGACCAATATTAGATGGATTAATTGATAGTGTCTGGATCATATTCGCTTTGACAAGAGAGACGATTTGTGTCAGCACAAAAATCGTTAAAAAAAGATTTATTTATTCTTTTTTCCAGTAAATCCAACGATTTATTTGTTTACCTTAATAATATTGCGTGCAACCACTGTCCAGCGATTATTTTTTTGATTGTGTGATGGGTATATCCAAGTTGTCAATAGGAGCTATGATCATTTTATCAATGCGACGGATTAATACGATCACTGCTTTCCTCATCACGATGCACAAAGGAAAATGCGGTTATTAAAGGCAATGTCACTGACATGTTGAAAATTTACATATACCCCCACACACATTTTTTAGTAGAAAACTGGCAACCTAGGGGGCAGGTACAAGAAACAGGTCATTAGATTATCGTGCCCTGTGCCACCCACATTTCGAGAAACGCGCCCGTGTAGCGCAGGTTAGAATACGGTGTATCCCAGTCCACGTTAAATCAGCACAGGAGAGGCATTTAAGAGCATGACTTAAGTTGGCCATCTCTGAATCCGGTCCTTACTGTACATTTAGGCCAGGAGTGTCAACGTCAGGTATGGAGATTAGTAAAAACCACGAGGTGACAAATTTTATCTAAAAACTATTTCTAATCATCCCAATTGTATTTTCCGGCAATGTCCAACACAATGAACAGATAAAAGAATTTCAACTATTCAAGTCCATAAAAAGGCCTTGCAAACGTAGAGTCAACCAAAACATAACGCTCAAGGCTACGTCCATTCTCATCTTGCAACTTTCCCCCTGTTGTTCTCGAGGAGAAGAAACTTAAAACTGTAAGTTCACCCATATCATATGATCCTGCTGCAAAACCACATTTTTCATACGGGAAACAGACCCGCTTAACAGTATTTGCAACGGTTGACGTTTGGTTGAAGTCACTGTTTAATAACAGTCAGTACTTGCCTATGTCTATATTTGAAAGAACATAGACCAAAATGATAAGGCCACTTTACATGGGCTTACTCAAAGACTTCCGAGATAAGCACATTCGCCAGACATAGTTTTCCAAGCACAAGAAAGAGGAAAAACACTGAACAACCTGCTGGCGGAGCGGTAAACTGACCTCCAGTAGGTGCGTACCCCTCCTCCACCGACACAGCGTCCCAACTGAAGGGGCTGTAACTGGGGAAGATGATGAGGGGCCAGGGAGAAGAGGAAGATCTGATCCAGGACAACACACACGCACATCCAGTTAACTTAGCCTTTACCCCTGACCTTTTCTAATATAATGCATGTCATGGTACTGCGCGCACATGGAGTGATTGACAGTTGCCATAGTGACGTTGAGACACAGTTATCGGGGAGCGTTCAGAAAGAGGGAGTGTAACGGAGGCAAAGCGATGGTTTGCATTGCTGCGCTCACCATGATGCAGGTGCTCGTCTGCGCAGCTTTGGTGGCCGTCTGCTTGATCAGGGACTGCAGCCTGCGCAGCTGGGCCAGCAGAGACCTGCACCCAGGGATTGGCGCATTAATAGGCTCTCGTCGCGTCATCGCGTTACAAAGATCTCACCGCTTCAGACCACCCACTGCGCGTATTAAAGACCTATCAGAGCGGCTTCAGGTGCGCGATACCTACATGTTTTGCTTCTCCAGCTGGTCCACGGTCTTCTGCAGCTCCTGATTCTGCGCCGAGCAAGACGCCACCCTGGGAAGGGGACGGAAAGCAGTCAGCTGACCCAGCGCACAAAAAGCTGGCGGTAACGCGAGAAGTGATATGATCGTTAACAGTGAGGTAATGCAATGCGATTTGAGCGGGGACACGAGCCCGTGATGCGCAGCAGCGGCGATGGCCCAGGCAGGCGGTGACGTGCGGGAAGGGCGCAGGCAAGCGGCTTCACCTGCTCTCCAGCCCATCGATGTACTCCTTCTTCCTGCGCCGACTGTCCTGGGCCGACTGCTTGTTGCGGATCTTGCGCCTCACTTTCTTCAGCAGCCTCTCCTCCGCCTGCAAAGTCACCCCGTCAGTCAAACACTGCGCGGTCTGGCCATCACTACCAGTGCGCAGCTGCGGTTCCGCAAAGCTCGAATCCGCAGCTATCGAGTCAAAATCTTTCGTGACGTGACACTTCAAACTCAAAAAGCCAGCCACATCCTGCGAAGATGCAATCACACTTTGTGCATGCCAGTTTATTGGGCTTTCAGAAGCAAGGATGTTGTATTCATCTTGCAAAGATGAAAGGTTATCAATTCACACAACTATGTGTATATAAATTGGGACTCTTAATTCTGTGGCTATACACATTTGCACTTCACAAAGCTTAAAAACAAATCTGAGAAAATATATCCACTAAATGTAAGCAACACCTGTAAGACATGCCATTTTTTCATTGAGTTCAATGAAGAAACCTGGCATCCAAAACGGGTTGAAATTATTATCATTATGGCTGTGTTGTGTCTTTTCAGACAAAGGGAGCCACTTACATGGTGTACATGGCATGCTGTATCCTATGAATAGTCTAAAACAGTCAGACATAGGAACGGACATTGAGGAATAACGCATGTTTGGTCTGCGAGTGAGAAGCCTTTTGTACCTTTGTCAGCGGCAGGTTATTGGGTAAAGATATGCCTTCTTGGGTCAGCAGCTTCTGTTCCTCCTCAGTCAGTTGGAGGTCAGGATAAAGCTTTTGAAAGTGAGCGAGAAGAACCCATGAGCCGGAAAATACAAAGTCTGGGGTAAAACACAGAGCACACAAGCAGCCTGGGACTAAACAAGTACCAACAGATGAGCCTGGATCTGTGAGAAAAGGTACACTTAAAATAGTCTCACAAGCATTGCCAGGACGGGACAGGGCGGAAATTTATATATATGATTATGAAGCAGGTGAACCCTGTGATTACTAATGTTGCTGGGAAGCGGGAATGTCATCTTTTCCTAAACTTTTTTTTTCCTGCTACAGGCGGAAAACTGGAAATGAGATTACTTTGTTATAATCTTCAAAATGGCCACTACCCATCTGTCTCCCTAGGTACTTTACCGGTAGGTCATCCAGACTGTGGTCATCTTTGGGAATGGCTGTGGCAGCAAAGACACTTTCAGGTTTGGGCACCATGGGAAGCTCATTCACAATGCAGGACTCTGAGATTAACATCTGTGAGCTCCACTGATCTGTCGAAAAAGACCCAACGTGTGAAAAGCACAAGGAGGCATATCAGAGTCTCCCACCACTCAAAGCCACATACTTTCACGGCAGAGGAATATTAAACATACAATAAAGCATTTATGGTGTGAATAACAGGAACTAGGATTTCAAGAGCTGGCGCCATTAGCTCATTACTGGAGTGGACCTCCTTTGCTACATTTCCACAAAAGGGGAATTTGTTTGATTTTGCAAATGCAATTGTCAAATACATCACCTGCGAGTTCCCTTATACACCAAGAACAATGGAAGTTAGCAGAAAGCCAGTTGTGCAGCCATACAACTCACCCAGCTCTATAGATATGACATCCACATTGTGCTGCTCTGGTTCAGCCTTGATGTTGCTCAGACTGCTGATGTCATACACCACCTGGTAGACAGTGGGAGGGACTTGGAGAGGCTCAGATGGTCGCGGTGGGGTTTCAGAACGGGGGTCCTCAGAGATACCGCTGTCACTCTCCGAGAGGGACTCCCCAGGAGGTCCTGAAGGGAACACGTCGTTTGGGTTGATTGCGTGGAGGACGTCTTCCGTTCACACTATCATTCAGACCCTGTAAGAGAGAGAGGCTTTCAGCTTCATTGAAATGAGAGAAGTAACTAACGTTTGAAAACAATGAATAAATCAATAAAGATTTCATTCCATTTCATTGAATTTGAAAGGTTTTGGTAACATAATGCACTGAGCATATATGGTCTATTCTAACTTTGACTTTAATATCATAAAACGTACACAGTGAGGTTCCAGAGCCCACTCCTCCAAGGTCTTAGGGGAAGAGAACAGCCCTTCCATGCCCAAGGCACCATCTACTGCCCCCTCCTCATCTGTTTGCCCAAAGAAAACTGCTCCATTCTCTACATCCATCTCCTGGAATAAAAGAAGCAGCATGTAAGGAGATCTAATGAAACTTTGTCCTTCACAGTTCTATTGTGGCACTTCCTTCTTCTCCCATTAATCTGCCTTTCCGTCCTTGAATATGAACACATATGTACAGACCAGACCTGTTGCTGAGGTCTGAGCAGGAAAACAAAGTGGTGGTGAGATATCTAGACAGCCCCCCCCCAAAATGAATCTTCAACCACAAACAAACAACCATTTAACAAAGACACATGGGAACAGGTAAACTGAAAAGTAAGTCAAAAGACCTAGCTCCTCTTTAATGTGCACTAGGTTTCATGTCAGCCATAACAATATAAATAGGTCAGCATATTAACATTTAATATTACAATTTCAAATTCAGCTTTATTATCCCCTCAGATACATTCTTGTTATAGTTCTTCATTTCTCGTTCTTGTATTTATTCTCTTTCCGAATTATCAGAATGGCTGTTCCTTAGTTCCAAACAAATGTGCAGACTTGCTGCTCTGTGTTTATATAAATACAGTATGGTACAGGTGTGATGAGCTTGTGTGCGCGCGCGTGTGTGTGTTGGGCGTTCCTTGAATTTTGTGTTTGAACAGTGCTTCAGAGAGGATGTCTATATCCTGGTGGGGGGAGCTAAGGTGCTTCAAGGATTCAATTCCACAGTACTATTGTTCTCAGTATACCTAAACCCCACGCCCTTTTGGAACTATAGCCCAGAATATATCATCTCACAAGCCCCCCTGAAGGTGAATCCACCCCCCCCCCCCCCCAGAAATGTAACCTATTCATCTTTTCATGCACTCTGTGCAGCTCATCTGACTACAATGTTGTGTGCTCAAGGAAACTTCAGTCCTTATTGAGTCAGTGTGGCAGCTCTCACAAATTAAACTATTCAAATTATTTCTGCTTTGACAGTAAAACTATCCGCGCTCCTTTAGGTAGGAGACCATCGACCCCTTACAATCTACCAGTCTACTGTCATTCACATGCTAATTGTAGCCTATTCACTGTAATTCGGGTGACAGGATTCAACATTTGGTAAAACTATTTAGCGACACATAACTAATTATTACTCACATGGGCTACAGTTAATCGTCACTCATTTTCACCTGTATAAGAAAAAATAGATTTCACAAATTGTCTGTAAAAGTGAGCAGTAGCTTACCATAACGTAGCCACAGACATCCATAACCTCGTTTCCTTTCTATTGCGCTGTCCCTCGATTTTTGGCCATTCCGTCCGGTATTAGGCTTCTTACAACATGCCCGCACAGACTGTGAACTGCATATTGATTATCTGATTATATTCTCAACAGTTTTTTTCTATTTTACCCCTGAGCAGGATACACTACTTAAATTGCGACACTACCTCACTACTCCACTTTTTTCTTGCCGATATGTGGGTGGAGCTTTCTGAGCCGGATAAACAAGACTTGCATTGTAGTTAGAAAGCTTCTCAAGATGCAATCTATTTTTCATGTCGACGCGTTCTACTTACTTGTTACGTGGTTATGCTGCCTTCAGACTTGATTATTAATAAGTATATATGCATGCCGAATATTATGCATTAAAATAGATTTTTTACAAAGCCTAAAGTAGCCTACACCACGAAATATCTTCGTTCAACCGGCTGCAGGACTCTACGCACTTCAACCCCTTTAATCCAGCTGGCAATTCCTTGTCAATCATTCCACCAAAATCCCCGTACACCTCCCACCTCCGGATCCTGGTTGGTCGCAACAATTTTATGTAACCAATAAGAATACGTAAAATGGTCATGGGTGGGGTGTGGATATTTTCTTTTCAGTGATTTGCGAAGTGTACTGTCTGAAGCACAGAATCTGTGGTCTGAAGAGAACATAGGGAAGAGAACTGGTTGAGGCGGCCCGGAAGCAAATGGATTAGGCTAGTGACTTTAAAGCTATCGGTGTGACGTGTGACGAAAGTGGAATTCTCTCAAGTTCAGCATTAATGAGCAGTAGACAGGATATTTTATATGAAACATTAATGTCATTATTTAGAATCCAGCGATTGGGGTTATGTTTAAAATGTGTATGGATACCAGCTCATGTGGGAGGAATTGCAAATGAGATGGTAGATATCTAACAGACATTACTGTCAGGTGAAACACAGATTGAGGTAGGTAGGTTATTAGTAAATAATATGGTTAATAAAGGGTTAATCAAAAGTCACATTAAAAAGAGATGGCAGGATGAATGGAATAGAATCAAATGTTCACCATTAATCCACTGTTTGGGAGTACAAGGTCTGGAAGGGGGAACAGGAAAGAGTAGAATGTTTGATTAAGACTTGGTCACACAGGATTAAAAGTACTTTGTTATAAAGAACCATGAATCAGGTAGGTTTGAGTTTTGTGGAGAGGAACAAACTGCATTTCATGTCAATGTTCATAATTGTAGTAAATATAATAGTGGAGTAATTTTCATAGTAATTTCCGTATAGTTCATAACAAAAGAGGAGTAATTTGCAAGATAGGGGAGGAACTTAATGTTTAAAAAATCTATAGAGGGGATAGTTGTGTGAAATTCCTCTTACAGTTTTTAAGGGGTTGATTAATAGAATTTGAGTTTAAAAAAAAAATACATTTCATCAAGTCCGCAAATTTCCTTAGTCCACACTGCAGATAATGCACCCTTTTTCTGTTTGCCAACCACAAAACTTAAGAAGAAGATTGGAATTCTCGGTTACTATAGAAATGTCGCTAATCACTAAAACAGTTTTCCTGACTATTTCTTGACTATAATTTCAGAGGATTAACTTTCACTTCACACCTGATGCCTGATTACCATGTAGCAATCTAACATCTCTGCAAATCTCTCAAATCATTGAACAACCTGTTCATGTAATTTCACTTTAGAGGCCAGTCCATTGAAGTTGTTCTCATTGCCATGTATGTTTGTGACAGCAGGTATGACCTGAACTGGATATCCTGCAGGCCTGCAAGGTCAGGGCATTGCTGGGGCAATCAGAGACATGTCAGGAATCACATCAGAGAGCAATTGCATAAGAGACATCAGGCAACACTTCCCTCAGATCAATGCCTGCCTGACTGTCATGGGGACAAGCCAGATCAAGGAGCTGGCCAAATATCACATGTTAGCTCAAGGTATTGACAAGTAGCTACAATTCATTGCCATACAATTGTGGAGCTGCACAAGAAACTGAGGAAGCTGTGGGCAGCTACCAGGGACTACAGTGGTCCTGAGTGAGAAGTAAGCAGAGTGACTGATCCTCAGTGATCACATTGTGCAGACCTTAACATAACATAACAAAACATAACGTTTATCTACAAACTTGATAGTGTTTAGCACCGTATCAAGCCTGGTCTTGAAAACCCCCAGAGGTTCTGTCTGTACTCCATGACCTGGCAAGCTATTCCACATGTCGACTACTCTCTCTCAGAAATATTTCAGAATGTTCTTTGCGGAATTGACCTTTTGCTAAATTCCATGCCCCTAATTTCTATACACCTCGTTCTAATGACAGAACTCAACCTGAAGAATCTCTTGTAGTTCACTTTTGTTAATCCCTTTTATGAATTTAAAAGCCTCAATCAAATCGCCCCTAAGTCTCCTTTTACTAAGCTTGAAGAGATTAAGTATCTTAAGTCTTTCCTCATAACTTTTATCTTTCATACCAGGAACAAATTGCCCTTCTTTGAACTTTTTCCAGAGTCTCAATATCTTTCTTGTAATATAATTGGTGCCCAGGACTGAAGTATGGTCTGAAAAAGGTATTTTATAACATAAGTATAACTTCCTTGGATTTATATTCAATACTTTTGGTTATATATCCCAGAATCTTGTTGGCCTTTTTTACTGTTACAGCACAATGCTTAGAACCTGCAAGGCTTTGATCAACTACTACTCCTCAAGACCTCAACTACGTCTTTTTCAAATTTAGCACAATCCAATAAAGTAGTCCTACATTATGTTTTATTTCTCACATGTAGAACTTTACATTTAGCTATGTTGACTTTAATTTGCCAGGCTTCTGCCCACTTCTGGATTCAGTTTAAATCTTATTGGATTACTTTAGTAGATTCCAAGCTGTTAGCTAAACCTCCCAGTTTTGTACCATTAGCAAATTTAACTCATGTACTTTCAATGTCCCTGTCAAGGATGTTTATGTAGATAAGGAAGAGTAACAATCTATCCTTGTGGGACTCCACTTCCCACAGTACCTTGCTCAGATAAGATCCCTCCTACTTTTTGTGGTCTACCCTGTTGCCAAGGGTACGTCCCAAGAGCCGAAAAATGCACCCTCCCTTCCTCCACTACCACCTCCTCTACTCCGTGCCCCGGAAACGGATCTTTGTGTTTTAATCTAATGTTGCTGATTACATCTTAATTACGTATTAATGGTTACATATGAATTAATGTCTGGACGCAAACCGCAATGCCAGGTACACATGCAAGTACTTGTACTCAAAACGTTCAGTTTTGCATATTTTGCATATTTTCGGGTAATAGAGGAGTGGTAGTGGGGGAGTGGAGTAAGGGAGGTGGGGAGTGAAGAATATTGGGACGCACCCCAGTTCCAAACCCAGTCTGAAATACTTCCTGTAATTCCTACTGTCTTCATTTTGATAGTGAGTCTCTCATGTGGTACCTTATCAAATGTTTTTTTGGAAATCTAAATATATAATATATAATATGCCTTCATTTGTAATGATTGTTACAATTAAAACACTTGGTAGCTTCCTCAAAGAATATACCAAAAGGTTTGTCAGGCATGACCTTCCCCTGCAAAAACCATGTTAGCTATCCCTTAGGACAGGGGTGTCAAACTCCAGTCCTGGAGGGCCGCAGTGTCACAGGTATTTGTGGTTTCCTTTCAATCAGCACCCAGTTAAAGCATTGAGAACAAGGTGTGTGGACTTCTTAGCCAATTAGTGACTTAAATTAATCACTTGTGCTTAAACGCACCAAAAACCAGCAGACACTGCGGCCCTCCAGGACCGGATCTTGACACCCCTGCCTTAGGATGTTAAAATAATTCCAACTTGTATCTAATGATGGATTCCAGTATTTTACATGTGATGCAAGTTGAACTGACAGGCCCATTTCCCTGGATCAGTACGGTCCCCTTTCTTATATACAGGTATTATATTACCTTGCTTCCAGTCGTCCGGTATTTCTCCAGTTTCTAAAGACTGTCTAAATGCCTGCCAATGGTTTATAGATGATTTCACCTAACTTTTTGAGTACCCTTGGCCAGGCCTTGGGTATATGCCATCAGGGTCTGCAACCTTATTTGACTTTAGTTTATGTAATTTAGTACTTCTCTATCCCCAACTTTATATCTGCTAAATCAGTACTGAATATACTTTCCAGTCTATTAGTAACCTCTCTCGTAAAACTAAACAAAGTAACTAAGGCATCAGCAATCAGGGGCGTCGTAGTGGGTGGAATAGTGGAACTGACTACCCAGGGCCCCAAGGCGGGGGAAGGGCCCTCAGAAGGCCTGAAATTAAGTTTGCTTTGGGAAGGGGGCCCACAGAGACTGCATTTACATGGGGCCAAGAATTTAGTGCTACACCCCAGTCAGCAGTATCCTATTATTAGCAATATTAGTGCTACACCCCAGTCAGCAATGTTGAAAGAAACATTTAGGAGTGCTTATTGCATCGTGGGCAATTTGCCTTTTCAAACAGCCTTTTAGCTACCCTTAGTGCTTTTTTAAAAGATATATTTTAGTGCTTTCCAGCTGTATTGGACAGCACAGTGTAGAGAGACAGGGATAATTGGATTGAGAGAGAGGCAGAGGCATGCGACAAAGGTTGCGCACCGCCCACTCGAACCGCCGACGCCACGGGTCGCAATTAGCATGTGGCTATTGCTCTTACAGGCTACGCCACTGAGACACCCCTTAGTTATTTTTTAACCGTAGCACGCATATTACAATGTTCAGCCTTATTACTCTCAGTATTTTTGTTTTCATACATCTTATAAAGTCTGTTCTTTTTCCTCAAACTCTCCTGTACAGCTTTATTTATCCACTGTGGAGATGGCTTTTTCAGCTTACGTTTCCTTACCTTTGGAATAAATTTACATTATGCATCAAGAATAACCCCTTTGAACCTGCCCCACTTTTCATTCACTGTCTTGCAATCAAGAAGTTGCACCCGGTCTATATTACTTAAATTCGCTTGCATCTTGTTAAAGTTGGCACAATGCATAAAACTAACCTTGTTGCCATGTGACACCATTATCAACGACTGGGTGCCACTGAAGCTCCTTGGGGCCAACCTGGAGTTCCTATGCGGGAGGGGACTTACAAATCAATAAGTAGCCCTCAGTCTGTGCACCAAACCCTACTCCACTCCCTGCTGTCGTGATGCACTGAACTTTTACATCATCAGAATAGTTTAGAGTCATCTTGGCCCAGCCTGTGCAGTTTTCCTGAGACAGCTCAGGTAACTATTCCCATGGATATTAATGGACATCTCATATTCCACACCTACATTCACACCAGTATTTGGCCTGGCTCGAGACAGCTCTGCCAGAATTCAGCCAATGCCTCATTCTTCTTGGACTACTGGGAAGAACTCAACAAACTGAAATGCACAGGACAGTCCAACCAGCCCAAAACTGTAGCACATAATGATAAGAACATCAACCTTAGCAGCAATAATATGCTGTTTAATTAATCGTTTAGAATTCATTGGTTTCTAGTAGCTATAACATTGTGAGAAATGTAAATATTTAAAAATAATAAAATAAAAATACAAGCAACGTGTGAATTACTATATTGCTCTAAACATTAGCAAAAAATCAGGGTGTATTAGGCTATGCTAATAGAAACATCTACATTTACCTTATCAAATAAAGGTTACCTTTTTTTCTTTCATTATTTCAACATCGGGAAATTATATACTTTAGTGTACAATTTATAAGCAGCCATTGTTTTACTGGAAATCCCCTTAGTTTAAAACTGTCTGTCTATTATGTTCCAGGGCGGTGGGCGCGGAAGAGGTTGGTCATTGCCTATAGTCAATGGTCATTGCTGAGAAAATCTCAGAAACTGACAGCTGAAGCCACCTTTAAAAAAATGTGTAAAAGAACAGTTTTGAGCCAATATGGCGGTTGATTTTCATTTTGTTCCATTTCCACCTATCAGCTGAGTGCTTTTGAAGACAGTGAGTCAGACTTCCCGCATAGGGAAGAACATGTTTCTCGGCACTAACAAGCCACACTGACATTCAATTACAGTGAAGTTTACAGCTCAGTGCATCGCTTCAGAAGTGATAGATTTTCTGAAACTCGATTTCTGTGATCCGATTGTTCATGAATGAAGATGATCAAGGTAATGTAACATTAGCCAATTCCAGAATATAACATTAACGTGGCTAACAGCTAGCCAAGTAAGAAAACTTTTCGTTCAGCTAACTTACGGGGTTGCCTCGTTCAGGTTTTGAACGAAAGCAACGTTACAAATGTTCTGTGATAATAAAATGTTTAGCCTAACTTACAGATGGAATTAGCTGACAAAGATACATTTAGCTTGTTATGTAGGCCTAGCCATTACGACGATTTTAGCTAGTCACTAGTCTAGGAGACAATCAATTAATGCCAGCTAACGCTCAGTAACATTGCTAGATATTTGAAAACTAACGTTAGCTAGAAACGTATTTTAGCACTAGCTATTTTAGAACTGATTTTAGAATCGCACGCTTGTTTGCTAACATGATTCTAAATTACAGATATGCCATCTTTTTCATACTTGTGGAACCCCCGATTGTTTTTCCAACGTTGGAAATGCATCTTGTCAAAACAAACAATTCAATTCCGTTCACTGAAAGAGATTAGCTAACGCTTTTTCTTAGCTGCTGTTAACGGGAAGGGGCTTCGGGGTTGGTCTTCCGTTCAATAACTTCAGTTCAAATGGAGAAAAGGGTAACGTTAATGTGGTATTTATTCAGGAGGGTTTAGGTTTGAGACCATTGCTCACTGGTTTTAATTAAACATTTTACATTGTTTAAGGGTTTTGTTGATCATACTGCAAATAATTATGCATTATAAAATAAGCAAATTATTAGTATGGTGAAGGTGAGAGTGCAGGCAGGCTATGGGTTTATCATGGTATCTTAAAGATTGATGAGCATTAATGTACCTAATATGGCTGTAAGAGAGAGGCTGGTGGGCCATGTTTGTGTGTGTGTGTGTGTGTGTGTGTGTGTGTGTGTGTGTGTGTGTGTGTGTGTGTGTGTGTGTGCCACTGTATTAATAGTGTATGTGTTTGCACTTGCATGTATGTGTATGCCTGCACCTGTTAGTAGTGGGTATAGATATACAGTGCAGTCCTTAAGTATTTGGACAGTGACACATTTTTTGTTGTTTTGGCTCTGTACTCCAGCACATTGGGTTTGAAATTAAGCAATGAATATGAGGTTGAAGTGCAGACGGTCAGCTTTAATTAATGGGTATTTACATCCATATCCAGTGATTATAGATTATGATTATAGCCCTTTTTATGCATAGTCCCCATTTTAGGGAACCAAAAATAGAGTAATTGGAAAAATGAACATAATCTTAAATAAAGTCTTCATATTTAGTACTTGGTTGCAAATCCTTTGCATTCGATGACTGCCTGAAATCTGTGACCCATAGACATCAGCAGACACTGGGTATCTTCCCTGGTGATGCTCTGACAGGCCTGTACTGCAGCCATCTTCAGTTCCTCTTTGTTTTGGGGGATTTTTGCTTGTCAAGAACATTCCACTTGGTTGCTTTAGCAGTGTGTTTGGGGTCATTGTCCTGTGGCAAGGTGAAGTGCTGTCAAATTAGTTTTAAGGCATTTGATTGGATCTCAGCAGATGTTTCTGTACACTTTAGAATTCATCCTGCTGCTGCCGTGAGCAGTCACATCATAAAGACAAGTGAACCAGCTCCAGTGGCAGCCATACATGCCCAAGCCATAACACCTCCACCATGTTTCACAGATATGGGGGGAGGTGCTTTGGCTCATGAGCAGTTCTTTTCTTAAGTTTCCAAAGCACGGCAGTATTCTGAGGCTTATATCAACGCAGTGCGCCCTAGAATACTGGTGTGCATTGGTTGATACTTTGCGCGGATATACACAGTTGGCGTACTTCGGTAGAAAGTAGTTTCCAAAAAACTGTGCACAACAAGGTATGTGGATGTTCGCGAGTAACCGTGTAATTATATTCGGAAAGAGACGTTGCTATTGATTTTTTTCGAAAGTACATTTTTGGTGCTTTGAGTGCCACAAACTTTGGACCCGTTGAGGTCCGTTCTATCAGGTCGATATCACAGTGAGCTGTAGTGAATATCTACAACACTATTGAGTTCAGTAGTTCACTCAGCAAAACTACCTGGATGGATAGATAGCGCTCCGGGTATGTAGAAATGTATCAAAATTGAATTTTTGGGTGAACTACCCCTTTAAGACACCATAATGTTTGATGCGTACATTGTACCAACGTCATTTTTTTGTTGTTGTAATCCTGTAAGTTTACAGGATGTTCTAAATTCTGAGGATAATAATTATTTTTAAAAATAATGATTTCTGTCAATTATTTATGTCTAATAGTTTATTAATTTTGAGTTAAGAGTTACTATTAAGTACAAGTATCATTGTTTAAAAGTGCCATTTTCTGATTTTGGTCATCTATTTATATGTTGCTCTATAAACTGTTGTATAAACACAGAAGAATTCAGAGTTGGATCTCAGGTACTTTTTGAGCTACATCTCATAGTATGTGAATGGGGGAGGGGACAGGGTTGTATCAGATAATGCAGACTACTGTTTTTAACATAATAAAAAATATTATTAATTTAGAACCTATTTCCTGAAATAATTTTTTTGTGTTTTGTTCTAGACACCTCTTTGATTGTGTTGCCATTGGACTGATTTCATGGATGTGACCTGTCTGACGGGAGCCTGAAGGACAAAGATGACGTGGACAAAGACCCAGGGGGATTCACTAATATGGGAATCAGGGATGGACCACAGCCAGGGCCTGACAAATGGTCTGGAGGTCAAGCTGGGCTCACTGGTTGTACTACTGTTCATGAGTCTGTTGTGTGGCTTTGCCCCATTGTGCATTGTCAGAAGGAGGTGCAGCACTGACCCAGGTGAGTTCTTTAAACGCTGAAGATGACCGTTTAAATGATGGTCAGTTACGTACTCAAAGTATGTGTAAAAAGAATGTTAATAACGGAGTACAAACATCCTTTATATTTGTATCTGTGGTCCTGCTGGAATGTATAAAGTTAGTTTGCATGAGAGGCATGGATCTTTTTTATTAGTTAGGCTTATACCTACCTGATCATTCAACTGTACGTTTCTGTCCTGTGCGTGTGTATGCGTATGTGTGCGTGTATGCGCATGTGTGCGTGTGTATGCGTATGTGTGCGCGTGGGTATGTATGGAACAGAAACACGGCACAAAGTTCTGAGTTTGGTGAGCTGTTTTGCGGGCGGGGTGTTCCTGGCCACCTGTCTGTTGGACCTGGTGCCTGACTACCTTGTGGAGATAAATGAAGCATTCAAAAGCCTCCAGATCACAGTAAGGATGGATTTTGAAGCGCACTGCTAATTTATGTAAATAATATATATGTGAAAATATGATACTGGGACACATAAACGTGACATAGACACCAAAAAAATGTATTGTTGTAAAAACCAATGCAAACGCATTTATTTACAAGTTTGACAACTCTCTGACTCTATCAAAAAGAAAGAAGATAGTTCAATAACCGGAAATAGTCTTTTCAGGTCATATAAAAAATTTACCACAGTAGTGTTAACGTATGTGTTGAAATTTCGCTCACAAGTGGAGATAAACCAAAAACATATGTTCAAATACATCGTTTCAGAATATTAACACAACAATGATTCGCATCACATCTTAAAATACAGCGTACGAGTTAACATACGTAAGGAAGGAAGCGCAGCAGAAATACACGAAACTTGGTGCACAGCGCTAAGTGAGTCGAACATCGCATACAAAATTTGAGTGAAACATGATCAATCATCAAAATATATCCCCCAAAATACATTTAAAATACAAATAAAATCCTCCCTTTCAATATGCGGACACGATTATAACACGATGGCTGTGTAAATGCTTTGATTTGGACGATTTTGATAAACTGGTGCGAGGTAAAATGTGAACGGCTTAGGTACGTAACCGCGTGAGGAAGCTTGGACACGCAAGGTTATCAGGCTCCTGTAGCATCGGCAGCAATTGAAACAAACACGTGAAACACGTGGGTAAACGATTCATGCTTATGTACGTAACGATTGGGACACGGAAAGAAAGTCAGCACTATATATTCCCCTTGTTTTAAAGTATCGTGGAGTGTATGCATTTGGGCACATATATTTTTTTACTTGGCTTATGCATGACAGAAACAAACAAAGATCGATCCGATATGTATTTATTTTTCATGATTGCCGACGGCATCTTGTGTAAGTAACTCTCAGGACACAATGAATTACATACATGAGCCTGATTAATTTTGCTCTCCCATGTGAATATGAGCGACAACTTTCACTAAGCAAAGTGGGGTTTAGAAAGGCATATCAAACGTCTTCAAAAAAACCGAACAATTGCAGTCTTGCTTTGACTACAGAAGCTCAAGCACAGTGGAAGTGTAAGATGATTTGTGTTACAAAATAAGAAACCGTTGTCACTATAACATTTGAATCTTAACATAGTTTATAGAGATAGAATTGTGAGTTTTAACACTTTAAAACTATATATTTTGTTACCAGAGTGATTGAAAATGTCACAGTAGAAAAATGGAAATGAATGCAAATAAATTAAACCACTTCTGCTCAGTGCTAGTTGAGGGGTTAATGGAAGTGCGGGGATCTTTTATTTTTAAAAACATTTTTTTAAAATAAATAACCCCTCCCCCAAGGGGGCCTGAGCACCACTCTGTGAAAAACCTCTGGGGAGAACCCTGTGTACTTAGGTAGGCACACCCAACAGTGTCACTAAACTGTGAAATCTTGTTTCTTGAATGCCAGATTGGAGTTATTGTATTGACTTTCACCCTCTCTCTTTGTTTACTCCAGCTGAAATTCCCACTTCCTGAATTCATTATGGCTATGGGCTTCTTCCTGGTCCTCGTTCTGGAACAGATTGTCCTGGCCTTCAAAGACCAATCAGCGGGATCATTTGAGGAGAGGCGAGCCCTGTTGGTGGAATCTAATATCCAGTCACACGAGAAGGAAAGCCAGGGCTGTGCCCACCTGCACTCTCCATTTTCCCAGGCCACTGAGGAGTTGGGCAAGTCGAGAGTGCCCGGGGGGGAGCATGTTCACCTTCACGTCGACTTCAACTCCCATTCAGCTATTCGCTCCTTCATCCTGGTTTTCTCACTTTCACTGCATTCTGTGTTCGAGGGACTGGCGGTGGGTCTGCAACAGGACAGTCAGAAAGTACTTGAGATCTGTTTAGCCCTTCTACTACACAAAAGCATCATCGCCTTTAGCTTGTCGCTCAAGCTTACCCAAGGCCGGCTTAAGCGGACAGCAGTGACCGCATGCATTCTGCTATTCTCTGTGATGTCACCTCTGGGCATTGGGATAGGTATTGCCCTCACCGAGACCGAGTCCACACCGCAGCACCACTTAGCACGGTACACCCTGGAGGGCCTGGCCGCGGGCACCTTCATCTACATCACATTTATGGAGATCTTGCCTCACGAGCTGGGTGCCCCACAGAATCGCATCCCCAAGGTGGCGCTTCTGCTCACTGGTTTTGCAGTGGTCACTGGTGTCCTTTTCATAAAGATCTAGACCTCCCATGCCTGTATTTTGCCTGTATTTGGAAAAAGCAGGTGTCCGAAAGAAATAAAAACGAAACGCTTCTGTATAAAAATGTGGTATAATATGATATTATTTTGATAATTTATGATATTTGTGAAGATAACCTGACCCATTTACTAATTTACATATTAATATTTTTTTGCATGGAAATTGTCTTCAGCTTTATTACACGTTTACAGGCTTTGTGAAAACTTTTTTCAAGAATCCAATCTTCATGGAAGTGTAAATGACATTGGTTCAGTCTGTACTTATTAAAGATGAAAACATAAAAAGGAACAAGTTACTGCTGAACAAACAGAATTACTACAGAGTACAGGTCGTTGTGGCCAGATGTTAGGTAATTGAGGCTTAGTCCTATAGACTAGATATTACTGAATTGAGTCTGGACTATGCTATTACCAGGCTATGATACAGAATATGAAAAAAAGGGATTTCTTGATAAGGTATATGAAACTTCCATGTGAATAATGAATATCAATAACTAGCTAAGCACCGTTTTCAGTTTCTTCATTCAAATCCTTCACTGTTTATCACTTGATTATTTTATGAAAGAGCTTATGAACCCTGCAGCTTGCCAGCTTTTCACTACATAGCTCGTCATTTTGAGCTTGCACCACTACTGATATAAATCAGTGTAGATCTGGCACAGATCAACAACTCTTTTGGCAGTAGATTTTGTGGCCTTTTCGACTGGCTTGAGTCACTGCTGCTGCTGCTCACTCAGACTCTTTAGGGGTAATAGAGATTCTTTGGTTTTAAACATTGGAACTCCAAAATCAAAAGGCAGAAGGTGCAGTCAGCCTCCATTCATCTTCACTCTGCTGTCCATCAACTGAGCTGCATAGTCGATTGTGTCTGTAGACGCAATGACTGCGCAACTCAGTTGGGCGAGAGAGTGAAGATGCACGGTGGCTGACTGCACGCAATTCAAAGAACAAGCGAGTGCATTACTGTTTGCTTGGGCAGTCCCAGTTGTTTAAAAAGAAGCATAGAAAGAAGGCATTACTAAAATTATCATACTTGTGCTAGGTTTCATGACTTGGTTGACAATGATAACATGCTGCCTAAAGATTATGTAGGCCAGATTGAATGCATGTTACTGTAGTGGTTAATTGGCAAGATGAGTAGTGTTTAACACTGGCTGCGTTTGGATTCACCTTAACACATTGCCTTCCCTTGCTCTCTTCACTTGAGTGAGATATTTTGTGATGAAACACTTGTGCAACGTGAACTTAACAGGTAAAACAAACCAAATAGATGAGGAACAAACCAAAACAGAACTGAATGGCCCCGCAACCTATACTACGCCATAGCAACTTCTGCTCTGTGCGCAAGTATTTTTTCCGTAGGATGACTTCGGAAGGTTCATGAATAATTCATAGAAACCATACTCTAGCTTATCTTAAGTTGTAATAAAAACATACCAGCCAGTCTTTGCGGCACCTTTAGTGAGGATTTCTTGTGAGAAAACCTCACTCAAAAGCACAAACAAAAATGTGTAGGCTAAAGGATGACAAAGTTCAATTCTCAATTCTTAATCCCCCTCCCATCTCTCAACGAGCGCTCATGAATTATTCACAAACCTCCCAAACTCATCCGACGAAAAAAAAAATCATCCTCTATTCATGTGTGGAGCATTGCATTGTAGGATTCCCTTCTCGCTGGTAGCTTGCATTTTATACCTTTAGTGGGAGAGAGGGTAAATGAGGGAGTGAGGGAATGTAATTACTCCCCTTTTTAAAACTGGAACAGAATCCCATTTTGTGTGGCTGCTGTATTTCATCCTGGCATTTTGGGGATTCCCCTCTTGAAGCAAGGGAAGGGAATGTCAGGAAGAAAGCATTTTTTTCATCTTTTTTCACTGGACTGAATGCAGATTTCACACACCCATCAGGTATTACCTGTTCTATTGGGACACTGCTAGGAGTTTCATACTTACTTCCTGCACTGTAATGTAAGGAAGTGTACATAAATTCATCCCCTTGGATAAACACAAATAGCATATAAATTTTTGATATCCCATTAAAGGAAATTGGTATCTAAATTTTGCACAGACGTATTACAGTACCACTCTGTGTGGCAAGATAGACTGTGTGGTACAGTCCATCTAGTTTGATTGCAATAGGTTAGAGACTGATGAAAACTGGATTAAATGTGCCAATATGTTCTGAAAAATCCACTTAATTTAATGAGTTAAATGGAAAGATAAGATAACATATAGAGAAAATGTACTTCTATATATAAATATACAGTATGTAAATTTTATGTTGTATTTGTCTTATATACATCAAGTCGTATATTATTACAATATGGGGATAGTCTTGTGCCATCGTGTGCAAGGCAGCATCGTCCCATCGAGCCCTCTAGCCATCGCCGATGGTCGATTCTATCGAGGGGTGCGCGGGGGGTGGGGGCGGGGCTATTGAACAGCGGGTCTTTTGCTTACTTATTATGGCATACCATTGCGAATTGTATTCACTATTTTGTCCAAATATAATAAAGAATAAATATACAACATATTTCACGTCTATTCTAGATTAGCTAGTACAGGCTATTTATCTCACCTGGCCGCTGTCCAACGAGACAGTCAGCATCACGGTCAGCGCTCAGGAGCTATAGTTTCCCTAAGCCTTTGTGCGCCCTCGTCTGTCTTATAGCAATTCGTTTCATTTTACTAATTTCATTTCATTTTGTGAAGAAGCTAGACGAGCAGTCATCACGTTCATTATCATTTTTGTCTTGTAGTGAGCGATTCACAAGATCCCCTTTATGCCGCGTGCCATCCCGCACAGTCTATCTCCATCTGCACGTAACTTCTCTCACTTAGCACTATCGGGTTAGACTTTTTTATCTAACCTAATGTAATCAAAAATACATAATTTACCCTGAAACGAATTATTTTTATTGATAATCACAAACTATTTATAGCCTAAACCTATAAAATAAAGAGACAACAAGACCTAGCCTATAGGTTTACGTTTGACTGAGATTTATTTTCGTTATAGGGGACTTTTTTCACTGATGAAATGGTTAAGCTAGGCTATATTACATTGTAAATTACATTATTTACTATTCTACATAAACCTGTTGAATCAATTTGAGATTATAACAACTCCTAAATCGTTTCAATGTTTCGCTTGAGTGACGAAGACGTTCCGTGTATCAATATAGCGGCCACCTTTTCATCCAATCTAGTTTATTTCTCTGATCACATCTTCCATTAGTCTACAGTTAGATTGTACAATATTAGGCTATATTTGTTTCCATGCCCCGAGTCCGACACCGGTAAGCTTGTTGTGCTGTTAGAATAAAAAGGCTGTTGAGGGATAGGCTATATGGCTACAGCTCACCACTCCGTAGCCTAAGCCTACACTCCGTTCTAGACTGAACAATAGTTTATCAATAGCACTATTGAATACGAAATACAATTTCTTTAATTAGGCCTGAATTAAATTATATAGTTAGTTGCACTGTGATCTAACAGAAGGTAGGCTATCAGCGTGATTTTGCTCAATCCAGGTAAATTAAAGCCCCGTTCCGCTGCATAGGCGATCACATTTCAAAGACGCAGACAACACGTTACATTGTAAATGCATGGTAGAGTAGAAAATGTATTAAAAACACAGAATGAGAGGCGAAATTTTAATTTTAAGAATTAAAAAAATAAAAATCGTCCAGGCATCGACAAAGATAGATAGCCATCACCGATGGGTTCAACCATTGTCAATAGTCGATTCCATCGACCATCGTCCCAAGCCTATATGGGGACCAAAACAAAGGTGGAAGTGAGGAAAACAAATAAAAAATACTTGTGCAGTCTGTTGGTGCATTCGAAATCTAAATAAACTGCCTTTCCCAGTATCATAGATAGACGGATATACGGCGACACCGCCTTGTGGAAAGCAGGGGACTTGTAGTTTATCATCTTTTGACCTTTGACTCTTGAAAGCACGCTCTCGCTGGTAAAAACTACACGTCCCAAATTGCGTTCTGGGCAGATGTCCAGAATGCCCCCCCCAACCCCTCCCGTCTTGCCCTCCTCCCATCAAGTCAACTCGGTTCACCAAAGTACCAAAAGATGTCTGCGGCGGGCACGGGAGCGGGCGGTTGCGGACCCGGACCGGGTGCTGGCTCCGGTGCCTCGAATCCCAGAAAGTTCAGCGAGAAAATAGCCTTGCACACTCAGCGACAAGCTGAAGAGACAGCCGCCTTTCGAGAGGTTATGATGGATATCACCACGACCCGGGTAAGTGGGGGTGGAGCGGCAGGGAGAGAACCCGAAGAAGACAGGCCTCTCAGGGGACAAGACTAGCAACGGCACTCGCAAACTTGGTTACCGATGCCAGACAAAAGCTATGACTTTAGTAGGTATTTGGATAATATGCGGACAGGTAGCATATGTGACTTGGCCAACGTTAGCTAGCTGACTAGCTAGTTGGCTAGCTACCTAATTTAACGTTAACTGTTACCTCAATATAAACGAGTCAGTGGATTAACTGGAATCATCTACCAGGCAGTTAACTTTTCTCCTGTGTAAAGGTACTTGGCTGCCAGTTTGCTAGATAATTAATGTCTAACGTTAGTTAATGAACGTTAAACTGAATTTTGATTACTTGGCTAGCTATCTATATTACATCATACGACAAAACAAACTAACGTTCATTAACTGAAGATAGTTAGCAGCCGGCGTTAGCTACGAACTAGCTAAGTACCTGAAGTTCATCACTAGTTTACCTAACACTATATTAGCTAATGTTAGCTAGCTTGCCCAGTAACTTAAACGGTGTAAACTGGATAATCTAACGTCAACTGCCTATTTTAGCTAACTTCTATGCTAGCTAGCTAGCTAACGTAACGTTAACTAGTTACGATCGTTTTAGTATTGGATAACGTTTGTTAGCTAACGTTACATAGCTAACTGCACATCTTGCGTTTTTTCACGTGTTGGCTAACGTCAGCCATAATAATAGCTAGCGTCGGTGAGCTTTTGGCAGTGTTAATATAAGCAACGTTAGCTATCTAACGTTACTACGTGCCATGACAAGAGTCATGACACGTTTCGCTGCACAACACTGACAAGTGAGTAAACTAGAATAACGTTAGCTTGTTAACTACGATCTAACGTTAATGCTTAATCTTTGGCACCGTTTAACGTTATGTGTCTTGCTTACTAGCTAGCATGTTAAGCGTTTTAGTTTTAAAACTGGTCAGTACGTTACTAGAATGTAAGTGTAGCCTTCTAGATCCTTTTTAGTTTAGTTATTATAGATTAATATTAACTTGTGAATTTCAGATTGGTGGCTAAAATTGCATAAACTAACGTTGACCGGCTTAACGACAGTGACTGGCATGCATGCGGCTGAAATAATATAATGCGTTGGGATGTTTAATATTTTCCCGGACCCAAAGATATAGCCAAGTTGTCTGACGCCTGAATTATGTTGATAATACACATTTATCTACCACTCATTACTGATAGGATTCCCCAGAGGATTTTAAGGGGGAAGCGAAAATGTGGGATCGTATACTAATGTTCAACAAATAGTGTTGTTACGCATACTTTAAAAAAAAAAAAAAATTTGTAACAGACCTTAAATTGACTTCCCAGTATTAACCTGGGAAATGCCGTCTACTCTGCTCCTGTGAGCTTTCCTGAATGTAAGAGAAATGTATGAAACCGTGATGTCTGATTCAGCAGGCCCACCTACTTCTTTTTATTCATAAGTGCAGCAGGACTTGGCATGATGCCCCCATTCAAAAGGGAAAGGATGTTCTTGGGGCGACATTAAAGGGTGACATTCACATAATGCACATGTTTTGGTAGTTTTAGACCCTGCTTTGGCTCACCTTTTTTCTTTTTTTGTTGTTGTTAAAAAAAAATCCCCCAGCTCACCGCCTTGTATACCATATAAAGAAAGACACCCAATCAAGCTAAGAGCAGCAGGCATGGGACTGTATGCTGGCGTTATCCGTAAATGAAAGTCAGACTGCTTCCTGATCTGCTGACAAGGCAGTGGGCCATTACATGCGAAGACATAAATAATTCCATCAAACACAATAGTATGTATTGCAGGGTTCTTGGTGGATACATGCCCCCTGTGCAGCTGCCCATTGGGATGTGTTGTATTGCAACACAAAGGTACGATACAATCTTACACAGCTGTACCTATAACATCCAAATGGAAATCCAAGGAAAGACAGAGGGGCATCTAAAGAGAGTGACTGAGTAAAGCCTAGGCTAGTTTCTGTGTCGCGTCGTTCTGTATTGGTTTACTGACGTAAAATGTGTCACATCGGCAGCAGTACAAAAGAGTGCATTGTCACTGTCGTTCCAGAGAATAATTAATGCAAGTCTAGTCAAACTATGGAATGCTAAGTGCAATGGGTCGGGGATGTTTATTACAATGATTTGTTTGTGAGGCGGCAAATTAAGGCCATGCAAGAAAACCAGGGGTAACAATGGCACCCATTTCAAGTATTGAAAGGGAGACATCCGCCGCAGGGGAGGATGAAAAGGCAATTGTTTTTGATGGCAAAAATGGCCCGTCCATCCAGCATTTCGGTCGGCATGAATCTCTTTAACATGGCAGCTGAAGTCGCTCCGCTGTTGGCGTAGTCTTCACTACACTTTGAAATGGGTCCACACGCAGCCCAGCTGGTGCTTTTCGAAGCTGGTTTTCATATGATCTCCGAGCTTGTTTGACACCGCCTACAAGCCGGAGATTGTGTAATGTGTGCGACAGTGTGTGCGACGTGCGCGTGTGTAAAATGAGGCACTGCAAACACAGGTTGGGTTTTTCAGTCCCTGCTCAAATAAAGTTTGCCGTACATCCATAGCAAAGGTACACTTGGTGATCTTTATGTATACAGTGACACTGCTGCTGCCTGCCCCTCCTCTCAGCTTCATTCAGCTTCATTCAGCTTCATTCAGCCTCTCATTCACTCTTTCTGAAGGGGTCTCTGTGTTTTCTGCCACGTCGGGCCCTTTATTCCCCAAATTGGGACGGCCAATCGCAAAAGCAAGACGCGCACGCGTTGCAGGGCTAATGCAGGCAGACCACAGGCGTCCCGTCGACCAGAGGACTTGCCTTGCTGACTGAAGCCCTACCTCTGTGGGTGATGCTAAGACCTTGCTGACTGAAGCCCTACCTCTGTGGGTGATGCTAAGACCTTGCTGACTGAAGCCCTACCTCTGTGGGTGATGCTAAGACCTTGCTGACTGAAGCCCTACCTCTGTGGGTGATGCTAAGACCTTGCTGACTGAAGCCCTACCTCTGTGGGTGATGCTAAGACCTTGCTGACTGAAGCCCTACCTCTGTGGGTGATGCTAAGACCTTGCTGACTGAAGCCCTACCTCTGTGGGTGATGCTAAGACCTTGCTGACTGAAGCCCTACCTCTGTGGGTGATGCTAAGACCAAGTGCACATTGTGCGGAGGACTCCCAACCGCATGTGTTCCACATGTTATCTATCTGACTTTTGATTAATGTGTTTGACTTGCACTGCATATTATAAATGTTACTGAATCCAACTACATGTATTGCATTGTTGTTGTACCTTCATGGAGTATCTAGATGGCCAGCAGTTGAGTGGGTGATGAAAATGCCTATTTAAGACTAAGAGAAAAGGGGAACAAAAAAAAACTGCATATTGTCTCCCGCTTTGAATTGGATAGATACAGAAAAGGCCCTGCACACATACAGTACCGTTCAAAAGTTGGACACACCTACTCATAGAAGGGGTTTTCTTTATTTTTACTATTTTTTACAGTTTAGAATAATAGTAAAGACATAAAAACTATGAAAGAACATAAATGTAATTATGCAGTGACCAAAAAAGTGTTAAACAAATCAAAATACATCTTGGATTCTTCAAAGTAGCCACCCTTTGCCTTGATACCAGCTTTGCACTCTTGGCATTCTCTCAGCCAACTTCATGAGGTAGCTGCCTGGGGTGCTTTTCCAACAGTCTTGAATTCCCACATATGCTGAGCCCTTGGCTGCATTTCCTTCACTTTCCGGAACAACTCATCCCAAACCATCTCTATTGGGTTTGGGTTTAGTTTGGGTGTTAGATTAGGTCATCTGATGCAGCACTCCATCACTCTCCTTCTTTGTCCAATAGCTCTTACACAGCCCGGAGGTGCGTATTGGGTCATTGTCCTGTTTAAAATCAAATGAGGGCTCAACTAAAGTGCAAGCCAGATGGGATGGCATGTCACTGCAGAATGCTGTGGTAGGCATGCTGGTTAAGTGTGCCTTCAATTCTAGATAACTCGTCCAACAGTGTCACCAGCAAAGCAACCCCACACCATGCTTCGCAGTGGGAATGGTGAAGTTCTAAATTAAAGTTACGGTAAAGTTCTAACTACTTGTTGGGGGTGCATTTCAAAAACAAATTTTTTTGTTTTTGTTTTGGAAAGAAATGCATACATAGGCATCAACTTCACTATATTTGCCTAAGAAAAAAATTTCACGCATTTAAGCATAAGCCTTTAGATCAAAATGTCTCTAAGATAATGAGATGGATACATTCAATCAACTGTGTCCAAACTTTTGACTGGTACTGTACATGCACTTATACCCATAGAATCAATAATTACAGTTTCCTTCCAATCTCTCTGTAAAACTAAAACAAGAAAACGGTGAGTCCTTTCTGTAATGAAGTTATGGTAGTACTAGAAAAGTTCAGGATGCCGGCAGCCTAATAATCTCTTGTTCTCATTGGCTAATTGGGGACCACATTTTACAAATATTGCCTGTCTGTTATGCAAGTCAGATGTAACTTCCTCTAATTATATAAATTCAGCTATTTTATTTATCTGCGTTGTTCCTGTTAAAATATTTTTTAATATATCCTGTTTTTGCTAAATGGCTTATGGCTATGAAAAGTCTTACATTTTTTGAGTCACACATTACATTTTGCGTAGAATTAAAAAGACATAAATGCAGGTTAAGTCAAGTGTTTTGCAATATAGATTTGGTAACATCATGAGTAGATGTCTTCGTTGTTACATATCAGGCCATCACTGATGTCAGTAGTCCTGTTGCCTTCCCAAATGGTTTTAAGTGGTTGAGATTTTTCTCAGATTTTTCTTTTTATGGAAAGTGAAGTGAACAGATTTTTCTGTTGCATCAGATAGTTGGATTATTAATATGAACTTATTTTTCTAATAACTGGAATAATCAAAAGGAAAATCTAAAATGTTTGTTGTAGGTAAATTCATTACAGATGTCAGTAAAATTAGTTGCGTTTTTTGCATCATTATGAAACTGAAAATAATCTTATTTCCAACGCATTCAATTTATGGAGGTCTATATTGGATATGACCTTTAGCTTTTAGCTATAACATCTGGGTTAAGGCTAACGCAGAGCATATTAACATTTGTTTTCTTCAAAAATACCATTATTTTTTTCAATCATGCTATGCTAATAAGCTATTATAAACTATAAATGTATTTGATTTATCTCCAAGTTTGCTAAAATAGTTAATGGAAAAACCAGTTAAAGGTGACTGGTACAAGGTATAAAATAAAAAACTGAGCTTCAGACAGGATCCCATTGAGATTCTTGGCCTTCCGTAGTCCATGTCAGTAAATTTTGAAGTAGACGAGACCAATAATAACGTTGAGCGATTGGCAGAGAAAGACCTTCCAATGCCTTGGGTTTAACCAAGGTTGAATGCTTAAGCCTAGGTTTATTTTAGTTACAGATAAACCAGCAAATGTGTATATTGCATAATTTAAAGAATTTGTGCAGCTGGATATTTGGGTAATGCTTGGGTAATGTGCCTGCAAGCACAGCATTGGTGCCCCATGACAGATTTGAACTCAAAACAGTCTGGTTCCCAAGCTCTCTCACCACTATGACATTCTGCCGTTTAACCCTTTCTTCACTGGTTCTGTTCAGGTGAGGCCCACCTCTGCATACTGCAGCTCAACAGTAGTATTCCACCTGGGGTTCAAACCGTACACTTCTATTTCCCATGTGCTCTGCTATAATACATTAGGTCCTACCGGTTAATGCAACGTCGCAAACACATTTTAGTCCCTGTTCTCAAAGTGCAAATTATTTCCCCTGTGGACCAGAATGACTCAAAACAAATTTCCTTTCACTTATGTGATTTATGTAATTTAGTCTGTTACCTTCAGCTCCTTGTGCTTTGTTTTTAGTCCAGTTCTTTAACTTTCATGCTAACGTTTGTGGCTATATCATTAATTTCCCAATAGCAGGTCGGTTACCTTGGTTTGCTATGTGATGTAATAATAGTGAAAAAGGAGAACTGGTCGATGCCCAGAAAAATATGTGAGGTCTTGGCTTTTTCCTGTGTTTCACAACTTATGTCACGGTTGACCTCACACAGAAACTCCTCCCCTTCTAAAAACATTCAGTGCAGTTCATTGCTTTTTTTGAGGGCCTCGGGTATAGATAAAGCTACCTGGTGGTGCCTGCCAAAAGGCACTGCTTGCTGGGATTAACACTCGTACTGTCTACTGTTCCTGGAAATATCCAGTTCTGTGTTGGATGTCATGGCCTGGCTATGAGATGCTCCTATAATGTTTTCGATGATATATTTCAGTGAGTTTAAAATGAAAAATGAAAATCTGTCCATATTTACTTTGTGTCCACGATTGTGAATGAATTTGTACGTCTCACAATGGACGATAAAGCAGTCAGGTGTTTGTAATTGGTACTTGAGGAATTCTGTACATTTATTGTGCCATTTGGTTGATGCTTGAAGGGTCATCGCGCACAAAGACCTACGTATAATTATGATAATTATATCTTGCAATTATTACTTGTTATCATTAACTTAAATACATGGCATATAGACTGTCTCCCACTTTGAATCCATCCTGATGCATCCTCCCTGCATCTTTTCCTGGGAGTGGCGGTATCACCTGGTTTCAAGGTCTGCAGCTGTGCTGTACTGTAGGGTTGTCACGATATCCCATTTTCATATCGTCGATATGCCTTTAACAAATATCCAGATATCCGATATTATCGGATATTGTGACAACCCTAGTCTAAATACTCTGTATACAAATAATAACAAAATAATATATACAGAGCAAATAATAACCAAATTTTAAAAAAAACAAAGCATACAGAATTTGTTGTCAGGCAGCAGAACTAAAATAGAAAATGGAGTGGGAAAGGACGCTCCACTCAGCTTTGTCGGGCAGGCCACGGCACACGCAATAATGCGAAGATTTAGTTATACAGATTTTGAAATATTAACTCACCTATTTATTTCCAACTAATATTATTATTTAAAATCATCTACATATGTTTTGTTCTTAGAATATCAATAACAATGATAATAATAATTATTAAAAAATATATATATTTAAAAAAATATTGTGGCTATAGACAGTAATATAAATATAAAATATTGGCAATATTTTCAAATATCGCTGGATATCGTGACGACCCTACAGTACGGTACAGTACTGTAGCTGTATGTCAGTTTGTTTTTCCTCATTTAAAAAAGGGACTGAACGCGAAGAGGCCATCCAGTCCCTGAGTGACCCGAGCTCACTTTCAAGAACAATCGATTCTGAGTCAAGGAAATGGTACATTGTCCGTAGGAAAGACTTACAGGAGCGATACAGGAGTACTGTAGGCAGTCATACTGTCCTTTGTTCTAACCTGTTGACTTAAATAGGCAATGACGTGTGGAGAGCAATACGACAGAGATGTCTGTGTTAAACCTGTAACGACTGATTTTACCCCATATTCTCTCTTCTCAGATACAGGCCCAGAAAGTACGCTTGGCTAGAAGCCAGGGCCCATATTATGGAGGGTCTTTGCCCAACGTTAACCAGATTGGGAGAAACGCATCTGATCTTCAGGTAAATCCCTTAGACTTGCCACTGTTGTCAGCAAGTGAATATTTTGTTTCTACCGGTAACTGTGGATTTGTACCAACGTCACATAATGTTAGGTGAGATTCATTCTAATTGGTAAAAGACTCTGTCCAATCACCTTTTACATATAGTCTTCATTAAGACACAAGATAAGTACATACTTTTTTCCAAATGAATAAACAGGGAATGATGAAATGTCACGTCAGTGTTTATGCGGCTTTTTGATGCTTCTGATTATCGCTGAATTTATATATGCATTTTCACATTGCATATTATCTTTCATAAGAGTACCATCCTAAAACACTCACCTCCTACATAGTGAACGTGTTTTTTCTTCAGATAATTGACAGTTGCTGTTGAATTTCTGTCTGAAATTAAAGCGTCAACAGTTGCTGTCTTCTCTCTTTCTCTCCCCCTTTCTTTCTTCCTCCCTGGTGCTCACCCTCTCCGCAGGGCACGCTCCACTCCAACCAGGACTCAAGTCGCTCGACGCGGCACCACGGGCTAGTGGAGAGAGTCCAGAGGGACTGGAGGTTCATGTCCCCAGTACTCCCCTACAGGAGACAAGTATCCTTCCTACTGCTGCTCTGAGTGTGCTGACCAGCTTGCCGCGCTGTTACACGCGATGGAGACGCATCGGCTTGTGATGCCCATTCACACCCTCTTCCATCTGCCAGCTCCAGACCCAGCACATTGGAAAACACAGTCACGCATTTCACAGCTGAGGAATGACTGAGGAGTGCGAATTAACATTACAGAAGCATTTAAATGATCAGAACACAAAACGCATGTTAAGTGACACGGGTTTTGGTTTATACCACACTTGCATTTAAAGAGCAGTGCATTGCTGAAGTCATTGCCATAGTGGATGGGGGTGGGAGGAGTATTTCGTGTTTACAGGGGACATTCATGTCTGTGGCCCTAGAATCAGTAATATCAACATTTGCACCTTAAACATGGTCTGCAGATTGAGAGCTCTCCATATAACTCTGCCTACCTGTCTCCACCCCCCGATCCCAGCTGGAGAAGGTAACGTTCAGGTGCCGTGCCGGCTGAGATACTGGTGCTCGTCCGGATGCCTATTTTTGTCTCATATTTGCTTTTCCATTTTAACTCTGGTCACTGGTGCATATGAGCTTTGTCTTGGGTGAATTTCACACTAACTGGACTAACGCAGGGCAGTTTGTTTCTCAGATGATGTGCGTTTCTGGTCTGGCATCCACCTCTTGGCCTCGCTTGCTTCTTAAAACTTCTTATTTATTTTGCTATTAATTTTCCTGGTTTTTGCATATGCTGGAATTCTTCCACCGATGGGGCGAATTGAAATTCACTCTCCTGGTTTTTGCTTTTCTGCCAAAATCCTCCTGCTGCTTGAACTAAAAAGAATGCGGGCCCTCTCAGAGATGGGGAAACTGACGTGTGTGGGCGGTGTCTGAAAGGACTGCATTTGGCACGTCTGTAACTGGCTTCCCCTTGCAGACCTTCCCACTTCAGACTTTTACATTCACGTGTTTGATTTTGGTTTTTGCTGAATCATTCTACGGCAGAACATGCCTTTAGGATTAAAAAAATGTTGATGGCATTCCAAAGATATGCAAGTCTCCCCAATGCACAGTTCTGCTTTGCTCCCTCGGAACGCAGACTAATGTGCCCTCCGGAGATGGGTGATACCAATCCGACTCATTGAAGGAATCCCTGCTGAACTGTTTTCTGGTGTCAGCAAAGCCTGCCCGTTTTCTGAAGTCAGCGCCGGGCTAACGCTTGATAAACAACACTGTAAATTCCACCGGAATCGATCAATAGCTGTCTAACGGACGCTCCGTAGTCCAGATGGAATTACATTCCGCAATGTTATGTAATGGAGAGGCCTCACAGGACTTGGAAAGAGAAGATTCCTCCAGTAGTCCTCATCTGAGGATTTGCCGATGCAACAAGGTTTGATTTCCATATTGATGTCAGCCTCCCTCTCTCTGACCCTCCTTCTTCCTTGCAAACTGTCTGCTATCAGGCATTTATGGCTGCCGCCATTTTTGTTTTCCTTTGGAAATTAATGGGAATTTTTCTGCCGATCACGAAGGAACTGGTCCAACAACTTCCCCGTGGACAAAAACCAGTCGTTCCGACTTCCCACTACTGCACTCAACAGGTGAATCCAGACCTCCCTTATCCCCCCCCCCCCTCCCCCGGCTAAGTTACCGTCACTATATTTTAGTAGTGTGGCAGTGACAGATCTGCACTTCCAAGTGCTCCATTCTGTACAAGATTAAGGAGTCCCTTTGTCATCATACCATAGATCTTTATCCTTCAGATGGTGATGATCAATACGTCTCCAGTGATTGGCACTGCTCAGAATATATTGCCATGTGTATCACAGAGGGTAGATGTATCTTGTGGGTTCTGACTGGTTATCGATTCATGGTGTGTTTCATTGCTATGGAGGTGGACTGAGGAGTGTGCAGTTGCTGGCTTGTTGTGTAAGAATGTAGCTCGCTCTTCCTGGTCCAGTGAATGGGTTCAGTATAATCTCTATTGACTGGTATTATCTGAAAATCTCTTGTACATCTCTGTATGTATTTCGTTGGGTCTTTGAGGTGAAGGCCTCTGGCAACTT
The DNA here is from genome assembly GCA_029718625.1 of Synaphobranchus kaupii. Lineage (NCBI taxonomy): Eukaryota > Metazoa > Chordata > Actinopteri > Anguilliformes > Synaphobranchidae > Synaphobranchus > Synaphobranchus kaupii. Next base: position 69,575,673 of record CM056382.1, on the reverse strand, counting down.
TCCGCGTATCAGCTTGGAAAGGTCCTTCAGTGAATGATGGCCGTGCACCTATAGTTTGTCCGGTACAACTTGGCCACTCTCCTTATCACTGGCCATGACTACATGTGTCTTCTACCTGCAAGTAATCGCATCCGCATTCCTTCACCATTTTCCTCTTCAGCGTCTCTATATTATATCTGCCTCTCCTCCACAGAACAAACTCAGATTCTGCCCTGCACACCAGCGTCATGAACCCAAACAGCACCGAGAGGTTCAGCACAGGCCACACACTGACCCCTCATAGCAGGCTCAGCGGTGAGTCTCGCTCACCCACACGCCACCAGCGATGGGCTTTAAAATCTAACGTTGGGTACAATTAGCATGAGATGAGAGCAGCCTTAGGAATGACATTTCTTCATAAATCTGTTCTGGATTCTATATTAGTTTTAAGTCGCCCATGATAGAGAATGTTTCTTGCCTTTGAAATGCAGCATTTGTAGCGATTAGACAAAGGGCTCCCAAGTGAAATCCTATGACTTATCAACATGCATTCAGTCCACCTAATGGTACCAATAGCTTCATGATTTCCATTTTTTACGAGAACGTTGGCTCCCTCCTAAAAAATGGTGAAAGCTCTTACGTTTTCTGTAGACTAACCGTATTCATTTGCTGTTTTGTAGGTGTGGCTGAGGCAGAAGACCGAAAGAGTGAGTCCATTTAACTCCTTATTCGACAAGTCAGTGTCATGTCGGATGGGGTGTAACAGTTCACGGTTTCTGCTGAACTGCGACATGCAGTATATGTGGTTTTCTGTCCTGCAACGTGATTATTTTTTGGTTACCCGTTTGCCTCTTTGTCTCTGGTACATGAAAATATTTATCTTTACAGAGAGTCTAGCTCTACAGACTGCAACAGTGGACTTGCATGTTCACGCCCAAAAGCTGCCCTGGTTTTTTAGATTTGAAACTTGGAGGTCAACAAGTCCAATCTCATTTATGCGGGCTATACGGCCAAAGGCCCATCTGAATGAATGATTATTTAAATAGCCAACCTGTAGGTACATTTTCTTATCTACTTTTCTTTGTACTAGTGTTTCAGATAGGATAAAATGCCAGCGTGGAGTTGATGTTTTAATAAACCAGGACGATTGCTGGCAAGATATGCCCACTTACTAGCAAGCTTGCTGTTGCTTATCTTTCACAAACAATGGCACATTTTTAAAAATACAATTTTAAATCTCAAAAGCTATCAGTGTCATATTTGCTGCAGCCGTTCTTCACCAGTACAGAGACGATGCCCATCTTTTACCTCCTCGTGGGCCATAGTCTGAGGGAATGTTTTGTGCAAGCACATTTCATTTATTTTTTAAATTGTTTTTAAATTTTTAAAAAAAACATTTGTTCACAGCATTTATAAATAAATATTCCTTATTTTCTATGTGTTGACACTAGTGTACTATGGATCGAAGTAAAATGCAATCATAGTACTCCAGGTGTCGTTTTTTTAATGGTGTTTATATTTATTGCAACCAGACCGGAGGTACAAACCGAACCATGACTCAAAAATCGATAATTGAACAGTGGATTTCATGAACCCTAAAGTCTGGTCTGTCTTGTCATTGCACACACGTTACTGTAATGGGCAGTAAACCGCAGAAGAGCTATTATTTATGGTAAATGTAGGTTAGCCTGGTTTTGACCAATGTGTGGATCTCCTGAGCAGTTTGCTGTACCAGGATTCTCTCCCTCTCTCTCCCTTCAGTGTTCCCCTACCCAGTGCCCCCAATCGAGGAGAACATTCTAGATGAGGGGAAACTACTGAAGCCCTGGGACTCAAAGAAGGTACCTTTTAGCATGTTGTTAGTGATGGTATGTTGGACCATATGCAGTGCTGTCTAATTTCTCGTTCTCATAATTTCTCTTCCTCCTAATCATACTCTGTAGTCTGGTGATTTATCTCTTATAAAGGTTGTCTTAAGTCACAACTTGCATGTTTGGCCTTCTCTTAGTTATTATTTTTTTTAAAGAATGAACACTTGGTTCTTCTCTCTTCTTCTTAGTTACCAGTCCTTTCCTCGCGACCAAAATCCTGTGAAGTCCCTGGCATCAAGTAAGTCCAAGTCTGAGTGCTTCATCCTTGCATTTCACATTCCTTAAGGGGCTGCTGGGTAGCTCACTGGGTAAAAGCGATGCTTGCGGCACATGAGTTAGCACCACCGTCTCGGATCGAATCCAACTCGTGCCAGTGCCGACCATACACACACACAATTGGCTTGGCATCGCCCAGTTGGAGGGATATATGGGAGGTATTAAATCGGCAGGCATTGCAGTGTTCATTGAGCGCCCCCCGTTGGCCGTCTGGGCGCCTGCGGCTTGCCCACTGTGTACGCGTACGATTGGGTCTCCTCCTCCCCTGCTCTGCGTGTGTGCAGCTTGTGGCTATGGTGTGAAAAGAGGCAGCTGGCTTCACAGCAGAACTACGTGTTTCAGCAGAACTACGAGTTGTCTTCACCCTCCCGAACCGGCAGCAGGGGCGTGCATGAGCACGCTTGTACATAGTCCACAAATTGCACATTCCAAATTCGGATGGGATTGGAAATGCTACATAATAATAATAATAATAATAGTAATAGTAATAGAAATAAAAAAAATAAAAAAACAGTTCCTTAACTGGCTCCTACAGCTTTCTTGTCCCTATACAGAATCATAATTCCAGAAGGGCAAAGTTTTACTTACAGGACATTGTGAGATTCTTATTTCCTCATATCTATACGGCAGGGGTAGGGAACCCTGGTCCTGGAGAGCCGCAGGGTCTGCTGGTTTTAGTTGTTACTCCCCACTTAATTGATCAATTAAAGCAGTTGATTACACAGTTAACTCACCTCACCTGGTTTCTTTGGTTTAAGTAGTTGCTGTATTTAAGGTGAAAACAAAAACCAGCAGACCCTGCGGCTCTCCAGGACCAGGGTTCCCTACCCCTGCTATAGGGTCATATTAGGGTTTTGCTCATATGTAAGGCAAACTTAGAACAAGGCATTTTGCCTGAAACTGGGCGGCGGATTTTAGAAGCGTCCTGACATGAGAGCCACGGACAATTCTCATCAATTCAGTTCTGACGCATTCGGTCAATAGTGAAATCTCTCCCAGTATTCTATGACCTTGCTTTAATGGCATGACTAACAGTGACAGTTTGCCATAGGGTTGCCATAATGCTACCACCTCCCCTCGCCCTACAACCCACTCTCTGTTGTCACCGCCTCCATGCTTATTAATATCCATCTCACATCCAGTATGAATAAGATGTTTATTTGGTGTCTGCAGGGCATTTCTTCCCTCTGTCTCCCTCTCTGGTTTCAATCCTCTCCCTGTTTCTGAGCCATTGCACACTATGCGTCACCTCACATTTGACCACATAAGGCATCTCCTCCGATGTTCTTAGCGGAATTTTGTCTTCCCTCTTCCCCAAACGTCCATTTTCCTTCCTTCTCTCTCTCCCTCTCCCTCTCCCTCTCCCTCTCCCTCTCTCTCTCTCTCTCTCTCTCTCTCTCTCCCTCTCACTCTCCCTCTCTCTCCAGCCCGTTTCTCATCCCATTTTGTCCTTTCCCTTTCCTTCAGTGTCTTCCCCTCCCCGGACCAGCAGTCCAGCGCCCCTCTCATCCCCCTGGCTATGAACACAGGGGGCTCCCTCCCGGACCTGTCCAGCCTGCAGTTCCCCTCCCCGCTGCCCACCCCTCTGGACCCAGAGGAGCCTGGCTTCCCCTCCATCAGCGGGGGCTGTAGCACCGGCAACCTGACCAGTACCCTCACCCAGCTGGGCATCGACGCCAGCAACGCCTTCTACTCCGCAGGTGCCCTCAAACATAGAGATGTGTTTTGCCTTCTGGAAAGGTTGTTTGTGGAGAAAAGCAGGCTAAATGCATTACAGGTGGTGGGAATGATCAGGTTTATGGTAGTTGTCTTACTTAGCTTACAGGATAGTGCATTGATGCTATCGATACCACAGTGTTTCACCTTGCATTGAGTGGAAGTGCCGCTGCACCACAGCAAGGTGTATGAGCAACGCTACTGTAGCTATGATGTTTAAACAATCCTGTCTTTTGAAACCGAAATGGTGTGTGCGAAGTCTAGCATAGGTAATGTGGGTTTTTATAATTAAGCACGCAACAGTAATTAGCAGGCAGCACTTATTGCTTAGTAGCTATCTTCTGCTTCCGAAGTGGAAAACTACCGTTGTCCAGCTAGCTAGTTAACTTTCAATGGAACATTAACTAAATACATTTACTGAACAGACTTAATATGAAAATGAGTATTTGTACAAGTAGTCTACAATTAATTACCAACAACTAATGAACAAAGTTTATTTTTTAAAATAATTTTGAAAGACACACTGTTGCTTTGCTTTTAACCCCACCGCCACCGCCATCAACCGTATGATCAGCAACTCCCCACTACTGAAATGATGGCTCTCATTTTCCGCTGCTCCAGCAATAAAATCCCAGGGGAAATGCTATATTAACCCAAATACCTCTTTGTTGTCTTGAGTGACAGGCTGGGCATCGATACTTCATAAACATTCTCGGATGTTTGTTCACAAGTTGTGTGGATTCTAGCTGCATCGCTCTCTTCAAACAAATGTGTCCAAAAAAACCCTGCTTTGAAATTATGGTGCAGAGAGGTGTATTGGCAACTTCAAGCGCCAGATTTACTTTTAAAAGTCTGTTCCCATTTCTGTTTCCATCTCATCAGGAAATGAGCTGTATGTTCTGTTTGCTGGTGTTTTTCCAGAGCATTGCAGTGGGCGTGATGTGCAGAGGTGGCAAACGGGGCCGGTTTAGGTTGGTTAATAAATGCAGGCTGAGCTTGAGTGAGCAGCACTTTCTCCAGCTAAAGGCACTGATAACTAACAGATGTGAGAGCAGCACGTTGGTGTGCTGGCTAGGGAGTAGGGGCTGCCTGTTTATTTTCAATGTCCTTGAGTCAGGTATCCAAGTGAATGCCTCTGATATCAGTTAAGCTGTTTTAATGGGTTGTATGTACCACCTAAACAAGGTTAATGAGGAGTTTGATGTCTGTTAAGCAGTTCTTATAAAAGAGTGGGGTGTGGGTTGCTGCAGCCCTTCTGAAAAGCTTTTAAACTTGAAATCTCGTGGCCCAGTTCCTGAAAGATGATGTGAAGTGGAGCGTTTTTTTTCTGTCCTTATCTTCATCAAGTGGTAAGGGCACAGTGTACAGGAAGTAGCACCTCCACCCAAGGCCCTTAAACCAGTCTCGAGAGGAAATCGGCAAAAATGGAAATCAAATGTGTGTTGTCAGCGCTTTATTTTCCTTCATAGTGAGAATAGGCTGTTAGTTTGAAACCCCACGCTGTTTCATTCCTCTTGGCTATTGGCTACACGTTGGCTGATTTTAGTGAGTAATTGGAAGGCTATCAGGTATGGGTGTTAATTGGCTGTGCTGCATTTGCTTCTTGTATTGACGACCTCCTTGTTTGCCATCGCATAGCAACGTTAGCAGTAATACAAAGCAATTCGCATTTGAACTTGAACTAGCTAGTTAACAGTACAAGAGGAAAAAAACAATTCTTCTGTGGTGACGAAGGACTGCATTCTGGCGTCTCTTCTGCGGGTTTATAATGTCCTTGCTATGAGGAGAGACTTAGCTGTGCCATTACTGCCTTCATGATATAGCTGCAGTGTTCATTGCTTCCCTGGTTTTCACTCCTTTATATGGTCAACTACAGATTCACCCTCTGTATTTTCCTCGTATTGCGGCAAGCTTCCAAATCAAGAAGTGAAAGTTGGCCACATTGCATAATACGCTGTACTTTTTTTATTCAGATGTTCAAGTACACGCGTGTACAGCACAGATATAGTCAATAATTACATTTATTGAGACAATGCTTCCATTTCATACTGAATTCCACCAATTTAAGGAAGTGTCCTCGGCCATATTTTCCGATGCTTAAAGGAACGGGACAGATATCTGTGGCTTTGTATTCCCAGTTTGTATTCAGTTGTTCTTGATATACATTTGCTGTTTTCATAGAAAGGCAGGCTTGCCAAAGGAGTTCTAAAGCAAACAAATTTTCTGCAAGATCACAGAATAAATTGTGCTTGGCATTGTCAGTGGAGGTGTACAAAGAGAGAGCACTCCATGAGGTTTTGAGTGCTCTCTCTCTGTTTCGACCTTAGGGTCCACTCACTATATTTGGCAGGATGATGCATCTGGATCTTTGTTTTTAGAGGAAACCAGTTTCTGCCGCAGTGATGGAGTGAAAAGTGGGTGAAATGAGAATCTGACTGTGTTTTTTTTTTTTTTTTTTTGTCCCCCTCTGCTTAGGTCTGTCATTGTCTCTACAGGGAAATGTGTGTAATTCCTTCCTTCAGTCATCGCTTAGCAACCCGAACATCAAATCATCTCTCAGCAGCCACTCCTTCCCTACGTCCCTTAGCTCCACCTCCCTGCACTCCTCGCTCAGCAACCCCTCCCTACAGTCCTCCCTCAGCTCCTCCCCTTCTCTCAGCAACCAGTCCCTGCACTCATCCCTCAGTAACTCCTCCCTGGGTAGCCAGTCCCTGCAGTCAGCAGCCAGTATTCCTAGTTACAGCAGTGGGGTGGGAGGATCGGGCTCTTGCTCCTCCTACTCTCCACTTCAGCCACCGCTCAGCACGTCGCCACGGAGACGGGCTCAGCTCAGCCCACTCATACTGCCCATAGGGGGAGAGTCTCGACGACACCACCCCAAACAGTTTTCACCCACCATCTCCCCCACACTGTCCTCCATAACACAGGTAAAGTTATCAAGATGGCAAACGGGTCCAAAAAAAAACTACACAAAATATCTGTAATAATGAAATTGTTCAATAGCGTGTTAAATTTTAATTTGAAGTAACCCCTGGTATTGGTTGTTTGTGTGTCTTCCTCAGTGTGCTAACATCATGTCTTTGAGATGTCTTGGGGGCCATGAAGCATTTTAACCCAGAGATTTAGCATTTTTCTTAGCCACTCTAAAGATGCTGCCCTTTGGAATATGATATTCACTGGTGGTTGGCCCTGTTCAGTTTGGCTTCATTGCAAGACTCACAAGATCCTCCTCTTTCCATCCACAGGGCGTTCCTCTTGACACCAGCAAATTGCCTATGGACCAGAGGCTACCTCCTTATCCCTACAACCAACCCCAGCAGCCACAGACTGGTCCTCCAGTATCCCATCAGTCCCTGCAGAAGGGTGTGATGTCCTCTCAGGCAGGTCAATTAATGCAGCAGCCACAGGCTTCACAGCAGGCTATGTTACACCAATCCAACCAGCAGCAGCAGCAGCAGCAGCAGCAGCAACAGCTGCACCACCATCAACAACAGCAGCAGCGCGCGCACATGCACCTTCAGAACATGCAAAACCTGCAGTGTGCACCAATGCAGCAAGTCCAGAGGCCGCCCCTGACCCAGAACCAGAACCATACCCAGACCAAGGCCGAGGTTTCCATGGACACACAGGGCCAGAACTCTCAGCACTTGCAGACACATCTACGGGAGCAGAACATGCAGAACCTGGGCGCCCCAGAACAGCAGCAACAGCAGAGCCTTCCTCAACTCCAGCACATCAGCCACTCTCTGGCTGCTGATCTGGGCCTGTACAGCGTGAGTCATTTTTTATTTACCACCTAACTGGGGCTGTATATATCCAATCAGATCAAAAACGTCTCCGATGTAAAACAAAAAAAAAAGCCAAGTTACTCACGCATAGCCTACATAGCGCTGTCTGTAAGTTCTTAATTCCAACTTGCAAAAACTAGGCCTGCCTTTAAAAGTCTATCAAAATGTGGCCAAGTTACACCTAACAATATTGCCTATCGTAGCTCACACTAAATAAACTAGCTGTATTCCAAAGCAGTGCTATCCAAACTTTCCTAAATTATTTAATGCAACTTGGCCCTGTGTTTCTTCATCTTTGCATGTGAAGAGATTGTGCCTCATGGAACAACATATGATTTCAATGAATGTTTTTAACAGTTGATGAATAATTACACTCCAGAAAGGATATGGTTGTACTTTGTTGGCAAGTTTACTTTAGAAAATGTACAGGTTTTAAAATGTTAACTGCTGCTACAGCATTCTTTACAATTCACAAACAGACATTTATATGAAGAAACATCATGTGCAATAGAGAAAGGGGTGATGAATAAATAAATGCAGATAAAAATGAGTAATATTTTTACCTAGAAAATAGCGTACATAAAGCATTTTTACAAACGTATCCAGACATGTTTGTGGGTCAGATGGTGGCAAATAAGTAATAGTACCAATTTTCTTAACATAATAGTATTTATGATATTTGCAAACAGAATTTTGTGAACACAAGGATATCTATGCTCTGTAGGACCACACAGGTTTTGATAGAAATCCAAATAAATCAATAAATACATCATAATAATAATAATAATAATAATAATAATAATAATAATACATTTTATTCATTCTGTGCTTTTCATAGACCCAAAGCAGTGGATGCAGACAGTTGTTCAAACATGCCCTATAGTGTAGTAATTTTTCTGTTTAATTTCTAAGTAGTATTTCCACTATAAATCATTTTCATTTTGCAGTTTGATGTGGCACATACAGTTTCATTGACCACATTCTCTTGAGATGGTAACATGAAGAAACACAGGGCCAAGTTGCATTAAATAATTTAGGAAAGTTTGGATAGAATTGCTTTGGAATAGAGCTAGTTTATTTAGTGTGAGCTACGATAGGCAATATTGTTAGTTGTAACTTGGCCACATTTTGATATCAAGACTTTTAAAGGCAGGCCTAGTTTTTGCAAGTTGGAATTAAGAACTTATAGACAGCGCTATGTAGGCTATGCGTGAGTAACTTGGCTTTTTTTACGTCGTAGACGTTTTTGATCTGATATCACTTATTGTTTATAGCTAACTAATGATGAATAATGCATGAAGATAAACACGGAGAGAGACATGCATTCCAAAGAAATGTATGCAGACATTCGCTTAACCATAACACCCTCTATTGACAAGAATGAGAACAGTTATCCTATTACAGACAGCACACAATTACATTAAAAGAGTTTGTAGATGAGCAGTATTTAATGTGTAATGAAATACAATGAACAGCACCACCTGAGCTATGGATCATGAAGAAGCATGTAAATGAATGAACCAAGTCTACATGGAGACATGCATGCACAATGGGCTAGACGCAAACACATTCTAGCTGAAAGACATACAGCCTAAATAGCTAGTACAGCCTAAATAGTTTGCATCAGTAAAATATGGAAATACAGTTTTAAAATAGGGCTATTAGTATTCTATGAAATACATTTAACGTTAGGCTATTCAACACTGGATTGCCGGATGCCTAACTCCAACCTTCCATGTGTGGGCTACGAGCTAGCGAGCGAGCAAGCTAGTGAGTTTCTGCACAGCAGAGTTTTTTTTCCGGTAGTGTAGAACGTTACCTGCGGGAAATGTTTTGGTACCGGACAGCTAGGTTTAGTTTAGTTTTCTGTAGTGCAATGAATGTAGGCTATAATGCATGTTGATTCACTTCGTAGTAGCCTAGCTTGTATCAGCTTCCTGACGAGAAGCAGGAAGTAACGTTGGCGAACAAGCTTAATTGGAGAACGCATATTTCCCAGGAATCTTAGCCAGAAAGAAAACAATAGCTACTACTAAGAAAGTACATGCCAGAGATTATTATTATTATTATTATAATTAAAAGTGTTTGCAGTAAGGTACATTATCAGCAGAGTAGCGTAGACTAGACCCACATTCGGAGGCTATTTTCTTTTTTTTCTTTTTTTAAGTGACTAACCATGAATCAGATATGTTTGGGGAATTGGCGGTTTATAAATCCGATCTCTTAAAGGCTTGCAGCTTAAAAGAGGCTATCCTCAATTTTATGGTGAGCTTGTGTTATGTGTGAAAAGGATAAAGTGAACAGAGCTGAAGTGAAGAAATTAATGAATAAGAAATGTTGGCCGAGGCAAGGGGTTTCCACAGTCAGTCAGTCATGACCGCAAGAGCAGAGCGTAACACCCTCCCCAAACCAGACAAGAGCGAGCGTCCGGTTTGGGGAGGGTGTAATATAGTACAAGTGAAATACAAGTGAAACATTGAACGGTTAATATTGGAAACCTCTTTTGCCTTTGCAATAAAAATATGTTAATGTGTCAATGTGAAAATAATAACAGTCTAAGAAATTAAAAGTACTTAACAGTTGCACATTGTTTTTGTGTAAAATACACATGTGCCCTGCTGGGGTTGAACCCACAATCCACTGTGTGAGAGACTACAGTTCTAACCACAAGACCACAGTAGCTTCTTGGAAAGCATGAAGCCATTAGCTACATTAACATTAAAAAACATTAGTATGAAGCGTTTTTATTGGACGATAAGCTTGATGAGCAGGTATACGGACCATACCCTCAAATAATAATTCTCCCCATTGGATAACATCGCGACGGAGGCAGGCAGTTTGGCAGGAAAAATGGGAAGAAGAAGAAGAACGGCAAAATAACCCATGTTTGGGGCTTTATTGTGTGGATGTGTGAAGTTGTATGTGAGTGCTGTGTGGTTACATGAGGTCAGAACATACAGAAGTTAATGTTTTTAAGGGCCGAGAGTCTATGGTCATTGTGGTTACTTCTGTAGGAAACCCTGAAAAGTGCCAAACTCTCAGTGCTGTATAGGTATGGGGCATGCCCCACCAAGCCGTAACTTGGCGGATGGCATACCTGCCATCCCAATTCCCACCCCAATCTGTCTGCAACTGCAATCGCGTTCAAACCACCCTGTCAATTCGGGAGAGCTGGGACATCCACGGTTCTCCTCCGAAGCACGTGGTGTCCAACAGCTGCTTCTTATCACGTCACAGACCGCAGCTAAGCTCGCACAGAGCGGCGTCGGAGTAAAACCTTCCCTGAGCGGCTTTGATGGACAGTCTCATGAGCGCCCTTATTGGCTAGTGGCGGTTGCCCAAGAGCCACAGTGGCACGGTCCGGATTCGATCCGAGGCCATGAGGCACATCCTTAAACGAATGAGTCACCCAGTAGCCCTTGGATGTAGCAATTTAATTTAACTGTAGCTTTAAAGCAATGCACTTGTGATTCTTATCAAAACTGAAATCATATTATTATCATGGGTTAAACACTTTACAGGAATATGGGAAAACGGGAAAATAAGAAAATTTGGCAAGATCAGGTCTGAACTTCCGGGGGAAAAAAAAAATCCCTCTCAGAAGGATCTTAGCTTGGAGGAGGAGGAGCCCATCCTCTGCTGGCCAACCCAGTGTCAGTAGTTATATGGGGAGGTGATGGGATTAACTGGGCGAATAATCACACTGTTGGGGCAGAATACAGCCAGGTGTAGTAGATGAAGAACTGTGTCTTATTAGCCAGGTCAGAAGAGCAAGATGAATCCTCTCGGCCTCCAGGTTGTGGATTTAGGTTGTGTGAGAGGGGCAGAAGCCCCAGGGGAGTGTGAGACTGTCCAAACGTATACACACGCAAGCTCAAAAAGTTCCAGAAGAATCCAAAGGAATGCTAAAGAATTTTAAGCTGTGTTTCGCATTCGTAATATGAAAAGCCAGGCATGCTAAATTGAATCTTCTCTACTCCCTTACAGGACTCTTCGCTATTGAACTCTCTGCTCGATGACCCGTATCTAGACCTGCAGCTCACAGGCAGGCAGAACCAGAACCTCTCCCAGCAGGTAATAATAATAATAATAATACATTTTATTTGCATAGCACTGTTCATCATACAGAGACTATCTCAAAGTCCTCTCAAAGGTAGGACGTCACTGGTACGGCTAGGTATACCAACAAAGCAATAATCTTAGACCTTCACTAACTTTTAAGGATAGGAGTGTTTAAACGAAGGAAAAAACATTGGCACATTGGGATAGATTGCAAGTCTCTATTAATAGTGCTCAGCTTTCAGCCGGTCAACCGAGCAGCTGTGTGTATTTGGCTGTCGGATGTGCGGCGTTTGCTTCACCCCCTTTAAGGACGCGAGTGTTCCCGACACAACCTTTTAAAATACATGTTGTCATTTATATTCTTAAATAGAACCGTAACTGTTTATGGTTCATTTTTTTTCTTGGTAGTCTAAGTTGCATCGAATATGTTTTAACAATGGATGTAATTTGTTGTGCATGCCATTTTCAAACAAAATTCATAACTTGCTTTCAAAACCTAGATCTAAATCCAATATCTCTCAATGATTGTAAAATAAGCCAAAATATAATTTAAAAAGGCATAAATGAATAATTGCAGTGTACTTTTAGACTTCTACCTGTAAAAATGTTTTTTCCTGTAACATCTGTATGATGCTATTGTGCCCCATAATGGCACATTCTCTGATGCTGGCTTTAGCTTGGTACGTCTTAATATTCTTGAGAATGCAGTGTCCTGAGAGTGAACCCAACACTTATGTGGTGGCTACTGTGGAAGAGGAAATCAAGGCTGACTCACTACACAGGTTTTGAAATGAGGGAAATGTAGTACAGTGTGCATCACCTAAGTTCCTTCACAGTTTCGGAGCCATACGGCGCCAGCCATTGGTCATTGCCTTACTTTAAGATCATGAATCCCTTGCGATTTACCAGTGCACATGAAGTCAGCGAGTGTTTCAGTGACGCTATGTGGCTATCTCCGCCCACTTATCGTATGGCATGTTTCAGCTTTGCTCTCAGGTCTTCACTGCGTCTTTATTATTCAGACACTCTTGATTGTAATTCATGTGGTTCTTCGGGTTACTGTTTTTTAGTTGGCACGTTTTGTTATTGAACGGTTATTTTTAATTGGTTGTTGACTGTCTCACCGGCTGTGAAACCCACTGCTAAACAGGAATTGGAGACAAAAATGAGAAAAAAACACACCTCATATCTACTTGCAACTTGTAAAGGTATGGATCTGACAGACTGCACTATGGCTGCACAGTAGGAATAGCTAAATCAGGGATAAAGCGCTGTGTGTAATGTATGTGGATTGGCATTAAGCATAATTCAGTTGAGTTCAGTTCATAAATGGCTGCCAGGTGGCTCGTCCAGATTACACATTGGGTTTGTTATTATTGTTCATGGTGTGCCATATGCATACTGAGTTATCTAACCGACAGGCTGTTCAGTGTGGTACTTTGGTACAGATGCATACTGTTATATTCATGTCTTGCATAACCCCCCCCCCCCCGCTGTGCCTCGATGGGGTAGTTCAACATGGAGAACCAAGCAGAAGGTCTGTCCTTCAACCACAGCTCTGGCTCCAGGCCCATACCCGGTAAGGGACAGGAGGAGCGCTCTGGTGAGCCGGGCCCCCTGGACTTCCAGAATTTGGGCAACCAGCAGCTTCTTAACGCCCCAAACCAGAACTGTACAGGCGGGGGACACCACAACATTCCTAACATCATCCTGACCGGTAAGATGGAAACTGTCGGGTCAAAGGGTTATCACAAGCTCTTCCCAGATATACATCTGCCTTGCTTTCTTTTAGTACATGCTGATTAAAGCTGATTGATTCAAGCATTTAGAATTACATATATACAATGTTATTGTGTGTGTTGTAGCTCTTGCAAAAATACAAAAATAGTGTAATTAAAATGCATCTGACCACATGCTGAACTAAAATAAATAAAAAAATGTTACATTCATGAAATTGTTGGTGGTGAAAAATTAGAAGCTGGAAATCTGGTTAAAAGAGACATATGTGCACAACAACAGTTGGCACTACATGTACACTACATACTACAACTCATGTATTGACCTTTGGCATAAACTCCCCCTGAAAAGTGTAATGAAATGAAAGAAGGCACTTGAGCAGGGTTTTAGAACAAAAATCACCCGTAATGGTGAAAAACTTGAATGTGACAAATTAACTTAGAAAAACATTTAAGCATTTAAAGTAGATTGAAGATATTTACTAAATCCTTATTTTAAATTAGCCTAGCTTTTAAATTGGTGCAAATTGGTCTGTGCCCACTGGGACAATTGCTGCTTTTGAAAACGTAATTTAAATTTAGAGCATTACATTACATTGCAGGCATTTAGCAGATGCTCTTATCCAGCTAAACAACATTTTAACATTTTTTACATAGTATCCATTTATACAGCTGGATATACAGTCAAGCCGGAAAGTCTGCACACTCCTTTCATCTTCTCCATGTTTTATTACTTTACAGACATATTCTACAATAGATTGAGTTCATTTTTTGTCTCAGAATTCTACACAAAATAGCCCATAATGACAAAGTGAAAACAGGTTTTTAGACATTTGTGCTAATTTATTAAAAATCTAAATGTAAAATATCATATGATATGTACACAAGTGTGCACACCCTTTGATATGACACCCAAAAGTGAGCTGAGGTGCATTTTGTTTCCACTGATACTGCTTGAGATGTTTCTACAACTTAATTGGAGTCCACCTGTGATAAATTCAATTGATTGGACATGATTGGGGATTGCCAACACCTGCCTATATAAGGTCCCACAGTTGACAGTGCATGTCAGAGCAAACTCCAAGCCATGGGGTCAAAGGAATTATCTGCAGACCTCAGAAACCGGATTGTGTCAAGGCCTAGCTCTGGAGAAGGGTACGGAAAAATCTCTGCAGCTTTACAGGTCCCAAAGAGCACAGTGGCCACCATCATTCGTAAATGGAAGAAGTTTGGAACCACCAAGAATCTTCCTAGACCTGGCCGCCCGGCCAAACTGAGCAATCGGGGAAGACGGGCCTTAGCCAGGGAGGTGAGCAGGAACCCAAGGGTCACTCTGACAGAGCTCCAGCGTATCCTTGTGGACATGGGAGAACCTTTCAGAAGATCAACCATCCAGGCAGCACTCCACCAATCAGGCCTTTATGGTAGAGTGGCCAGACGGAAGCCCCTCCTTAGTAAAAGGCACATCACAGCCCGCTTGGAGTTTGCCAAAAGGCACCTAGAGGACTCTCAAACCATGAGAATCAAGATTCTCTGGTCTGATGAAACCAAAATTGAACTTTTTGGCCTGAATACCAAGCGTCACGTCTGGAGGAAACCAGGCACCGCTCATCACCTGGCTAATACCATCCCTACAGTGAAGCATGGCGGTGGCAGCATCATGATGTGGGGATGTTTTTCAGCAGCGGGAACGGGGCGACTAGTCCTGATAGAGGGAAAGATGAATGCAGCTAAGTACACCAAGGTCCTTGAAGAAAACCTGCTCCAGAGCGCTCTGGACCTCAGACTGGGGCGAAGGTTTACCTTCCAACATGACAACGACCCGAAGCACACAGCCAAGAGAACAAAGGAGTGGCTTCGGAGAAAGTCTGTGCATGTCCTCGAGTGGCCCAGCCAGAGCCCAGACCTGAATCCAATTGAACATCTGTGGAAAGAGCTGAAAATGGCTGTGTACCGACGCTCCCTATCCAACCTGACGGAGCTTGCAAGGATATGCCAAGAGGAATGGGCAAAAATGTCCAGAAACAAGTGTGCCAAGCTCGTAGCTTCTTTCCCAAGACGCCTTGAAGCTGTAATCGCTGCCAAAGGTGCAGCAACCAAGTATTAGGCTAAGGGTGTGTACAGATATGTAACCCCTAAATAACCTATTTTTGTCAGTAAAATAAAATTGCGTATTTTCTAAAAACCTGTTTTCACTTCGTCATTATTGGCTATTGTGTGTAGATGTTTGAGGCAAAAAATTAACTCAATCTATTGTAGTGTAAGTCTGTGACGTAATAAAACGTGGAGAAGGTGAAAGGAGTGTGCAGACTTTCCGGCTTGACTGTATACTGAAGCGATTCAGGTTAAGTACCTTGCTCAAGGGTACATCGGCAGTGTCCTACCTGGGAATCGAACCTGCAACCTTTCGGTTCTTTAACCATTTTACTATACTGCCGCCCTGAGGAGCCTTAGGTTAAGTTTTGGTTGGACCTTAACCTTGGGCTGGGAAAATGTAGATGTCTTTGTTAAAACACCTGAATGGGCAGTCCTTGTAAAAATTGCGTTAAGGGATTGTGCGGCTTGACTGAACGGGTGGTTGTGAGGTGATGAAGACGCATTCTCTTCTGATGGATGGAAAAACCGTAATTAACCTCCTGTGGAAATGTGACGGAGTAAAGTAAATGCAGCCCTAACCCCCACCCTTACCCACCCCTAATCTCCCACTTACTCAGGGGACTCCCCGCCTGGGCTGTCCAAGGAGATTACCAGTGTCCTGTCAGGAGTTCCCGGTTTTGAGGTGGACCCCTTTTCCCTTGACGACCCCCTGCGGATGGACCCCCTGGCTCTGGAGGGTCTGGGCATGCTGGAGGAAGGGGAGCTCATGCTGGCCGATCCCGCCGTGGAGGACTCCTTCCGCTCCGACCGGCTCAAGTGATCAAGGCGGGAGGCGATGGACACGCCCAGCAGGATCGGAGCGTGTCAGGGGGAAGCCAGGCTCCCCCCCCTGAGCGGCCGTCGTAGGATCTGTGCAGAGTGGATCTGCTTGTTGGGAACAACAATCATTCTCTGAAGAGAGTGGCCAGTGACGTGACTGAAAGATACAAAAAAGAAATGGGACCACAGGAAGTGTTTCTGGCAAGAAGTTAGGGTCCTGTCAAGATTTTTGTTTGCCAATTCAATTGTCCTTGTGTTGCTTGAAACGTATTTAGGCAATATGGTATGTGTCTAACTGCATGTTAACAAATGCACTTGAAACGATGCAGAAAATGATAATTATAAGGCATGTGATATTGGCTTTTTATGAGTCTACATGGGGTAAACGCACCACTCTTGACTGCTATGTGATTAATCTTTCCAACATTTATCAAGTGAGGTCTGTGATACAAAATGCTCTCGTTATTGGTTCTTTCCATGAATGGTTTTACTGAACGAAGCAGCGGGACCGAAAGACGAGCAAACGTCGTCTGTTACTGGATATCAACAACCGGACTGGATGACTGGAGCTCTTTTGAACAATGTCTGCTTATAACACCCCAGCCCTTCCTAAGCAAAAAAAATAGCTGGTCTTCAATGCATGTTTTCAGGTTTTTTCTCCAGTTAACCCCGTCTCTGACTTGCGACAGTATTGCTCTGTCAGTCCCCTCTGACGGATCGTCTAAGATTGTCAATACTGATGAGCTGAATAGCTTGTTCTTGTCCTTATCTATTTTTTTTATTTTATTTTTTTATTCAGAAAGCAAATGACAAAATATAAAAGATGTGACATGCATACAAATGTGATTATGTATGCATTTCAGTCGATAGCATTGAGGGGGTTGGCTTGTCCGTTTCTGTCTGCGGAGTTGAGGCCTGCTGGGTAATCCCAGCGACTGATCCAGTGCTCCCTTTCACTTCTCTGTACACTTTGCACTTGGGCATTCCAGACTGAAGGCCATAAAGAGATAGTGTAACATTTTTATGTGACAAAATAGTAATTAGTATTCAAATCTATATTTTTAAACAGAGTTGGATATATACACAGTATGTATGTATAGATAGATATAAAGGAAGAAAAGCCTAATAATTCACAGTTGCGTGTAAATATCTACACGACGCAGCAACTGCCTTCTAAACCGAGGTTTCGTTTGTAGTATTTAAAGCGGCAGATTTGAGTAGCTGCATCCGCTATGTCAGTTCTCTGCTATGTATGTCGTGTGAGCACGCGTTTTGTGATTGTCCTTTGTTGTAACGCAGTGCCAGCGGTGTCACGTCGCCGGGGTTCAGGGGAATTGTTTAAGAACAGCTGTCAGGTGGATTGTACTTTCAAGCTCTATGACCTCGCCACTAAGGTAGTGAATGCAGGTTTTGAAGCCATTCCTTTCCTCGCATGTTTTTTTTGTCTCTGGAATATATTAAAATTAGCTGGTGGGACATCTTGCATTCAATTGAAATGTCAGACATTGACACAGAAATGCATTAAATTCCCTGTCATCTAGAAAAGGGATGAGAATGGGCTTTGGTCCTTCATGTTCTGCAGAACAGCTTAATTGGCATTAGCGCAAAAACGCAATCCTGACACATCCATCTTTACAAGCTATTGTAATCGTACCATGCCATTTTTTTTCTGGCCCATCAGTCAAAGTCAGATTGAATAAACCCCCTATTAAGTGCAGCAATTAATGAACACAAGTAATTACTGTCATAAAATGCCTGTAACTAGGGTAGTCAGTGACCAGGAACTATGTACTGTATCTGATAATTGTTTATAATTAATGGGTTGATGGAAAACTATGGCAAAAGCGGTACTGGTCAAGGTGTTAGTGCCAACTGAGTTCCACTGTGTGTAGCTCCTCCTCCCTTCGCCAATCTCCCAAAACTGTCACCGCCGTTGTGTTCTTGATAATATCATGTAAAAACCAGTGTTCCCCCTTAACCCCTGCATATCCCTGCCTACTGTGTAGGCTAATATTCTGGATAAATAATGAGTTTATGTAATGATTGTGATTTTAAATGTATGTGTATGGAGCCTGCAGAGAAAGACGTTTGAGAGAATACAGGCATGAAAGGGTCAGGTTGCATACGATGAAGCTCGTAGGAGGCGGAGTGTCCTGCAGTGTGTTGCTAAGCAAGAGCTTAATGTCAGAATTCTGATTTCAAAAAGATGGCGGATCAAGGAGAATGGTTTTAAATCAAGTGGAAGTCTTGAATCATCTGCATTACGAACTGCTTGACGTGGTCATGTTTGTCCCATGTTTTGCACTCTGAGTTTCCTTTGCTTGTTATTTCAATCTCAACAGCACTCCCAACCTAGAATATAGTATATATGCTGAAGCTGGGTGGAGTAGATTGGCATGAAACTGTGGGGCTAATTAATGTTGCACTGTAGGTAGCCTGTACTATCCTTTATGAACAAAGTGTTCAGAGTCAACTTTTTGCAGGAATAGGGCATGTAGCAGAAACAAAGATGGGGTCATGCAGGTCGTAAGGAATGACAGCAGTGTGGAAACTGAAGAATTTTAAGTACTGAATGATGTAGGGTTCAGTGCAGGCAGCTGGCCCCATACCTTGACTATAGTTGCAGCTGATGTGAAAGCAGACCCTGAGTGCAGAGGTTTCTCAGTACACTTTTATTATGCACTTTCCAGTACTATTTGTGGAGGGATTAAAATCTGCGCCACAAAGTCTAAATGTGTGGCCATTTAGCCAGTTTGCCACATCTGGAAAAATAAGGATACTTCTTGACATTATCCCTCCATGTCGTCAGCTTGTTTGTTCTTTGATTGTGTTGAATGCCAAGACCTGTGACTGCTACCATCACAAGACAGGTTTTTCATGGTATTGCCATTTTCAGGAGTCTGCATATGACATAGTGACACACTGCCAATTGTGTATTTAAATGGACCCCGAATAACCTGAATTAAGTAACTGATTAAAATGGCACCCTAATGGTATTAACCATGACTCTTGAAATGGGCAATTGTGTCTTGTTTAAATTTGGTGCCATATTAGATTTGTGGTGAATTGGAACAAGTAGCTTATAAATTTATATCAAGACACCTAGCGGTTTAGAGTGTTCTGAAAGGGTCCTAGGGATATGCAATGATTGAACCGTTTCACCCTAACACAGGGGTGTCCAATCTTATCCGGAAAGGGCCGGTGTGGGTGCAGGTTTTTGTTTTAGCCCAGCACTACAACACCTGATTCAACTAATTAACTAATCATGCTCTTCAATCAGACCTTGATAAGTATAATCAGGTGTTGTAGTGCTGGGCTAGAACAAAAACCTGCACCCACACCGGCCCTTTTCGGGTAAGATTGGACACCCCTGCCCTAACAGAATAGAATGATAACATAGAATTTCAGTACCTATTCTCTGCCAATAGAGGTAGCTGTTGAGCAGCAAAAAAAGTGATTCACAGGGATGGTAAGACAATGGCCATATTTTTTTACTGACGTTATTGTTCATTTCTGTAATTCTTATTTTCTATTGTTTATGTATTTTTATAAGTTTCCTTTATGATGGGGTAAAGAGACTGCAAAAATGCTTCTGTGAAAAATATTTTTATTTGTGTTCATTTTTTAATTTTAATAACCAGGGAAACGATATATGTTGTATATAAAAATCTTAAAACATAGGTGCTTCTTAAACCTAACAAATGTTTTTTTTTTTTTTTTTTTTAAAGTAAAGACTGTATATTCACAATATTTTACAAGAAAAAATAAATTCGATAAAAGGTGTATGCATGGTTATTGGAAGTGATTTGGAATGGATCCCTGGCATCTTTGTCAACTTGATTTTCATTCACACGGCACTGTTGACATTACATTACAAACATTTGGCAGACACCCTTATCTAAAGCCACGAACAGTAGACTAACGTTAGTGGAGTAAAGTTAGTTTCACGTTTAGAAAGTGGGGAGCCCTGACTTGAGCGCTGAATTAGTTAAATTAACAGAACGCGCACAATGCATTCGCATCATTATGGGAGAAGCCAGAATGAGAGATTACGTTTCTTCCACCCTCTCTTGCAGTGTTTTGGACACTGAACTCACCAGCAGCAGCACACATTTGGACTTTTCATCATTTGAGTTAATTTTTAGAACACAGTGTAACTCATGTAATTAATACACCCAAATAAACTAGGTTTAAAATAAACAAATTTCACCTTGACAAATGTGATCATGTTTTTCAGGGAATTTCTACTTTCTAAGAAAACGTTTATGCACCGTGTATCTCTTGGCGTAAATTTTCTATTATAATAAGGGACGTTATTGTATAGCTCATCCACACCGACAGTAGTCAGTGTTTGCTCTGCAGCACCACACCATGTTTCTCACTGTTTTGACGTAGGCAGAGCGCCGCTATCTAGTTGGACAGCAGCGAGTAAACGTTGGATGCACATAACCTCTGTGGTTGGATGAGGTACTTTTGTTCGGTCCTCTATGGTCGGTAGAAGACGGAGCCGAGGCCCGGCCGTGACCCCTCCCAACTTAGCTACGACCGACCAGTCTAGTCCTCTGCATCCTTTAGGATTGGAAGAAATAGATCATAGTGGTAACGAAGACGCATTTGGATATGGACATAAAATGCTTCAACATGACCTAAAACCGTTAGAGAAATGACATTTACAGAGCGCCACCGAAGCTGCCAGCAAGCATTACGCGGTAAGACGTTTGTCACACGATATTTATCAGAAGCCAGTTCAAGCGTTGTCGTCCGCATACAGTGCAGTACAGTTCGGCAGCTCCTAGCAATATCCCATTTCATTTGCAATGTTATTGCTAAGCTAATTCGTAGCGACGCTCAAACGAGAAAAGAAGGGTTTGCCGTAGCGCTAACGTTACGGAAAAGGGTTCATTTCCCTTTACTATAGCTAGGTAGTTGGCTAGCTAGCATAACACCCCCACATTTCTAGGTAATATCAAACGAATACAGCGGTCGGTGCCGCTATTTTGCCTGATGGCTATGTTAGCTAGCTCTCCAGTTAGCCAGGTTCTAATGTGAGATCGGTTTATTAATTTAATAGCTCAACGTTACAAAAAGAGCAACTTTCTAGCTAGAGTAGCGTTAATGATGTCTTCGCTATTATTTAAATTCAGAAGTCGATAGGCAAACACTAAAAAATTAAGTACGGGCCATTGGCATGTAACGTTAGTTGGCTTGCTTGTCATTTTTAAATTGATGTTTTTGCAAGGTCGCTATGCAGCAAACAATCTCTTACATAGTCATACTGCACATAAGTTGGAATAAGTTGGAAATTGGCAATACGTTACGAAGGGAATGCATGTCGTTTATAAGCGTGCATACGCGTGGGTACAATTACATGTGTTTTGTGCGATGCTAGTGCTTTCAGTTAGCCAGATCCATCATTAATGCGCCCCATTAAATTGCGTTTTAATGAAACACTTCATGTAAAGTTAACAAGCAAGACGCACTTGGTTAGAACGTGTTCAGCCTGATATGAAATGAGATGTCAGGAGCTTGCACACTAGCTTTCAAAAGGCGAAATGCTTACATTATGTAGTAGCCTAATGCTTTACAAAGCCCCGTACGTGTAGTTAATTTGGCTGTCTGTTTGATCCCTATGCAAATGTGAGATGCTAGTTTAACTCGTGTTAATACCGTAGGTTAACCTATATAGCTGCTGCTTTTATGAACAAATGACCCAATGTAATGCACATCCCATTCAAAATTGATATTTAAAATTAAATAATTGGAAAATCATTCACGCTTTTTCTCCAGTTTTTTTTTTAATCCTCCAGTTTACAATGTTGGAAGCGTAGCTTGTTTATTGCATGTGAACCCAGAAATGTAAGTGTAGCTTGCCTCTAAGCAAGCACCGACGCTCAGTGTTCACTTCATGGCATGTCACTGTACTTTATTACACGATTACATAAACATAATAAAGTAATCTTCCGGTCATTGATATTTTTGGAAAATGAACAAAATAACTTGGCAACCCTTACACACCCCCTTGACATTTGTCCTGGAGAGGCACTGTATCGGTTGCCTTTTTTCCCCAGTCAGGCACTTAGTTTTTCCTGTGTTAATTGTTTTGATTGAACCTTTGTTTGAATTAAACACTCTTGCTTAGTAATGAAAAGGCTAGAGGGTTAAAATAGATGGACAATATGTTGCATTAAGGTCATCTAGAGAGATGTATGCACTTTAATTGCATGTGATAGGCAAGTTGTGTGCATTCTTGGGATTTTTTTCCAGATCTCCCTTAGTTGAGATATAGTACCAAATAAGAGAAATTTGAATTCTAATCACCATTATGAATACCACTATTTAGACCTGTATTTTTTGTCTTCTAGTGCAATAGATAATAACTGTCATGCGAGCAATCTGCTGTAATTAACTTTGGGTTTAGGTTTGTTTTAAGGTGTTGTTCTATGAGAAAATCAGCCCCAAGTAAAATGTCGATATTTCAAATATTTAGAGAATGTGTGTTTAATTTGTGTGTTTCTGCCACTCAATACTGTCTTCGGTGCATATTCAGACATAAAATAATATTTTCAGAATATTCAACCTTCAGCTAGGCTATGTGTACCTGTTTAATAATAAGTGTAAGTGAATGTTTCAAGGAAATGGCTCTGTGTTATTGCATTTTATAATTTAAAAAAGCCCCCGGGAACAGCCTTGCTCTGGTGTGGTTATCGGCAGACATTTTTTTACCGCGGAGTGCTGTTTTGCTGACATGCGGAAAGTGTAGGGGGATGGCCACCCGGGTGCCATTTGCTAGCCATCATTCTGAGCTGGTGAGGCGTGAGACTCGGACACACTCGGGTAATCTAACCAATCTCTTCTGGATGTGAAAGATGGGGTTACCATTTCTTGGGGGGGGGGGGGGGGGGGGGGGGCAGATAACACAACGCCATTATAGAAGCAATATGTTACAAATACAGCACTTTGACGTGCAGGGAAGTGAATCCTATGAGTTGTAATCCAATTCCAGGGGGAAGTACCTTATGTCAGAGGCTGTTATAGGGTGTGCAAGTCCAGCTCGGGAGTATTGGCCAGCTTGGGGTTTCTGTTCAGTCGAAGCCTATATTGAACCGTGTATTTTCTCAACTGCAGTCTTAGATGAATAAAGCACATGTATGCAGGGTTTTAATTCAGTTTACCAGTAGTTCTCTTAATGAACATAACCTGAGCACCTTGTAACTGAACTGATAAGGAAAGACTCGGAATATGTAGATGATTGATTATTTCATGGAAACTATATAAGGGAAATACATCCACAATACTCACATCCAGCGTTGTTCTTCAGGATGAGGACTGAACTCCACTACCCTTATTTAATTAATTGCTTATTTGAATTGCCCCGTTGATCTGCCTTTTTTGCTCTTGAGAAGCTAGCAATTAAGGATGTTGTTACAGGCTGGAGTGACCCGCTGATTGCACATCTCTCAGGGGCATTTACATTAGCTGTGATTCTAGCCAGCTGCTTCATAGCAGGGTTTATTTCCCTTTTACCTAAACCTTTAATTAATGAATGCCTTTCGCAATTATTTGAACAACCTTGTTTTTCGTGCTGTTGAATAATGAAATGGTTTTGAAGAGATCTGGCGTGATAGTTCTAGGGTCATCAGGAATGGGGCTTTTTGTACTCTGATGGCCTCTATGATGCTTGATATGCTAAAATTAAAGAGGGGGGGGGGGTTTATAGGGTACTTTCTCTAACTTGTCGCCATGATCTTCTTCGGAGACAATCCGACTCAATCTCCTTTCTTACCCAGGATTGGAATCATAGCTGTGCTGTGGCTTGTCCTGTCTTGTAAGGAATTGCAACTGCATTAGGAAAGCGTTTCCTTACATTTGATAAAGAATGAAGCCCCATTGCCCAAATTAATAGACGTTGACTAAATTCTTATCTGACTGACACAGGTAGTATTCACATTATGAGAGTTGAATTCGGTTGATGGCAGTGAAAAGGGATTATTATGAAATAGGCTAGGTGCTGTAGACCTATTTATTTTGGAATTAGCTGTAATGAATGAAAGCAAGGATAGTTTACTTATGTGACTTAGTTCTGACTGCCAGCCTGCAGTCAAGTTTTAACATGTGTATTGAGGGGGGTGTTCTCTCAAAATATTTTGTAGGGGAGCGTGTTCATTTAGTGTTCATTTTCTCATCCTCAGAAAGGCAGTGTATCAAAGAGTTTGTTTTAGTTTTAAAGATGACAGATAGGTATGTGTGTGTATAGGTCTAGATCCCAGTGGCAGCTCCCTTGTGACTGACTGACTCTGTCAAAACAAAGAGCAGTGTTTCCCTTAGAGTATGTTGTGCTGTAAATTGATTGGAAATTGATGAAACAAAATGTAAAAATTGTTTTCCAATGAATAGTACAAAATACCTAACTTTAAAAACAAAGTTATATGATTTCTTGATTTCTCCTTTATATGATTTCTTGTTTTCAAAATATGATGGCACAATCAATACTGATAATGAGGACACTAAAAGGTAACACAAACACATAGTCTTGTACTACTAAAATTATTTTCCATTACAGAATACGGTTGTAAATCACTTTTTTTTTTCATTGTATCATAAAAAAAATGTTCTTTGGTTTATGATGCAAAATCATAATATTCATTCATATCCCTTAACGGCATAATGTTTAACATATGTATCTAAACAGCCTTCTGATTAAGAGTTTTATTATTAGTATCAATACCTGTTCCTGCTTGAAAAGAGGTGGTGATATTAATAGTTATAAAGATTTAAAGTACTCATCTTGTGTGGAATCTAATGATGTATGACATGTCACAATTATCTTGGATGACATGCTTACATATACAAGAAATAGGAAGGGAAAATGAGCATGACATGAGTAACATGGATTTTAACGGAAGGGCTTGTTTGATAGAGTAGAGCTCTGCTACTGGATGGTGGTGGATATTGTGGTGATATTCTCTGCTGTAATTGGCTCAATATCGAAGGCCGGAATTGACCCCTGACCCCAGGCCCCTCCTCCAGTTCCCCTGTCCTTGTGTCAGGGCAACTGGCTGTGGAACAGAGCCTCTTCCCCGGCGTGAAGAGTCACACAAGCTGGCCCGTGCTCCAGGTCCGACTCTTGCCCCAGCTGCTCCTGACCCTCTCCAGCTGAGAGGGGTTTGAGGAACTGCTTTATGTATCTGTCAGCGAAACTGCTTAGCCAGCTGTGAACTGCTAAAAAGACGGCGATTCCGAGCCATAAATACCCCCAGATCAGGAA
Organism: Synaphobranchus kaupii; assembly: GCA_029718625.1. Classification (NCBI taxonomy): domain Eukaryota; kingdom Metazoa; phylum Chordata; class Actinopteri; order Anguilliformes; family Synaphobranchidae; genus Synaphobranchus; species Synaphobranchus kaupii. The sequence goes on along the minus strand of CM056382.1, from coordinate 69,550,064 downwards.
GTGGGTGTACAGATGGAGGATCTGAGCTTTGCTGTGCGGTCGTACGCCTCTCCCTGCTTTTGGTAGAGTGCGTATTCCAGTGCAGTCCGAGGGTGGTGAGTGGGGGAGAACGGCACTTAAAGCTTCCCCCTCTGTCACCTTCACTAAAGGGGTGACTGCATCACCGTGCGCCCCTGACTTCCTTTATTCTCCCCCTGGCCTCATACTCAATACTCTGTCCTCTCGCTTTTGTATAACATCACTGTTTACCTCTCCGCACAGTCTAGGCCGCATAGCTGTGTTAACTTGTGCTCTGCTGTTGAGTACACCGATAAGACACGGTACCTGTACGGTAACCCCATGATGTTGACCGTGATAACAGTTTTTGTGCTGCTCATTATAATGCCAGACAGTTTACCGTGACCGTTAATTTTATGTTATGTGCAGTTTGCCTAGGTGTGTGTGGTTTGTTGTTCGTGCATAGTGGGCCGAATTAGCACTCGTCTGTTGCTAAATAAAGGTGTTGCCGTTTATTAAATACCTGCCTGCTTCCCGCAGCCTCAGGTCACTGTGTAAGGTCACTGCATTTCTGTTTTCATTAAACAATGGCAGTATGGTTCGGAGTAGGTTACTGCATATGTCACATAAATTAAGTCGACCTATATTTTCCTGTGTTGCGTAGCTAAATTTCAATCGATATACACACCAAGTCTGCCTTTATTTGATTGTCAAAACAATGTATCACTGTTCCCTGTTGAACTTAAACAGCCAGAGAATGATTGAAAATGCCCTATTCTGTTTCCAGGGGGTCAGTAACTAATCGTAATCGCTAATCATTACAATACCTCTTTGAGCCTTGTGAAAGTGTTGAGTCAAAAAAAACATTGATTTGTCGAATTTGACATTATCTACTGCGTAAAGCAGGCAACCCTCGAACCTGCCTCTGTTTTCTACCAGTCGTTATAATAGCCTCGGTCCCAGGGCGCTAAGGAATGCAGGTCTATTTATTAGAGTTTTGTTAGTAGTGCCTTTCTTCCACGCGGAGCCCTCTAAGGAGTACACCTGAGAATGCTTTTACCTCAGAGCTGTCATCCAATAACACAGTATAATCTAATGCATGGGTCTGGCACCTCAGCAGCAGCTCTCAGCTTTTAAATGTGCAGTTTCTCGGAGTGCAGTGTACAGATGGAGCTCCGTCACCGCGCGAGCGGCGCAGTTCTGCCGTCGGGATTCTGGGTGCGATTCCTCTGAACGGCTAACCGGACCTCGCGCCTCCGGCAAGACGAACTAGCGAACAGCCAATTACGAGATTATTTGTCGCCATCTGCTTTTCCCCTCGTTTGTTGCGTCCGGTTCTTATACTGCATCTCTGTCTGTGTGTCGTCCTCCTGAGCTGAACGGAATGGCCCCGCGGTGCGCTTTTGGAAAATGCGACTTGCGTCATTAGGCATGCACATGCGCGCATCCATTAGCAGAATATACAAGAACATGCATGCGTACGTTCGCACGCGTCCAAATGCGCACACAGAGAGAAACACTAAATATTTCTCCAGCGTACTGCTATAATCACGCGTCTGCTTTGCTACATGAAACCTGGCGAACGCTCGAAATGAAGCACTCTCCCTTCCTCTCCCCTCGCGCCGTCTCACCGGCTCTCTCCCTCTCTCCTTTCCGCCTGTCGTCTCTCTCTTTAATCCGTCTTCTTTTCCCTCCGGTGGCTTTGCGTTCGCTTTCTCGCTTTGATGATCGCGCGCTCACTGACGTGCAAACGGGCCCGCTCGCGCGCACACTCGTACGCGCACACTCGTACACGCACGGTTAAAGAGTATCTCACATAGAACCTGTTTCCTCAGTAATACTCGAAAACACCCTGTGTTGTGGTCTGCTAGCCGCCCACCTCCTCCTCTTTAAGCTTCAGTGGCTTCTCACTCTCTGCTACCTGAAGATTGGACGACTCTGCATCACTGTCTGAAGCAGGTGAACACAAAATGCCCCGTAGGCCTCTTTTTTTCTCTCTGTTATATGAAAAAAATAGGAAAGTTGACTATTGCTATATTTTTATCTCATAGTTGGTCCATTTTCTCAAAGGTTATCCTTGACCTGGGGGACCTGTGTTGCTTATCTTTAGAATAGCCATGTACGTACCTGGCTTCTTGCACGGATGATTAAATTTCAGTGGCTTGTCCAAGGGAGATTCCCCGTCTACGCAGGATTGGAACCCTCGGCCACCTGAGCGTGTGTGCGGCGTGTGAAACACGACACCGTGCCACTGTGTTGCAGGGCTTTTGCCGAATTGTGATCTGATGAGTGCAGTGTTAGACTCAGGCGTGTTCAGCATCGACGTAGGACCTGCTTCTGTGCACTGATCTCATTCCTAGTTTGGAGGGATTGATTCCAAATCTGATTCCAAACCCTGGAAGCGCTGGGACCGTTTCCGGCAGGGTTCTGTACATACGATCGTCGCACTGCTTTGAATGGGCGCGCGTGTCCTTCGACTGCAAGTAAAGGAGTGAATATTTAGTTATTTGCTGGGTTTAAAATGGGAAACAAAGATTTTATTCAATCCAGATATTCTATTCTCATGCAGCAGGCTCTATACACCACCGCTCGGAGATGAGAGATGGCCTCTCTCTGTCCAACATTGTGTATTGTAATGGTCTGTAAAATTTGTGAAGTCATGCTTCATTTGGCTGCGAGAATGAATGAAGTCATACGGGGAAAATAAAGGTTGATGACGTCCATCAGATGAAATATTAATAGAGCGCTGGCCGCTACTTTAGCTCCCGTGTTTAAAAACGCGGTAGACCAGCGCAGCGCCCGTCTGGCCCAGGCTTTATTACTGAGGAGCATTTCTGAACGGGCTTTAAATAGCGCTCCCACTGGAAATAGCCCTTTCTCAGGAGCGCTGGCGGTGAGAGACGCCGGGGCCCCACGTGGCCCAGCAAACGGCAGCGGCGGAGAATCGAGGCGTTTGAGCGAAGCCCCGGCCGACGCGAGCACCGGCCCGCCGGCCTCCGCTTCAGAGCCGGCCCGGGACCGGGACCTCGGCCGAACGCCACTTCTCCGCGACGGACACCCTGAGGCGCCCTGGGGGTACGAGGCTGACGCCCTGCGAGACTGTGTGAAGCTACAGGAGCTGCTCTCAGGATACGTGGCTTGGGATTGTTTGGGGCTTTCATTTTTTATTTTTTTTCAATTGTTCAAAAGATAGTTTCGGTTATAATATCATGGGAAAGTGTGTTGGAGGTCGTAAAAGAAACGACTTGAGATCTGGACGTTCCCTGATGCTGATGTGTAGTAACTGCAGTAAGGAAGTGGTTATGTTTGCCCTGGTTTCGTTTGTGAGGGAGAAGCCATTGTTTTGGTGTTATTACGACGAAGGAGCCGACATTGAAAGGGTCTATTCTACACCTTCTGTCACCAGTATTTAGTGATCTTAAGTGGCCGATTGATTGGAAACAGACAACATGGAGCAGTTAATCTCACCTGCTCCATGTTGGAAATGCTCCTTTGCCAGTTCATTGCGACATAAGCGAGACGATGCTCAAGGAGTGTTTGGAAAGGTCTGAGTCAAATATAGAATGAAGAGCTGCGTGTGATTGAAATGGGCAGTGTAGTCCTAAAAGGGCTCCGGTTTCGGTCCTGCTCTTTTTTCTTTCTTGCTCTGGACTGGGCTTTGTATATTAAACCAGTGAATACATTTCCACTTATAAAGGCATTTGTTGTCTTTGACTTTGGGTGACCGAACACTTGTAGTATTTGTTTTATGAAAAATGTGTAATACATTCACCATTTCAGCTAAATGTATCAGTATGGCTTTTGGGCATTTTTGAGTATTTTTTATTTCCCCCCCCCCATTTATTTTACATTACATTATAGTCATTTGGCAGACGCTCTTATCCAGAGCGACGTACATAGTGCATTTTCAAACTAGGAACAAGTGCGTTAAAACGACCCTAAAAGGTAAATACGAATTCAAGTACCAGGCGTAGTCAGTATGATTTATTTTCATCAGTTAGGATCTTTTATCGTTTAAGCTCCACTTAGCCTGCTTACAGGATTTATCAGTGGCTACTTGGATGTAATGGATGTAATTTCCTCCTATACCAGTGAGCTTAATTTAGCGATGTAGGAGGCAAATATTGCACAAAATGCGGCTTTTGTGGGGATTTACTTAAGTGAATCACAGGGGAGAAACCGAAACAAGAGGATTAGCTTAGCTGTGTTTGAGGGCTTTGAAATGACTAGATCTCTCGGCCCGTGTCAGCGGTCAGGCCGATGCACTTTTCGGTTAGCCTGTTAATGGCCGCTGTTGTTCACTCGCAGGCCGTGTTGTGCTTCCAGCGTCCGGCGCCGTTTTTGTGTAAATGTGCGCCTGATGAAATCACATGCCCGGCTCTCAATGAGCCATTGTGGGCTGGCCCGGTCACCCATGAGAGTGGCATTGTTGGGATGCCCCCGTGTTGGCGTGTGTGGCATTGTACCAGCTGGGCATCTCTGTGGGCACCTCTGTTCACCCCTCACATTGGCGCTCTGAATGCTCCTACTGTCAGCGCCCTCGGCTGTGGCGTTGGCGTGGGCGCCCCGACAAGCAAACAAGTCAGCATCGCTAAGATTTACCCTGAAGAACCGGAACTTTGCCTTATTTCATTAATATTGCACATTAACCATAACAACAATCAGTTCAGTAACCAGTGACCAGAAGTCATTAATTGTTGTTTTCTTATTTTCTAGAAGAACTCAAACTTTTTAAAAATGATGTCCTTGGAATATAAAATGGTAGAGAGGCATGGTGCCTGGAACTTGGGGGTTTAAAATGAACGTGGTTTAGGTTTGGTTAACTCGGTTTGAATCCAGGAAAATAAATCCTGCTGCTGCTCTGTGATGCGGCCTTGTTGATGTTGTACAATACAGTGTTCTAATTTCCTTTTAAATTAGATTTGTTCCAGGGATAATTAATTCGAGTTTCAGAGACGCGCTTTCAGCTGCTGCCTTCCTGGCATCCCACAGTTCTTCACTGTTTTTTTCCCCCCCTGTTGATATTCTGCCATCAGTAGGCAATGATGGATTTGAAGGGTACGCGATTAGAAGCAGCAATCCAAGGAAGCGCTCCCACAAGCATCGTGCCCATTGCTCTATGAAGATGGATGCTTCTAAGATGCATTAGGCGGAAGAGGAGGAAAAGCTATCTTAAAGTATCTGATATGTGAACGACGCCCCACAGCGCCCGAGACGACACCCATGCTGGCAATCCTTGTGAAGGCCTTACGGGTCCCGCTGAGGGAATTAAGGGCAGTGGGCGGGGTCATCCGCGGGAGCCCTGGTGAATGGGAATGCCCCTGTGAAATACCAGGGATTCCAGATTGAGGCAGCGCCGAGGGGGAAGCGGAGCACAGCGTGAAACGGACAGGACCGGCTCAGGGCACTGAGGCGGCTGGGTCCTGCGCTGTCGGAGGAGCACAGGGGGTTGTGGGTAAACTGGTAGGCTTAGTGACGCCGTGGCGCTCGTCTCTGCCGTTTCTGCACGGCGCTTATCAGCATCACACACCTTGGGGAGGATTCAGCAGCTTTTCTCAATGGGCTGGACAGGGCTGCTGTAATCTGCACTTGCACGCACAGTCGCGCGCGCATGCACTCACACACGCTCACACACACACTCACACTCACACTCACACACACACACACACACACACACACACACACACACACACACACACACACACACACACACACACACACACACTCTACATGCTTTGGAACTGTCTCTGAGCTCAAGAGCTGAATAATAACTGCTCTGCCAATACAAGCAGTTTAAAATACATTAGGCCTAATAAGATCCTCATGTCCCACAAGTCCAAATTACCCTTAGCTCATTTTACTGGGTGTTGTTTTCTTGGTCCTTTCGTTTTGCTTATGGCCCATCAGTCTGGGCGAGAACATTTAAACCTCAAACTATTCACATTCACATACTCCAGTCCTCTCACTACATTTTCCCTCTGTTTGTTTTCGATGTTCATCTTGGAAAGTATATAGATGAGGAAGGAGAGTGGTTTAAATTGTACTCTCGTTTTCATCTTCTTTGACCCACAATTCACTCGAGTTGCTGTTATGCAATTTCTTCCTCCTTGGGGCTCGAGTGGTAATTAGTTATGCGTCGTGTACAGTGGATTTGAGTTGTGTTTCCATGCCGACCGCCGGCACAAAGGAGGAGGCAGTTCCCAAGTGGAAGCTGAAGAGGACAGTGGGGGTGTGGTCTTACGAGAGACGGAACACAAGGATTTAGGGTCAAAACCAAACCCCACAAGCCTGACTCTTTTTTTTTTTTTGTCTAATTTTGATTTCATTCAGTTAGCCCAGAGAATGATTAGAAAAACAGTGTGTCCTCCAATCATTTCTGTAGCTGTTTTGATCACAATCTCAGTATAGGATGCAGAGCTGATGTCAGCTGGTTTTCAGCATATTTAGTTTGCTCTGTGAATAAATTAACAGCATCTGGAAGTATAAAATATGGACACTTTTTGCAGGTTAAGATGGTAAAAGTAACTCATTTGAAAGCATATTAGGCCCATCCTGTGTAAAAATTCAGTGGCTACTTCACTGGCTTGTGATTTGCTCTTAACATATTTTTATAGTGTTGAACTATTGAGGGCTTTGTTTGACTTACTAGTACATACTTGTTTGAAATGGTGTGGTTAATTTTCTGTAGTTTGTTTCATTGAATTTAGGGGTGCAACGAATAATCGACGTAGTCGACGAAAATCGATGACCAAATTAGTTGCCAACTAATTTAATTGCCGATTCGTTGGTGACGTCATCGCGTGTGTTTTTCACGCTGTGGAGCTGAATTAAACACATCGTTTTTTCCGGAGCTGATGATGGAAGTAGCTAAGGAGTGAGACATCTTGCTTCCTTCTCATCTTTGTTGAGAGGTGCACATGCGCATTTCACTCTTAACGTGGCCAAAAAGGCTGTGAACTGCAACTGCAAAGCTGACCTTGCCTGGCATGGGAGCACATCAGTTTTGCTGGAGCATCTGAAGAGGAGGCACGTCCAAGACTCGTCTCGGTAAGCTAGTTAGCTTGTTAGCTGGCTAGCTACAGTAGGTAATGTTAATGTTAAAAGCCATGTTACTTCACGTTATTACCTGTAACGTATTCTATTTTGAAACACATTTTCTCTTGATCAATGAATTGCTAATGGCGTTGAACATACAGTAGCAAATAATAACCTATTCTTCACAACAATCCAGTCAACATTCCATATGTGCGCTTAACTTTACAATCTTAAACGTTGCATCATTGTCATCATGGCGACGTTTACAGAGAATGTGTTGCTGTCCAGTGCACAAGTTTAGAGAACAACGGAGAATTTGATACTTTCTAATTGGCAATAAATTCTACTGTCTATGCGTGCGTGCCCAATGTGCGTCAATTCGAACGATTTATGGGTTTGATCTCGTTCAAACTTGACTTTTGGAAAAAGTGACAGCCATAACTCTCATAAATCTCCATTTATCGTGAAACTGGACATATAGAGGGGCAACATTTATTTAGAACGCATTTCAATGTGCATTTCAATATCTACACAGGATTCTAGAATCAAGAACAAAAAATAAGGCTTGAATGTAGATTTTTTTAATGGAGTAACTGGCAGTAACTGGCTTTCTCGTGACACAATGCCTACATACCATAACGGTTTTGTCCACCACCCTTCTTCCGTCATCATTATATGTTACAGGGAAGCCAAAATGCTCCCATACATACGACTTAAATGATGCGGGAGGCCTCAAGTTCTTCCGCTCCTCCGCTAGCCATGACTGTCACTGTGCTTTTTTTCTTTTTTCTTCTTCGCTTTTTCAATATGCCCCGTTCACGTGAACACACAACTGCTTTTTTAAAAATAATCGAATCACTGCAACTCTGCATCGAGATTTAGGGAATTAATACTTTAAAAAGTAACAGCGGCAGTCAAACTGTATTTCACACTATGATGGTTAAAAACGTTGCAATTAATCCGTGGTTCACATGCGTGCCGACCCGGGGGGGAATCAACTGCGGTCCGTTACACCACTACTGTTGGCCTAATATGATAGTCCAGTATTAAGTTTTTTGTACTGCAGCCGCACTATAAATTTAAAATGTATGTTGTATTGATGCCAGAAATATGCTTTGATTAAGGGAAAACCGCTGTAGTTTTGTTATATTTTATTGCTGCTACTTTGCCTGTCCTTGGTTTAAAATTTTGACAGAAAAGATGGATATTGGAATTTTTATTTATCTTTTGTATCCGCAGCAAAGTTCATTAAAAGACATATTTTTGAATGAAGTATTCATCTTTATTAGTAGTGTAACGATTCATGCGATGCATCGATGAATCGATTGTCAGTCCTACCGATTCAACTAAATCGATCTGCTAAAATAAATAAATAGAATGAATCGCTTTGGCTTCACCAATAATCGATATAAATGCTTTAAATCTAATGAATCGCGATTCTTAATTATGATTATTGTTTTAAGACTTAGTTTACACATTTTTTTGTGAAATGCAGCTCGGTAATCCGTAACTCTGTCATCAGCTACAGTGTTTCCCCTAGATTTTTTTTCAGGCCGGGCGGTGAAAGTGCGCCATTTTGCGTAGAGGCGGAAACTATAATTACACCCTCATAATATCAGCGCTGCCATTGAAAATTTTAATTAGGCCTAACGGGAAACCAAAGCTGTTTTGGCAAGGGTTTTTCCAGATGCTATTTTGATCATTCCCACATTCTGCGGTAAGGGAAATATTGCAGCTACATAAAAAAAAATAAAAAAAGATTATATATATAAAAAAATAAAAAGAATAATATAAATTATTATTTTTTTTCATTAAAATTATTTATTTTCCCTCTTGTCCCGCCCGGCCAAGATAATGGTAGGGGAAACACTGAGCTAGTCAGCCTGCAAGGAAGTACCGCCAAGAGTTTTTTTCCCCCTCACCCTCTACTGGTGCATTTCACCCACTCACTCACCCACCCACTCACTCTCACCCACCCTCTCACTCACCCACCCACTCACTCACTCTCACCCACCCTCTCACTCACTCACCCACCCACTCACTCTCACCCACCCTCTCACTCACTCACCCACCCTCTCACTCACTCTCACCCACCCTCTCACTCACTCACTGACTCTTAACTCACTCACTCACCCACCCACTCTCTCCCCTGCCAGCATGTAGCCTATTGAAAAATGTTCAAAATAACTGAGCCATGTTTAATTACATTTTTGTATTCAGCATAAAATATTATGCAGGACTACTTTTTTTATAGAATAAATATGTTTAATAAGTAATTCTGTTGTCTGTTTATTTTTTCACCTTTCAGAAAAATACAGATAGTCTCACTCGCATTATTGCATGTTTATTTCATGGATATAGAATTTTGGTTAAAAGTTACTGAATCGAATCGTGGTTTACAGAATCGAATCGAATCGTTAAAAAAAAAAAAAAGTGTCCTTGAATCGAATCGCCAACTACTGAATCGTTAATCGAATCGAATCGCTGTGAAGCCAAAGATTCACACCCCTAATCTTTATTGTCTTCATTGTTAGTTAGCACATGCCTCAAACAACCTCAAGCTAAATTTAAAAGCTGATAGCTAAATAAGAGCCATTGAGTAATTGTGCGATCCATAATCCGAATAGTCGATTATTCGTTTCAATAATCGATAGATTAATCGAATCAAAATAGTCGTTAGTTGCAGCCCTAATTGAATTCTTCAGGTCTAAAATGTCTTATATTTAGGGTGTATTGCCCACACTTCGCAAGTTCCCTATATTACTTCCTCTCATACTGTTTCCAATTTTACGTTGTGATTTTCTGAAGTACCAAGAAACATTTAGTATGAGTCAGACCACAGCAAGTGTGAAGTTGACCTTCATCCCAAATCCTGGTCAGCATAACATCTGCAATTGTACAATCTGTGACTACATCCTGAAGTACTTGATAGTCAAATATAAAAGGCATCTTAAAAATGTCAATTTATAGTGTACGGTCATCGAAAATGTCTGCCCAATGCTTTGGCAGTCTCACTCTAGACCTCGCATTTTTGAGTGACAGGTGGCAGCATGAATCTAAGAAGGTTATGTTTAAAATCAGAGTATTAAGTTTTCTCAGGCGTGAAATGGAAGCACTTAAATTTACATATCTTTGATATTGGACATTTAACTGCGATGATCTAGACTGCCTTTCACCTTAGGAAGTGACATTCAAACAATAATTTGTCAATCGGCCATTCTGAATGTACCCATTATCACTTTGGGCACAAACTTTTGTGATTTGCAGTCAAGTCTTAATGCCCATCCATCCATCCGGTGTAAGGCGGGGCCGCCACGGAAACTCCACCAGAAGAACCGCCATCCGTTTACCGCTGCGCCTGGGAAGTAGTTTGCGAGCAAATGAGTCTCAAACGGGAAACAGGTTGCTGATGTGGGTTTCCTGTTTTGACGTTAAACCCTTCGTTCTGAGCTAGAGTTTCGTTCCTTTCACTTTTGGGCATGTTTTATAGGCCCTAGATCTGCTTCAGAACCGTATGCTGTCGAACTGGGGTGAGCTGATCCAGTGGGCCCTGGCTCCAGAGCAGGTCTTATTTGTCTGTTGTGAAAGAAACCGATAAGGGAACATGTAGCTCACTTGGACAGATTTATTTGCCAATTCCTGTAATGCGACTTCAGCAAGACACTTATGCAAGTGTCATTTACTGGTATGTTTAAGCAGTCGACAAGAACCAGATCCTGTTTTTACATTTTGCAGTCTTTGTATATTTTATTGAAATTGGCCATAGCACCACATATGAATTGTCTGTTGCGGTATTGTACGTGTACAATGAAAATAGTTGCACTAATATCAGTCTGATATGAAAGTTGAGGTTTGTTTTAGTTTCCGGCAGTTGAGGGCTGTTCAGTAAGGTGATAAAACAGCTAATGGACCAATGACTTACATGTGCCACAGCCATCCTCATTGGTTAACTCCGAGTGGTATCTGTACCTTTGTAGATACATTCTAGTGCTCTTTCAGTGGAAGTACTGAAAAGGCGCATAATCATATGGGAGAACATCTGGGGAAATTGGCTCTAGGCCTATAAAAGAAGCATGATTGCAGTACAATCTGTAAGATTTTTGTTTGCACATTAGTCTCTGCATTCAGGTGTGTGTGTGTGTGTGTGTGTGTGTGTGTGTGTGTGTGTGTGTGTGTGTGTGTGTGTGTGTGTGTGTGTGTGTGTGTGTGCGTGTGTGCGTGTGTGTGTGTGTGTGTGTTTATACAGCATGTGTTGTCAGATATGCTTGCTTGTACATAAATGCTCTTGTGTCTAACCATCCCTGTCTGTTTCTCATTCTCTCCATTTCTGTGTCACACGCCATCTCCTCCCATTCTCCCCTCTCCTTCTCCCTCTCCCACTTCTTCCCTCTCTCTTTACTCCTGTGTCTCTCCGCCGTCCCCGTTCGCCCCGGCAGTGGTGGGCAGGCAGTCGGCATGACTGAGGAGAAATGTCCGCAGCTGGTGGATTACTTCGTGGTGGCCGGGCTGGCCGGGAGGTCGGCACCCCTGGACGAGGAGGGGCAGCAGAGGGGCGGGAGGGTGGTGGAGCCCGTGACGGACCTGGCGGTGATCGCCCGGGGGCTGGGGGAGGAGGTGCCCGAGGGCTTCACCTGCATCGAGAAGACCCAGGGAGGACACCCGGCGGAGCTGAGCGCCGGCCTCATCAACAACCCCCACATGTACCTGTGCTACAGGAGAGGCCACGACAAGCCCCCCATCCTCGACCTGGGGTGAGATTGCACTGCGCCAGCATTACACAGGCTCCAGGGGGTGGTAGTATGGGCCTCACGATGGGGACAAAGCCAGCATAAATGCCCAGTAACGTGTGGGGACAACATCAGTACAGGGTACCGACAATCCTCCAGAGTCAGAAATACCCAATTAAGTACCGCGGGCGACATAAGTTGACAAAAAATACCAACGTTCTGAAGTGCCAAAACGTGTTAACAGTGAAAACCTGTAAAAAATAATAATAATAAATGCAATTTAAATACTAGCTAAATAAACCATGACACGATGCCCGGACGTAATCTGTATGGCTGTTTTAGTTGGCCGAGCTGAGAGCAGACTATTTTTTGACTCTGGTCCCGGCAGATGCGCGACCTGTCGATAGTGACAAATAAATAAATAATCGTCCATCCTATTCAAAGCATTTACTCGTGTTTGTTCGTTGACAAGTTACAAACACAACAACATGCCGATATTCTGCACATAGTCCAAGATAACGTGTGGGGTGACTATTAATGTTGCGTTATGTCTGAATTAACATTTTGTAAAGAACTCAACGGATCGCTACAGCTCTGATTTATTTCAATAATGTAAAAGCACAGTTTGGTGAATGAGCTTTTCTCGTTTAATAGTTGGAGTAGAAATGTAATAATGGTATCGCCTGAGAGCTCCTGTTTTAAAGCATTAAACTCAAAATGTGTTTCTGGGTCAAAGTGCCTAAAATGATGGAGCATGTCACATATGTATTTGTTTAGTTTATTGTTTATTCATTTTCTCAAATAATACAAAGCATGTGTAGTGTGTCAAAACAGATACTGCCAAACTGTCCAGCTGTTTCCAACTCTTCCGGTCTCTCCGGCAAGAGCTGATTTTGATGGAAAACAGTTTTCACCATTACACAACACCAATGATTAAAGTAATTTTGTTCAATAGGTAAAATACTGTGTTTCATTAGAGGTTTGAACATTGAAAGGATCAATCCCAAACGTTAGAATGTTGGCAGCCATATTGGCTTGGCACTGTGGGGGGGGGGGGACTCCTGTGATCTGGAACACTCTGGCACTGAATGAGTTCAAAGTTCTTGAAAACAACATGGGTACTTTAAAGAACTTGCATTTTTTGGTGGTGATCTTCAAACATTTTTAGTAAATTGTTCCTGTAGAAACTAATCATGGATCGGCAGCTACATTTTACTCTCAAAGTTTTTGGGTTTTGGATTGTGGTTGAAAAAGCTGATATTTGGAAAGCATTTGTTTTCAGACCTTCAGTTTTTCAGTATAGCCTACTGTTAAACAATTGATTTGGGGGGAATGAGACCAGTAATGGATTTGAAATTCATTATATGCAATAATTACATGCAATAAAGTGTGAACAAAGCCAGCATGATTGCCTTGGCATAGAAAGGAGATTGGTAGTGCGTTTTTCTGCATTTACACCTGCCCTTTAACATCAGTTGTAGCCATAGATCCGAACACAGACTTATTTTCATGCCCGGTGTAAAGGGGTCTAAAATTGCCTTCCAGGGTTTCTTATGTATGTACTTATCTGCATACATAGGATGAATAAAGTAGACTACAGAGAATGTAGTGTGTAATAATCCAATTATGTGCACGTATCTGTAAAATGTACTAATGGGCATACAGGTTGATCGAAAAAATTTAGATGCACATTAAGAAAAAATATAATAAAGAAGTTAATTAAGTGTTGAATATATTTTTCCATTATTTAAATTATTCCCAGTTCCTTGTTGAAAAATTGTGACTGCTGCACTGGGTAATTGATTGCTCGCCGGTTTAGCAAATAATTCTTTTGAATTAGTAAGACTACCTTACTTTGCAGAATTTACTGCTGTGTCTGCCTGCCATTAAATCACCTCTTATGCTGTTGCGCTGGTGTATAATGCATTTTACAAGTAAGGTTTTTAAGTAACTGTCTGATTCATTAACAGCAGACTGACACTGTGTGTGTGTGTGTGAGTGTGCGTGTGTGCGCGTGTGTGTGTGTGTGTGAGTGCGCATGTGTGTGTGTGAGTGCGCATGTACAATTGCACATGCGTGTGCATGTAATACCCATGTGACTGAGTATCTTCAACATTATACGGTAAATTTAAGCTGTATTGATTAGTGATTATTTCTACTGCGCATGAATAATTGGGCCTTATTTAGCCCTGCCTGATGGGCAGGCCTCAGCTTGGACTAACCGCCTTACACAGGATAATATAAAGGCGGCATGTTGACGATGTGCCCGCCCACTGCGTCCTCCCAGGGTGCTGTACGAGGGGAAAGAGCCGACCAAGCCCGGCTGGCAAATGATCGAGACCACGCCCTACAGCCGCTCAGCCAGCCTCAGCTCTGGGGGACCCGCCACCCACCGCACCTTCCTGACGTACCGCCGGGCCCCCGACTCGCAGGCGCTCAACACGCTGGGCATCACCGACATCTCCCTCCTCCTCCCCAGCAAGGGCGAGGCCGCGCCCCACACCTTCTGCAGAGTGGACAAGAACCTCAACACTGGCATGGTGAGAGCCGTGGAACCGGTCACGCCCAGAGCTCTCCAGGGGTCAAAGGGTCTCGTGTCCTTTGCTCTTACCTGGTGCAGTCGATGGTTACGTTCGTATCTACACAGGCATGCTTGCTTGCACGAACGCACATATAAATTAGCAGTTGAATTATTGTAAAAGTGTGATTAATCACATTTAGAGTTGGCCGTGGAGCTTAACTGAGGACATTGACAAAACACAGAATCTGATTCAAGTTTATAATGATTGTTATTACTGATTATTAATAAAATCATGTACTACCTAGCCTTGAACACTACACATTTCTCTACTTCCTCTCTGAAATAGTACTTTATATTTAACTTAATAAGTGAGAAAGTTATTTTTCATTTAACATTACAATACATGTGAATGACATGAGCATACCGTTCTGTACAGAAAAATCTAATCATTGAATACTGTTGATATGCATGCAGCACATTTTAATTCTGGTATTGTGTCTTTAAGGACATTGCCTGACAATTACCTATTCATAGTACCTGGGGTAAATTGTTGCTGGACCAAACTTATGTGCACCACAAACCACGTTTAATTGTTGCTGGAACAAACTTATGTGCACCACAAAACCACGTTTGTACCTAAGGTCAAGAGAAGACATTTTAATAAGAAAAGAAAAATAACATGTACTTCAACAAAACAATTGCACATTGAAACAACACTCTTTTGGAAACATTTAACTCCAATGCTGTTCAAGTACTGAATAGTACTGATGTTAACCTTTATATGCCATATGAAAATGTGTTCATTCTGACAGGACACGGTTGGCTTTACATAACTTTACTTATTAAAAAAATAAATAACAATAGTACTAACATCTGGCTGTATCTTCGAAAACAGCCTGCTGACTGTTGGCTAGCTTACAGCACTACTTTATTGAGCACGTGTGGAAACTGTGGTCACTTGAACTGCTTTGCAATAGCTGCAGTTCCATAGTTGCATATTGTTTCTTGCAGTGATCTGGAAACTTAAAAAAATAAACCTTCCATTCAAGGGCCACGTACTTCATATTCGTCCTGTCACTTTCCTTTTTATCGTCACATGCTTTTCTTTATATATCTGGCTAACCACTGTGCTGAGTGCTGGTGTCACAACGCCCTCAGAGTTTTATCTGAAGCTGAACTTTCTGACTTCAGCTTATTATCCACGGTCTTAAACGCTTTCACGAAGTAGCAGTTCTTTGCACCTGTAATAAGATTACTTGTCACGTTGGCGGGGTAATTGCCCATGTTGTTGCGACTGGGAGTGTAACAGATAAAATATGTTACAGGCCAAAGAAGCATTCTTCTGTGACTGCGCTTGTAGAGAAAAGTGATGTCCCTCTGATCTGTTTACGCATGATCTCCGTCTGTTTCGTCCACAGTGGGGTCCCGCTCTATACCTGTGCTATAAGCGAGCCGCGGCCAAAGCTAACGCCCTTGTGTACGAGGCCGGTGAGTGTCCAGCGTCTGCTCTGTGACCTTTTAACCAGCTGTGTCACAGTGATGCAATACCACTCTGCTGTCTCATGGCGACGTGCTGCGTTCCGTCAGCTTTTTACTGTAGAAGCCACTTGCAGTATTTTGAGCGTCCACGTTAGTGAATTCACATTCAGGAAGTAACTACTAATCCTAATGTGTGACCCTCCCTAATCTGTGTGCCCTACGCCTTGGTGTCTGGCTTATGTATTTGTCCCTGTTTGAGCGTACAGGCCTGATTAGCCGCTATCCTGAGGCCGACCTGGAGTCCTTCCCTCTGCCAGACTCGGTGCCCATCTTCTGCCTCCCCATGGGGGTCACTGTGGAGAGCTGGCCCCTCAACACCAAGTACCAGCTTCCGGTTTTCTCCACCTTCGTCCTCACGTCTGCCTGTGGAGACAAGGTATAACCAGCCGCCTGTTTTCTCTACCTTCGTCCTCACGTCTGCCTGTGGAGACAAGGTATAACCAGCCGCCTGTTTTCTCTACCTTCGTCCTCACGTCTGCCTGTGGAGACAAGGTATAACCAGCTGGGC
Source organism: Synaphobranchus kaupii (assembly GCA_029718625.1). Taxonomy (NCBI): domain Eukaryota; kingdom Metazoa; phylum Chordata; class Actinopteri; order Anguilliformes; family Synaphobranchidae; genus Synaphobranchus; species Synaphobranchus kaupii. The sequence goes on along the minus strand of CM056382.1, from coordinate 69,533,737 downwards.
TGCTTTGGCCACGCTTCCTTAATGTTATGTAACTCACCTTTAAGAAAGTGTCAGGAAAGCAGCAAATTGAGTCTTTGAGGAGGAGTGCTTTATTAACTGTGTTGGTAAGCATGTTGTTCGGCCAGTTCATCTTGTCTGGCTAGGTGGCCATTTTCAGGGTGATTGGGGTTGATAATCACTTTATATATCAAACTTGTCTCATTTGTCTGGCCTCAGTAGAATTTGCCGTGTGTCTCATTCCATGGCTTTTGTTATTTGTACTTGGGCTGCAGACCTACTTATTCCTATACTGCATTAAAATATGTATTTCAAATGTCCTCACAAAGACTTCAACCTACATGTGTTCTTTCTGCTCACTAACGTGCATCAAGAATTACTTGTATTGCTGAATGTTTAGTAACTGTATTCTCCACTGTTCTGTGTGGGACTTTATCAATGGACAATGGTTTTACAGTTTGAAATAAGATTGATTGAAAGTAAGATTAAGTTTGGGGGGGGAAAGGGAAATTCTCAGCCAAATGCATATGTAGGTGCTTTTCAGATCCATTCTCACTTCCTCAAAGTCGTCAGTTCCGAAGTACGACCCTCACAAAACAGTTTAAAAGTTTTTTTTCTACTCACGTGTCTGAAACGACCTTTGACCCCCTCCTCATCCCAGGTGTACGGAGCCGCCATCCAGTTCTACGAGGCGTTCCCCCGGGAGGGCCTGTCGGAGAGGCAGAGCGTGCGGCTGGGCCTGGTGAGCGTGGTGGACCGTCACCCCATCACAAACCGCTCGGTGCAGGTGAAGAAGAGCGTCTGTGTCCTCTCGCACTGGCCCTTCTTCACCGTCTTCCAGAAGTTTCTCACCTTCGTCTACCGCTACTCCATTTCCGGCCCCCACGTGCTGCCCCTGGAGAAGTGAGTTTCTGTCCCCTTCCAACTCCCATGTGCACTACATCCACACTCTCGACTCCCTGAATGGGCCGATTACAACCAGACTGGCAGGTTTAGGTTCAGGCCCTAGTTAATAGTTAATACTGCTGTTAATAGTTTTTAATACTACGTAGTGCTGCATTGTTTAGTTCAGCCTTTTTAAAGGACCATTTTGACCAGTAAAAATCAGCTCCCAGTAGGGCTGGGCGATATTGCATTGTTTGCGATAATATTGTCATTAAGATGCCCACAAAATGCTATTTGTCAATATTGAGTATGACACAAGACTATGTGAAAGTGAGCCAGGTAGGTATCATATTTCTCAACGATAATAATAAAAATAGTTGAGACCATAGTTTTTTTCATGACAAAAAAAATTAAATATTACGAAATGTAATACTGCTTCCAAACGAGTTAATTTTTTTTGATCACCTGAAGTGAAACAGAAGATTACGTCAGTCATGTGCGTAAACACAGCTGTGCGCTTCACATAGCTGCTCTTCGCATTGCTAAAAACTCCACACTCCTAAATGAGCGATGCAACTCTCCAAAAAAAAAAGGACACAACAACAGCCTGTGCCTCTGAAGAACCCGATGATTTCATTCAGTTATTCGGTGGTTCAAATTCAGTTACCTGGAGATTGGATTTGAACAAACTGATGCCAAACAAGGAAGGCTGCTTTGCTGCCAGCTTCAGTGAAGGACAGTTGTACAATAATTCTGTTTCACCATCTTCGTATGAATCATCCCTCTCAATACTCAAAACAGATTATGTAAAGCTTTGTGAGTCGTACTCCAGCAAAAAGTCCCACATTTCCAACACAAATACGACTCATAAATGAAATAATAAAATAAGTTAAACAAGGTTATTTCAATATTTTTGTGAAACTTATCTCAATGTCATTTCGTCTGAATATTTTGGTGACTAATATGGCATACATATCACATGGTGTTTTACTTATTACTATTTTTTTATTATTTGTTTAAGGTCAACTGAGGACATTGTGGATTTATAATACATTTTTTTGCATTTCTTTAGCATTCGTTGACTTATATCAATAAAGTGTTATTTTTAAACTTTTTAAAAAAAGTGATGCTTTCATTGAAAAGACCTATTGTAATCATGGTTAGCTTTTTAAACTCACGTTAGAAGCTGGAACATCAAAATGTTCTCATTACATTTTTAAAAGCTGAAATATCATCAAAATATCAACATCGTCAAAGTGCCAGAAAATATTGGGATATTATTTTTTGACAATATCGCCCATGCCTAAGAAGAAGCATTGTGGTATTATGGATGGCCACAATTATCTTAATTCATACAAAAATAAAACAATTTGTTGATGTAGTTTATCTTCATAATTGGGTATAAGACCATGTTATCACATCGTTAGAATTGTTACATTAAGTACAGATGATACAATTACATATATGCCGGTTTGTGTTGTATATTTGTGTAAATCCAATGAACAAGCTGGCTGATTGCTTACTCATACTGCCTCTTGTCAGTGGGAGGGGCTTGTCTCAGCCTGGCCACTTGACAAGAAATCCTCAAAGCTTTCATGAAACATTGCTTTTACAAAACTGCTGTTGACTTGGAAAATGCTGAACTGAACCATAAATGGCGATACAAGTTTTCCATTTGTGTCCAAAGAGATGGTTTTGGCTGGGCTGGTGAGCTGGTAATAAATATAAATTTTTTTATCGTAAATGCAATTTTTAAAAAAAAATGCAGTAATTGTAAACATATCAGAAGCAAAGTCTTTGTGGTCTACGTGAAAAAATGCACTAATATGGTGTCTCTCAGCTGCAAGCTGATTAAATTGCTGCATAAAATAAAAAAGCAGCATGTTGCAGGTTAAATTAAGTTTGTCTTTGCATGATGAAAGCTGGTTCTTCCAAGCCAAAGCAAGAACTAGGTTTCATGACACCGTTGTTGATTTGCTGAGGATTGACATTACAGTATTCGTGAATTATTTTTAAACCGCTCAGTCTAAACAAATGAAGTAATCTGTTAAAATATTGCCAGGGAGCTCTCCCAATGAGAGCCGTTTGGGTGGCACATCGGAGCGTACGATAAGCTGTGCAGTACCAACAGTACCACCTACATATTGGGCGTCTTGTGTGCCTGTGGATGACCGAACTCTGTATGCCTCCTGCTTTAGGCACATCTCCAGCTTCATGCACAACGTCCCGTTCCCGTCCCCACAACGCCCTCGCATACTGGTGCAGGTAAGAAGCGCTGCTCTACATCACAGTAAGCCGCTGCTCGGAAGTAGCATGTCCCGATTGTGCATCTGTGGCTCTAGAAATAACAGCGGGTGTTTTAATGTGGTCGGATGCTTTGCATGGACGCTTTCATTGTAAGCCGTCGTCCCTTCCCCTTTCAGTGTTTCAGTTCCAGAAGAGCGGTGCTTTTTTTTTTTTAACAAGGACTCCGCTTCCTCCGCAGGTGTAGCCTTGTCGCTGCGGCGATGATGTCACTGGTTAGAACTGCCACTGGTTAGTGTGTTGGAATGGCTAACACTATTAGTGTCTGAAATCCAATAACTCTAATTGTGTAGCAAATTTGGCACCCCTTTTCTTTTATTATTTTTTTTAACTCTCCAGATTTGTGATCAACCAATGTTAAAAAGGTGTATAGATCGGTGTCTGATGAAAGGGAGAAGCAAATCAGAGCATGGGTGAATTTTTGATTGGTTTGAGAGACGTGATTGTCGTTAATTAAAGGCGGTTCTGATTCTCAGGTCTGTGAGTTTTAATGCCTGTGCTGACTGTGCTGACTTTGTTTTTCTTTTCAGCTCTCTCCCTATGACAACCTCCTGCTCTGCCAGCCCGTTTCCTCACCTTTGCCCCTCAGGTAAAAACCCACTATAAACAAACGTAGTTCTCACATTCACTGTCTGTTACATAAACTCTCTGCACCCCCCGTGTTTATGTCTCCTGCTATCTCCAGTGCCGCACGGTCGGTGGCAGGATGTGTGGTTTGGGTGACCTTTGACCCTATATTTGAAGGGGAAAAAAGCTCTGTTCTCTGATGTTTTCCAGATGTCCGAATTCCTTCTCCCCCCCCCCCCAGTTCAGTGAGTGTTGAGCGCATAGGCTTAGGCGTGTCCGTGTGTGACCCCCCTGTCCGTCCCACTTGTCGTTGCCCACAGCGGCGCCAGCTTTGTGAAGCTGCTGCAGAACCTGGGGGCGGAGAACGCCTGCGCTCTCCTGCTGGCGGGGCTGACGGAGAACAAGCTGCTCCTGCATTCGCTGCGGCCCGACGTGCTCACCTCCGTCAGCGAGGCGCTGGTCTCTGTGAGTCCTATTCTCATTCAGAGACTGCAATAAGGCTGTAGACCTACAGAGGAAATGATAAATGTGCCTGTCCAGTCCAGGCCTAATTGCAGCTCACAATGCATTTAAATTCTGTGGAGCTGCACAATGCGAGAATTTCTCTGCGCAATCTGGTTGATGTTCATTGTGAGTCGTCCAGAATAGGCCTACAATCAATTTAAACTTCATTAGAACTCATTTAATTTCCCAATGAGATTTAATTTCAATCTGCACAAAAAGCCGCATGAACTGCCATGTTAAAGTTCAGGTCTCTCCTCTTTAGTGACCCCCCTCCCTCGCTTCTCCCTCTCGCCTCAGATGACGTTCCCGCTGCGATGGCAGTGCCCTTATATCCCCCTGTGCCCTCTGCGGCTAGCCGACGTGCTGTGCGCCCCTATGCCCTTCATCGTGGGCGTGCACTCCAGCTACTTTGACCTGTACGACCCCCCGCAGGATGTGGTTTGTGTGGACCTGGACACCAACACCATCTTCCAGTGAGTCCCCGCAGTGCCAGGTCTCTCTGTGTGCAGAAATCCTACTGGACGAGTTCTTTATCTGTCACATTCACTCATGTAATTGAGTATGCAGTATTGAATTGTGTTACCCTCCGAATTGAACTCCTTTGTAGTCTGTTGTTCTTTTTAACTCCATTGAGTGCCGGAGTGTTCTGGAACACTAAGCCTCAGCAGTGCCAAGCCAATATGGCTGCCGACATTCAAAATTTTTAGATTGATCCTGTCAGTGTGTACACTTCTAGTAAAACAGATTATTTTACCTATTCAACTGAATTTTTTGTTAATGAGGATAGATGGCACTAAATAGCACACCTTCTGGTTCAGTTCACTATTAGAATAACTTCAGACAATACTGATGGAAATATAAATAATTAATTTTCAGTGCTTCTTAGTTTGGTTAACATGACTTATATTGGTGATGTGTAATAATAGTGAAAATAGTTTTCCTTAAAAATCAGCTCTTGCATAACTATAGATATGTAAAAATGAACAATAAACATAATCACTGGTGATTTGTATAGATATGTACTAGTGAGCTGTCCACGTGAGTTACTTTGTAATGCATCAACCATTTGAAACCAAAACAGTTATCGTGAGGCAAAAATAACGTAGACTAAAATCTGTTGTGTTAAAACGGTACCAACAAAACGATTGTCATTGGAGGAGATATGGGAAATAACTGGACAGAAGTGGAAATCAGAGAATTATTAAATATAAGTCGGGAAAGGGATATTATAAAGCTCATTGATGGTAGGCTACTGTCCGTGACTCAAACCTCAGACGATCCTGGAACGACTGAAAGCTATGGGAGTATTTTTCTTCCGTTACTGAGACAGGAGCATACCAGTAGCCTAGATTGTTATATTGCTCACTTGATTGTGTTCAATTTCTTTATATTCTTGGTCACTGGTGCAGAAACGTGTTGGTACAAATTGATGGGGACGTGTTATTCCCACACCCCGATGTTGGTTTCGATGGTTAGACATTTTTTTTAAACGGGATAAATATAACTTAAAATATTTCCATCTAGAACCATGTAAAAAAAAAAGAGCAAACCCGGGTAAAAGATGGTAAAAGAATGTAATTGTAAAATTGTCATTGTTAAATTTTTCCCAAATCCAGAATTCTTTACTGGTGTAGCAGAGTAAAGATGGCTGTGGTCGACTATATTCGCCCTCTGCACTTTAGACCGTTTGTATTTTCATCGCTGATGCGTGCTGATGCATTTTGCCTTGTAAGTTGTTAATAAATGAAAGTAATGTGGACAGTTTTGGCAATACTTTGGTTATTCCACATTCAGAATTCTGAGGTTCGGTATATTGGTCTACATTCCAGCTTATCGCTGCCGTCCTTGAGCTGGAAAACCTTGTATTTGTCTGGGAAAATACTTTTGTGGCAGTTGACAGTTAGAAATCGGAGGACATGTCATGGCAGGTACAGGAATGTTCCAACATGTTTTTGTCCCACTTCAGGTCTGAAGATAAAAAGCCGCTGTCGTGGAAGTCGCTACCAAGGAAGCATGGCAAGACCCTGCTGAACTCCCTCACAAACCTGCATAAGACGCTGGAGAAGAGTGAGTCCATCTGGAGGATGTTCTTAAAGAGTTTTCCTTCTGCTAGAAAAAGGCCTTAAAATGTTCACTTTACCCCCAAATAAACTCAATGGTTCAAGTTATTTCCCATTGTAAAGTCACCTGGTAGTCTTGCAGAACCAGGAACTTGTAAAGCTGCCACAAGGCATTGTGGGATTGTCTACATTGAGTCATTGTGTTCTCTGTTCAGAAGACATTCTGTGGATGACCATACTAAATACAACCTTTTGAGATTTGTTTGTACAAGTAGGAGGTATAATTTTAATGCACAGTATTCCTTAATTGTAGAAAGAGGAGAGGCATAAAGCAATGTTTTCTTTGAGCAAAAGGCCTCTTTCAAAAGAATGCTAGTAAACCTTGCAGCTTGCTGCTTACTTACACAAGCTAATAGGCTTTAGCTAGCTAGCTCGGTAGTGTCTTTCTTGAAAAGGGGAAAAGCGGCTTTTGAGCTGGGTTTCAACCATGCAATGGTTCCACTCAGAATAAATAAAAAAATAGCTTATTTAATAACAGTGTATCATATCCAATCAGAGAGTATATTGAAATCTATGTATTGTATGTTAAGGGAAACACTTAAATCTCAGGCACACTGCACTCATGTACAGTGTCCCACTGCTTAGTCGTGCAAGACACGGTGTCAGCTCTGTTTGAAATGAGGGATAGATTCTGATAATGCAGAAGGCAGTTACAGCTTGTGTCCATCCTGGTTTTATTGCCTCATCCGCTCTGTTCCAGTTGCATGTGAAATACATTTAGGCTCTCTTTGGGCCCGTGTTACTCAGTCATCTCAAAACAAAGGCTAAAAACTGAGTTTATTACTATTATTTTCCTGTTGAAAATAACATTCTCAACAGGAGAATGTTGAGAATCTTCTCTGATCGTCTCCCATTCCCCCCTACTTCTACTTCTCCACCCCTTTCTTTCTCTTCTCTCACTCCATGTCCCTGTCTCCCTTCTCTCCTTTCTCCTTGCTTGTCCTCCTCGCCCTCCTCCCTCAGTCTATACCCCGGGACAGGAGGAGGCCACACTTGAGTTCCTGCTGACGGACTATGACCTGATATACGGGCGTCAGAACCAGCTGGAGCTGGAGATACAGGAGGCCTTCCTGCGCTTCATGAGTTGCCTGCTGCGGGGCTACAGGGCCTACCTGCTGCCAATCACCCAGGCCCCGTCTGAGAGAACCACAGACTGCAGCTCCCTCTTCAACCTGCAGGGTGTGTGTGCGCCTGTGTGCGCGCGTGTGTACGCCTGTGTGTACGCCTGTGTGTGTGTGTGTGTGTGTGGTCTAGTGGCTAGTGGTCAGAGGTTTAAGGATAATGGGGCTGGCCAAATGTAAAGCAACTTGCCAAATATTGTTTAGTTTCCTCCATTATTGGCAGTCGCTGTATATGGAGGAGAAGATGTTACTTGTGTCCATAACTCTCCGTGCGAGCCTGTCTATATTGGTTTAACTATTACATCTGTTGTACTGCTACACAAGTGAATGATATCAAATGGCAACTGAAATATATTTGGGCCCTTATAATGTATTTTATAAATTTGGACCTAAATAAATAATTCAAATGTGTCTGCGTGCGGTGTGTGTGATGCATGCGTGCGTGGTGCGTGCGTGCATGTGCGTGCTTGCATGTGCGTGCTTGTGTGCGCGTGGGCGTGCGTGGTATATGTGAGTGTTTTTTACTATGTGTTTCTCCTCTGGTTTGATGTTCTATACCCACTGCAAGATGGTATTCTTTATGCATAGTTTAATTGTCTGCATTGGCGCTCCCAAATTGTACTCCTGTTGAGACGTTTTCCTTTGGGGCCAAAAGTCCCAGGAGGTGGGGCTCTGGGAAGGGGGGTTTCTGTTGACGGCATATCCCCCACTTCATCACACAAGAGGGTTACTCTAGAAGGTTCCGGCGAAGACCTCCAGGGGGAACAGCTGCGGCGGCCCAGCTGCTCGTCTGCAGAGTGAAAAGAAGCAGTCGGCGCACTCCGAGCGGTTCAGAGGATGTTGCAGTGTTGGGAAAGCGTATAGTTACATTTGGACAATCCAAACGGGGGCGGAAGTTTAGGAGGGGGGCTATGTAAATAATGGATGTGCTGCCAAACGGTGACGCGGTCTGGTTTGCAGGGTTCCTGAAGTCACGGGACCGGACCCAGCAGAAGTTCTACACCCAGCTGACGCGCACCCAGATGTTCACTCAGTTCATCGAGGAGTGCTCCTTCGTCAGCGACAGGCACACCTGCCTGGAGTTCTTCGACGAGTGCGTCCAGAAGGTGTGGATGATGTCATTAGCAGGCCGCCTCATTGTTTCATATGGGAGCTTCCCCCCCCCCCCCCCCGAATCACAAGGTGTTCTATTTTGTGCAGTGCTGACGGAGCATTATTGCAAATGCAGCCTCATATAACAACGCATTTCATTACGTGGTTTATTTGTGTTTTTCCTAAACCTGATCTGTAAACTTTATTTCAGTGAATAAATTACAAGCACGCAAATTGTGGTCTTTCGGCGTGTTTCGTTACGAGTGTGAGCGTGTGGTTGTCTCCTCTGCCCACGTTCTCTCTCACGCGCTCGCCTTCCTCCCTCTCTTCCCCCTTGTCTTGCTGCATGTGTGGGAGCAGGTGGATGTGGAGAAACCGGAGGAGGTGCGGCTGATAGACCTGGATGAGACCCACAGCGGGGAGCACACCGTCTTCATCATGCCCCCAGAAGAGCCTCAGGAGGACGACGGCTCGGAGTGCCCTGCTCTGTACAGGTACCGTACACACGCACACACACACACACACACACACGCGTACACGCACGCACACGTGAATCACTGCGCACGGACACAACAAATATATGTTGACTCTACAAATGTTGACACCTGCCTTGTTTGCATAATGTCTTGATAAATGTCTTTGTACTGAAATGTCTAAGCGCTATCAAAAAATGTGTGCAGGAATATGGTATTTATTCTGAACATTTCTTGATTTTGGGAGATTTTACCCCCAGCACCATGGAAAAACCTAAAATGGTGTGTGTGTGTGCTGCCAAATTTCTTCTGAAAGAATATGTTGACTCTTCCTCGTGGTAATCTTGGGCTCTCTTTAACTTCAACTGACAAGCAATCCTTATCCTTATTATACTCCAGCCTTAATTTAAATAAGCCTGTTACAATTCAGGGTGCCTGAATCGATTACCTATCTGTCAGCAGTCAACACTCCTCCACAGGAGCCACGAGTTACTGCCTTCTGCTTTCATGCTCATTGATGTTTGAATGTGACTCATTGATCTTGGCGACGGGTTGAACTTGGAGCCCTGACTGTGCTTGTGTGTCTGTATAGCTACGAGACCTTCCCACCCCTACAGCCAGAATTGTTTGACCGCCCGCAAGATCAGCTGCGTGCTCCAGCCAAAGGCAGCGCCCCCAGTAGCCCTGCCCCACGACGCACCAAACAGGTAGAGACAACCCCCCCGCCAGGGACCTAGGGGGATAATGAAGGCCCATAGTTGTACATTTCTTGCTTCCACCATAAAAATTGTTCCAAAAACCAAGAGCAACGGCTTTTAGTATCCTAGCAACCGCAAACATGCTGGCTTACAAAGTTTTGAATTTTGTGTCGATCACATTATTTACATAAATTAAATCGAACATTGACATTTTTTGTTAAGTGTCATGTAAAAGGGGGTATTTGTTTTGGATTTTTGTGGCCAGGTTTGTAGTGGCAGCTGTTCCTGTTGGATGAGCTGCAAGTTCCTTCCCTTTTTTTCCGAGCTTTTTCCCCCATGTCGCCTAGTTGATGGTAACGTTGGTAACGCTGCAGTTATTATACTGAAATAATGACTGCTCATTGACCAATCCAGCAAAGCTGCGGTATAATAGATGTTGCAATGATGAAGTGTCCCTGTCTGCATGTGTGACAGTGCTGTGCATTGTAGTATTGACCCTTTCTCATGGTAGTAGACTGAAGAAAGATAGGGCTCAGTATACAGTGGGAGGAAGTTCGCTTGAACGTATATTAACTCATGCTCTCTTGCTTTTACATGGTCCAGACTTGTGCTTCATTTAATTTAGAACCTCATGCATTTCATTCCAATGAAATGTTCATAGAGCATATTTTCATTTGGTTTTTCCTGCTTAATTCTAAATAAATACTTCATTGTATGTGGCTGTTCTTTTTTTTCACAAAGTCAGGTCATCCTTGCACGTTCCTTTTCACATTGGGTGTGTGCCCTCACAAACCTTTCATGACTACAGAATGTTACAACTCACACTTTGCACTTTGTCTTAAGTGTGAAAATAGGTTAGTTTAGTCATCAGACACATCTGAACTGTAGACCGGAGGGGGAGTTGCTTTCAGAAATTGAAGCTGTCTTGTTACTTGTCACTTGTTACATGTGGTAGTATCAGCAGTGCAAAGTTCTTTCCTCTGCTTTTTGGACTTCACATTAGATAAACTAGAAGTGGTGAACAAAGCATAAATGGAGATGGGAAATATGTACCGTGGTTTCATTTTAAAGAGGACTCTTTGTAATAAAGATGGTTCATGTGAGATAGTTTTTGTATTTAGCATACAGTACCATTATTTGTACCCAGATGAATTGTATAACTGCCATTATTATTGGTATAACACTATACCTAAATACATATTTGTTAAGTCTGGTTTCAGCACTGCACTGAAGATGATTTTCAATTTCTCTTCCAATGGAAACATTAATAAGTAAAGCATTTTGTTAAAAGAAAGGTTAATACCTGCACCAAGATAACATTTCCGGACTTTGGAATATACACTGAATTTGCCAATCTACTAATATATTTTGGCACAGGGCTTTCTTAGCTCTTTGTATTTAGCTACCTTCGCTAACCCCTCTTTCCTCAACAGGAGATCAAGCTGGCGCAGAGGCGGGCCCAGAAGTACGCTTCAGTCCCAGACATGTGGTCCAAGTGCCTGATGGGACACTGCTATGGCCTGTGGTTCATCTACCTGCCCACCTTTGTGCGGGCGGAGAGCGCCAAGGTGCGGGCCCTGCAAACGGCCTACGAGGTTCTGAAGCACATGGAGACCCGCAAGGTCGTGCTGCCCGACGAGGTGAGAGCGCCGGCTCCGCTCGACTGTCCGCCTGCCCTGGCAGTGGCAACCCAAACAATCGTGTTTCCCAACAAAGCTCAGAAATGCGAAGCGTCGCCTCCACTAGGTGGAGCCAATTTCTCCCCTACTGCAGATACATCACACACATCTCTGATTGAGGTTATAGTGACAGCGTAAATAACGCACGTCAAACCCTGGCTTTAAACCGTGAGGAATATGTATGTATGCATCATACGCATGTGTGTATGCATCCCCTTATTCACAGTAATGCATTAATCGGCTGTTTGTTTATTTAGACCTCCATTAGCTACTGTAAGGACGGGAGCTACTCTTCCTGGAGTTCACACAGATATATTACAGTTATTCATAGAACCGCAAAGCACATATAACAAGTAGGCTACACATACCAACATTAATTACTTTGTAAAAGACATGCAACTAGCATACAAATATAAACACAACAAAAGACAGCTCATAAATCAGCTTATTGCTGATTTAAGTGGGAATGCATATAACCAGATCTAATATTTTAAATTGTCCTTGATTATTTAATATGAAGCTCAGTTATATTGTCTTTTTTAGCATCCCTTGCTTAAAAAATAAAAAAAAGGCCAAATGCTATGGCCCCCTTCTACCTGATAGTCTCCCAGCATCTTATGCGAAGTGACTATCCAATTGATAAATCCAATTCATTTTAAATTTCTTAAAATTAAATTTCTTAAAATTAACTTTATTGTTTTCTAGAGTTAACAGATTTGGTAAGAGTTCCTGCTTGCCATTAAATGACCATTTGTTTGTTGCATTGAGTTTGTTCTACATCTTTTTATCACTGCAAGGCTTCTTCCCGTTTCTGATAGATTTCTGTCTATTTGCGCCTCCCATGATAGATTTTCATCCAAAATTAATCCAAGTAACTGTGCTTGTTTGATGGCTATATTGTTTATACCTACATTTTTAACTAGCCTATTATTTTCTACCAATTCTACCACCAACTAGAACACTTTTTTCAGTACACTATCCACTTCACTATCTGTAGACGCTGACATGTATACCGTCGAATCGTCTGCGTACGTTGCTACTGTTGCCTTGTTTAAAGGAAAGTTTCTTCATTTGTGAAGATTGTGTACAATCTTTCCATGAAAGTAAACCATTTGTTTTCGATTTTTTAGATAGCTCTGAACCCAGTTGCCTGATGAAGGGACAAAGCCATAGCACACCAATTGTTCTAATAAAATGTCATGTTTGATAATAATTGAACGCAGCACTGATATCCAGTGGTACAGCTCCTATGATCTTCCATCGATATATCTCAACCTGTCATCACTCATTTGGGTTAGCACAGTAGCTGTGGAGTGCCCTTCTCTGTATGCATGTTGATACAGTCTTCAAGCTATTTATCAAAAAATATTTAAACACAACCCTCTCCATACGTTTACTTAGCATAGATAATAAACTTATAGGGCGACTGTTCTTACCTGATAATGCTTCTTTACAATTTTTTGGCAATGGAATAATCGTGGGCTTGGCAATGTTCCATTCTTGTGGACAGACACACATTTCAGACTTAAAATTAATGATATGACAAATTGGAGGATCGACCACATCTGCAAAGGGTTTTTCAAGTTCCACATCAAGATTACCGTCTCCTGCTGGTTTTTCCTTAAAGACTTCCACCTCACACTCATTTATTTTCTTAAATTCAAATCTCCATTCTTGTCTGTACTGAATCCACTTCTATGGATTCAAGAGGGTGACCTTACCACAGTGTTTGTGCAATACCTGTGCTAAAGACGAGCTCTGTACTTATTCTTCATGAGTTTGCTCTCCGCATCTTATAGGGCACGTTTCTATATGTCAGCGTAATGATAAAGTAGCTGGGTTTCTTACCAGACGGATGTAGGATGCAGTACCTTACTGTTGTATCTGTGACTATAGCAGTGTGGCTGGAATGGGTTTTGCTGCACAATGTACTTGCCAATATTGGGAGACGGCAAGAATTTCGGTGCCTCTCATTCACTCTCCTTTCGCATTTGAATTCCTCTCATTCCTCTCATTCGCACGCCTTTCACATTGGCTGCCCGGGTCTCACAATCTGAGCACTGGCAGATAAGGTGTTTGAATGCAGGTTGTGTATTTGAAAAATTCTCTGGCTTAATGTGTCGGCAGGTGTGCTACCGGATACTGATGCAGCTGTGCGGTCAGTATGGGCAGCCGGGTACTGGCGGTTCGGGTTCTGTTGGAGATGAAGAAAGCCGGCATCACGCCCAATACCATCACTTATGGGTACTACAATAAGGTCGGTCACCATGGGAACCCATTACAGCAATCATTACTTTACGCGATGGAGCCACAGACTTCTGTACTGTTCCTTTACTGTCACTCTAAGCTGCTCTTTTTCACCTAATCTACAGGCTGTGCTCGAGAGCAAGTGGCCTTCCACGAGTCAGGGCGGCCGTCTGCGATGGGCCAAACTCCGAAACGTGTTAATGGGCGTGGCACAGTTCAGACAGCCAATCAAACGCAGGCAGAAGAGTGGATCTATCGGATCACGACCAGGTATGGGTGAAACTGGGTGGGTTAATTTTGGCTCCATTTTATTAAAGTGTTTAATGTATAAGTGTTTTATAATCATCAAAGCATATGTAACATAATTATTTTTTTTACCAACTGAGAATGTGTGCATTGGTTGGTATTGCACAGATGTCCTGAGTGAGCGCCCGCCAAAGGCACGCCCCCACTCGAGTCTGATTCGCCAGTCTAGCTGGAGTGGGTTGAGTGAAGGCTCCAGCCACGAATCCCTCACCAGCCTTCTGGTGAAGAGCAACAGTCTAAACAGCATGCGAGCATCAACTGACAGTGAGTAGTGAAACGCTGAAAATATCTACTTCATCACTGTATGTTTGATAAAGGTTTTAAGAAAAATAGTAGCAGTATTGAATAATTAATTCAGTTTCAGAAGTAGTTTTTATTTTAACCGAAGACAGTTGAACAAGGACCATAACGATGAAATGGCATGATTTCATACATTTTGAACCACTCGTCTAGCCTAAATTCTGTAGTGTCACAAGCACAAGAACCTCTGAATGAGTAAATATAGCAGACTCTTAAAGTAGTCTGTCTCTCTCTGTGTTTGGGGAATCGGAGGCCCCTTGATGTCCTGTGGAAGTGGGAGGGAGGTGGAGAGAGGGAGGGAGAGAGAAGGGGGGAGAGGGAGGGAGAGATAGATGCAGAAGGAACAGAAATACCCTAATGGCCAAACTGTCAGTGTATCCATTCAAAAATTGATTGCTTGACTGCGCCAGATAAACAATTGTAAGCCACCAGAGGCTTACGAAAGCCTTTACTCAGCGATAACCTGTAAATGCAGTGGAACTTCAACTCTCCAAATCACAGAGGCGCTGTGCAGAGCTTAGCTTGCTGTATGTGCTTCTGCTCTGGATTACCAGGTTTCATTTCAGCAATTTAATGTTTGGGGGAAAAAGGAATCAAGCTAGATGTTAAGTTTAAAGTAACGTCATTTTAGGTCTTTAACAAATTTGGAGTTTCTGAATTGAATTGGTAATCAATTCTTTTTATATAATAATATATTAATAATATTTTTATTTGCTAGATATGTGAGCCACTATGGCATCTGAATTATAAGCCTTTTAGAGATTTAATTAATAATTACAATAATTATCAATTAAAAATCCAATACGGTATAGTTAAGTTTGGTGGGCTTTTTCAAAGCACATCTTGGTTTAATTGTACTTGCCATGTACAGTAGCTTGCTTTGTAATAATAACTGCGCTACCGTTAGCTCACAAAAGCCTTCATAGGTAGATTTGCTCCAATACCTAGAAGCTTTGCATAGTAGCCTGTGTGCACTCACTTGCTTAATATATTAAGTAAAGTATTTAGCTACACACTTTCTAGTTAGCAATTGCTGGTGTGTTGGATCCACTGTCTGAGATGCAGCTAATTTAATTTAGCAATCTAACAAGCTAATGTATGAGCTTATTCTTGAGGAAGCTATAACTACAATATCAAGCTATTTTGCTGTTGCTATTTAGCAAGTGGTACTGCATTTTGGCTTGCCAATTAGTAAGCTAGTGCTCGCAAGCTATATATAAGTATATATAAGTGCTATATGTAGCAAGGTAGTTACCGATAGGTCATTTACATGTTGTCTTTATTAAAAGACAATTTCTCTCCCACAGAGTCTAAGGTATCCAAGATACACTGTACAGGCGCAGATGACCCTGCTTCTCGTAAGCCCCCAGCTGGCCCTCGCGACACAGCCACTCCGCCACTTCTGCCCCCTTCTGGCGGATGTGTGCCGCGCAGCGAAGTGTGCCTCTCCACCTTCTACAAAGACTGTGCTGAGACGCCCGACTCTGAGCCAGACTGCATCTGTGAACCCGGGGAGAGAGACAGCAGGTGAGAGACTCTATGGTACTGGGGGGCCAGACTGCATCTGTGAACCCGGGGAGAGAGACAGCAGGTGAGAGACTATATGGTACTGGGGGGCCAGACTGCATCTGTGAACCCAGGGAGAGAGACAGCAGGTGAGAGACTCTGTGGTACTGGGGGGCCAGACTGCATCTGTGAACCCGGGGAGAGAGACAGCAGGTGAGAGACGCCGTGGTACTGGGGGTGCAAAGAGATGTAGCTGTAGCTGAAGCTTGAGAGCCAGACTTAATCCACAGGAAGAAACTGTGTGCTTTGCAGTTAAATTTCTATAATGATTGATGTGTTTTACTCTAATCTTCCTTAAGCCCCAGTGGTAGGGTAGCTGGTGCCAGGGAGACGCTGGGCAGGAAGGCGGTGGATGAGAACTGTAACAACGTTCCGTCCCCCAGTCGGGGATTCGCGGGGAAGCTGCAGCAGCTGCTCACGCCCACGCGACACCGGGCCTCGGTCCGACGGGCCGCCAGCGTGGAAGACCGGCGGTCGGCGGGCGGCAGCATACCAGGAAGAAGGGTGTCTGAGCAGCGCCAGTCCCGCAAGGCCCAAGTGACAGAGAGTCTGCTGAAGGCCAGGGAACGTCTCTATAACGCCACGTCTGAGGTGACTGCCCTCTTCTGGCTGTGTCTGAAATAGCAGCAGGATGGCCTGTGAATGTGAGGCCAACAAATGATTACAAATGATGAAAGCTGACCCCCCCCCCCCCCCCACTGTGTCACATTGTAATGACAGTGCAGACGCCATTCATTGTTTCTTTAGTCAGTTCGATATATCTGTGTAAGGATGTCCTGAAAATATGAACGTTTCTTTTGTCACCTCACCCGAAGCCTTTAACCCTGTATTCATTTTGTGTTTTTTTTTTTTTTCTCTCTCCCCCTCTCCCTAGAGTTCACTCTCAACCAATAGTGACATTGACACCACTAATTTAACCTTTCAACTCAGAAAGTCCTGGGATTCCACACAGGAAGGAGCAGGGCTCGAGGTAATTTATTATTATTATTATTTTTGTAATATTTTGAATGCTCCTGCACCGAGACTGGGTTCCCACGGGACAGAGACCGCTGGTAGCAGGCGTGGGAAACGTTTATTTTGCCAGAGCCACGTTCAGACGGTTAGGAAAGGAGAATGTAGGGTAATGTAGTGCTGTTGGAGCCCTGCTGTGGAATTTGTGTCCTGTGTGACTCGGCCCAGCAGTTGCAGCCATGTGACGCATGGGGGTGTGGGCAAACACAGGGAGGGGTAAAAACTGAGAGTGGGCGGAAACGGTACAATGTGGGGGCTCTGTACCACACACTCGTATTTGAGAGCAGTAACTATGTACAAACAGCTGTAAAAGCTCTATAAGATGAAGGCATTCTGCAAAGTACACTATGTTGTTTAGATGGTGTTGCTAGACTTCCAGATTGCACGTCAGTGTGACAGTGCTGTGTATAAGGACTTATGAATGAGGGTGTTGCGTGCTGGGGCTTGTGATCGACTGGTTCACATACGTGCCCAGGTGGTGATGTCGAGCTGCTCCCTGTGCCGGAGCTGCAACTCGCTGGTCTACGACGAGGAGATCATGGCTGGCTGGACCTCTGACGACTCCAACCTCAACTCCACCTGCCCCTTCTGCTCTGCCACCTTTGTGCCCCTGTTAAACGCCGAGATCTGTGACCTGGGGCCTGTCTCCAGGTATGTGAACAAAACGCACCCCCCACCTACCAGTATGCCAATCTCAGAGCTGAGGTAGTATTATTGTCTACAGGTTTTCGTGGTGCCCCAGCACGGGAAAAGTTGTTGCCTTATCGGAACTTGTTTGACATTAATCTACATTGCCTGGCCAAAAAAAAAGTTGCACGCTAATATTTAGTTGGACCGCCTTTAGCTTTGATTATGGCGCGCATTCGCCGCGGCATTGTTTCGACAACCTTATGCAACGTCACAACATTTATTTTCGTCCAGAGTTGCATTCATTTTTGGCCAAGATCTTGTATTGACGACGGGAGAGTCGAACCACTCCGTAAAGTCTTCTCCAGCACATCCCAAAGACTTTCAATGGGATTAAGGTCAGGACTCTGGTGGCTAATTCATGTGTGAAAATGATTTCTCATGCTCTCTGATCCACTCTTTCACAATTTGAGCTCGATGAATCTTGGCATTGTCGTCCTGAAATATGCCCATTGATGGGATAACCTGGTCATTCAGTACATTCAGGTACTTAGCTGACTTCATTTTATTGCTGCATAATGTTGCTGAACCTAGACCTGACCAATTGAAGCAACCCCTGATCATAACACTGCCTCCAGAGGCTTGTACAGTGGGCACTATGCATGACGGGTGCAACGGCGACTTTTTTTTGGCCAGGCAGTGTACATTCTGAAAGTATCATTGATCCAAGGCTTATAAATATTTTCACAGGTCAGAGCAGGCTTTTCCCCCAAGGCTGGTAATCCATAAAGTTCACACAACCTGTTCAAACATAAATTAGCAAGCCAAACATAAGCATATTGGCCAAACAAAGAGAACTTCCATTGTTAAATAAAGACTGACTTGCAACATTGTGTGTTCAAAGCTTGGAGCGCAACAACTGGAACCTGGAGGACGGGCCAGAGGCTGGCACGCTGCCACCCGGTGGACAGGAGGGATTCCTGCGGCACCTCCATAATGGTGTGAGCGAGGACTCCAGCTCTGAGACCAGCGTGTACTCAGAGAACAGCAGCACCACCCTGGTACACTGTTTATTTAACTAGAACTGCATACATACTCCATATTCTGCTACCTGTTACTTTCCCTTGCGTTTGTTTCTTTCATTGTATCTTTTGGCAAACGGCTTTATGTAGGGCAGCATATGAGGAAAAAAAGTGCACAAGTAAATGTAACCACTACAATATAAATCATAATTACTTTAAACATTGTGAGCTTTTTTTCCTCAAACAACATGCCTTTAACATAAACACATCTTGTTTTGTGAGCACTGGCCTTATTTGTGTACACAAAAGCAACCATCTGTCCATATAAATAGTTTATATGGATGAATGGAAATTTGGAAGAATGTGTGTGTACTATTGCACACGTGACTGAATGTGTTCCTTACTGGTTTCTGCATGTGTATTCTCATGCATTCTACCAACATATGTACCTGTTCAGCTCTGTGCACTGGCTGTCTGGTTTTCTGAATGCAGTGGCCTCATTAACGTGCTTGCTGGCTTTGTGTTCAGGGGTCTTCGGTTGGTGGGCCGCCCTTGGTGACGGTGGCCTACCTGAGCCCGCTGGTGCTGCGTAAGGAGCTGGAGAGCCTGCTGGAGAATGAGGGGGAGGCCGTCCTCTCGCAAGGCCTCCTCCTCGACAGCCACTCCATCATCTTCTGGAACCTGGTCTGGTATTTCCAGCGCCTCGGCCTGCCCAGCAACCTGCTGCAGCTCATACGGTCCTCACAACTCGCCTCCCAGCTCACTCAGGTAACCTCACTGTGTGTGTGTGTGTGTGTGTGTGTGTGTGTGTGTGCCTCCCAGCTCACTCCGGTAACCTCACTGTGTGTGTGTGTGCCTCCCAGCTCACTCCGGTAACCTCACTGTGTGTGTGTGTGTGTGTGTGTGTGTGTGTGTGTGTGTGTGTGTGTGTGTGTGTGTGTGTGTGTGTGTGTGTGTGTGTGTGTGTGTGTGTGTGTGTGTGTGTGTGTGTGTGTGTGTGTGTGTGTGTGTGTGTGTGTGTGTCTCCCAGCTCACTCCGGTAACCTCACTGTGTGTGTGTGTGTGTGCGCCTCCCAGCTTACTCAGGTAACCTCACTGTGTGTGTGTGTGTGTGTGTGTGCCTCCCAGCTCACTCAAGTAATCTCACTTTCTGTGTGTGTGCGCCTCCCAGCTTACTCAGGTAACCTCACTGTGTGTGTGTGTGTGTGTCTGATTCCCAGCTCACTCAGGTAACCTCACTGTGTGTGTGTGTGTGTGTGTGTGTCTGATTCCCAGCTCACTCAGGTAACCTCACTGTGTGTGTGTGTGTGTGTGTGTGTGTGTGTGTGTGTGTGTGTGCGCGCTCATGTCATCATCATTTTAGCAGAGTTTTCTATTGACTCTGTGCATCTCCTCAGGGGCTGGAGAACTCAGCAGTGAGGGTGCGGTTGCTGTGGGACACTCTGAACCCCGATACAGACCACTGGCCTCCGCTCTACATCCTATGGAGGATACACAGTACGACCCTATTCTTCCCATGTCCATATGCACCCTATTCTTCCCATGTCCATATGCACCCTATTCTTCCCATGTCCATATGCACCCTATTCTTCCCATGTCCATATGCACCCTATTCTTCCCATGTCCATATGCACCCTATTCTTCCCATGTCCATATGCACCCTATTCTTCCCATGTCCATATGCACCCTATTCTTCCCATGTCCATATGCACCCTATTCTTCCCATGTCCATATGCTGTAAAATACACTGGTTACAATTCATTTCATTCTGTCAGAAATAACTAGCTTGAGAGATCTTTAGCATTTTGGAGGGCAATGATTAGTGTAACATTGAATGAAAGTTCTGAGCTTGTATCAGAGTCTGTTTGAGAACTGACTGTATAAATGATACGATTGACACTTGGAGACTTAGCTGCCCCTGTGATGTGGTTTTGTGTTGTGCGCTATAATGCCTAGTATCTTTATTTCTTTATTATTTATTTTTATTTTTTTTCTGTCTGTTTGTCCCCGTCAGGTGGGGTGCCCATGCGTAACCACTGCTGGAGGAGGCATAATCACCCCTTCACCCTGGCCTTCCTCGAGGAAGTGCTGCGCTGGGTCGGCATGAACCAGGTTCACAAGGCAGTCACTCTCTTCCTGGACACCGTTGCTAAGCAACCCACCACTCCTCGGATACAAAGGTGAGACATTGAAATGACGGGACGTGTACATAGCAGCTGATAAGTATGCAGAGTTGAGCGTACAGACCTGGAGAGGGTGTGAAAGCTCTGTATCATTAAGAGGGAACATGCTGTACAGACATGCAGTATTTTGTAGTTGTTTGTCGAAATACAGGCCCATCGATTAAACTGAGAAATGAAATGAAAATGCATTTAGGGTAGGTCCACTTAGAAAAATGCAGTTTGTGCCGTTTATTGCAGAACAGCTGCGAAGGCTGCTTTCACTGAAGCATCGCTGCAAATCAAGTAACCGTGCAATCACATCCAAATAGTTAGCAAGCGCAGTTCACAAGTACAATTATATGACGTTTTGGCCATCAGATCAGCCTTCAGAAGATATTTGAGCAAGGGTTGAAGAACGTTTCAGCTTCTCTGCTACCTTGTCTCAGCACAATGTGTGTTTTTTTATTTATTTTATTTATACTAAACAAGTCTTTGTGTCAATGTATTTCCAAATGTGCAAAGAAAGTAAAAGGCTGCTTTTCATTGCACCTGTTTTTGAAGTTGAGCAAGTGCTGATTCAATAACATTCATTTGAAACTAGCCAGTTTTTTTGTTTTTTTTAACAAGAGATTCACAAATAATGGTGCAGGAATACTAGTGATTAAAAAAGGGAACATTGAGCCGCAGAGCCGATCAGCTGAATGACCAGCAGATGGACCTCTTCAGTATCTCTCGGAACATTTGTATCAATGTCTCAGTTAAATCGCCTACTTACATTATAGAAAACAAATTACAAAGGGATGGTTCAATGTCGCCAAGCAATTTGATTAATGTCTGACTCAGCCTGTAACAATAATTAATTTTGGTCTTCGTTAACCCTAAAAGGGATAGATTTATATGGAAGATTCACTTTACCACCAAATCCATGCTTATTGGGAGTGATAATTTATGTGACAGGTTCGTTTTTGTGAATTGCAAAAATGTTTTGAGCAGAAAATAATAGTAATTTGAAATGTAGGTATATGGCACAGTTTAAATATGCTTGGTCTAGGCAGCACACTGTAACCCTATTCCCATGGTAGTGCAGGTGAGACGGTTTAACAGGTGCAAAAGCATTGCAGTCCATTTCCCCCCTTAGTCAAGTTTGATCTGCTGATTCACCGCTGTTTGTGACCAGAGTCTGACCTGATTATTTGTCTGTAGGAGTCTGTACAGAGAGATCCTGTTCCTCACACTGGCTGCTATGGGCAAGGATCATGTTGGTAAGCAGGCTTTCCTTCTTGTCATTTCTACACAAACCTACGACGCCGCCTGAATGACCACAGTTCAGTGAACAAGAGCCAAGATCGCCTGTGCCCACACACAGATCATGTTCTCACTTATTTTCTTGCTATTTTGCTCAATTTGCCTACATATTTTCCCAGATCAGAGTTTTACCCATCTACATTGTGCTTGTTCCAGAAGTTTTGAATTATTGAGGAAAATGCATTCATCCATCACTGTGGAGCATTACATTTGAACTGCAGATTATCATTACAGTGACTCACCATGCTTTTTTTCCCCCCTAATATCCTGCCTGCAAGCCATTTACAATGTTAACATGCTATATTACCCACCATTATACCACCTACCGCTAGGCACAGGTGTAAAGTCCAGGGATCAGAAAGTAAAAGTCCTGCCGTGTGTTTCCTCCGCCCATGACCTCAGCCAGCTGATTCCACTAATTGGTTCTACCCCCTGGCTGAAGAATTGTGCTAATTAGCAAATCCAGGTGATTGGAACAAAATACTGGCGTGGAATTTTACTTTCTGAACCTGGATTTTACAGCTCTGGGGCCAGGAATAGCTGGTATATGCGTGCCTGGCCGTTGTATGTTAAGCTATCAGTGGCATCATAAGCAGGGGACTGCTACCCAGGAGCCCCAGTGACCCCCGACCCCTTTCCTTTCCCCCCCGCAGCTGCTTTCGATAAGAAGTACAAGGCAGCCTACAACAATCTGAGTGGCTCTCTGGGACGAGAGGACCTGCGCAGGAAGCGAGCCCAGCCGCCCAGCCCCAAGGCTGTGGACTGCCGCCGCTGCTTTCTGGTTCCGCTCGAGTGCTGATCCCTACCACCGGGGGGGGTGATGCTGCAACACGCGCGCACACACACGCACACACACGCGCGCACACGCCAGCATGCACACGCGCGCACTCACACAAAAAGACCGGCTCTCTCAAACATCTTCCCGAAGCAATCTGCTGTTACTGTTGCTATAGCCTGGCCATTCAATGCAAAGTCTTTTATCCCTCATGGTGCTTTGGTCCGTACACCCCGATTCACTCCAGACAGGAAGTTAACCCCTATGCTACTGCTAAAGGCTGGCCGCTCTGTTGCTATAGCCTGGCTTATGTATTATATCGGCACTGTGCTCCTCACACCTCTACACGTTTCCTGCCCTCATGCATATCCTGCTCTTCACTTTCAGTGAAGCCAGTTGATATGAAGGTCTTTAATGGTGAACTATGGTGTTTATGACTTTCTACACCTCAGTCCATAAACAGACCTTGTGACCTTTGCGGAGAGCATATCTAAAATTGGGGAAAGTAATTGAGTTGCCCCGCAATGCATATTATTTTTGAACGGACAAGTGTATCTTTAAATGGCCATTTCTGTTTTGAAATGACACATTTAAAAATGATGCGGCACATAAGGAGCATGATCTAACATGCATATAAAGTGGTAACTACAAGATCTAAAGTATTAGCTATACAATCTAAAGTGCACAACTGTATGTCAAGTGTGAACTGATGACAATATGTTTTTTCCCTCGGTAAGAAATGAATGCATGACAGAAACCTGCAATCCAACTTGTAGTAACCATCATTACAAACCTGAAACCTGGACCTGAATGTGAAGTCCATTTCCCATAAAGTATAGGAACTTACCGCTGCCCCAGGTCTGCATGACCAGGGCTGATCGTCGCTCACAGATAACAAACACACCACTCCGTACATAAACCCAACAAGGCTTGTACTGGGAGAGAATGGGTCTTCACAAAATACCTTCACTTCCTTTGCAGTAAATTACCGCGATCTCCGTAGTTTTGTACTCCGCTTCTCTTTGAGATGTGCATCTATTGCCGAACCCGGCCGTTTTCTTAATTTTGCGGTGAAATGGCGAGACGCAGGCATCCAAGGCGGCGGCTTGCGTCGGCTCATTGCTTGGGAGGTGCAGTAGGAAGCTTCGCTGGATTCACTGGTTCTTTAAGGGGAACGTGAGGGTGCGGAGAGCAGCCCACGAGCTCTCTGTGCTTCACAACGGCCCGGGACATACGGGCCGGGACATACAGGCCGGGACATACAGGCCGGGTAAAGGGAAGGACTCCCATGGAAAAGACGGTCAGAGAGAAGGCGCTGCAGGCAGGAGGAACTAGGTGGAGGGCTGTAGACACTGACAGGTCACCTGATCAAAAGAGTCCGTCCATCTCCCTCCGACCCCGCCTATGCCTGCCCAGCTGCCGTAAACCAAACAACTTCACTGACTCACAGAAAAGATTTACGTCAATATTGTTTTTGTATTTTTTTGATTCTTTTTTTTTGATTGAACTGTTCCCGCCTTTGGGGTTGTTCTGACTGGAGGAAGCGAGGATGTGCTCAGCAGAGTCCCCGTCAAACTGTTTGTGGAAATAATCGAGGGTGATTGAGAGCGAAGAGGACCGTTGCTGTCATGTTTGACCCACGTTGTATCCCTCGTTACCTCGTTTTACAGTTATTGTTCCCAGATAAATGTGATGGGTATGTTTGTGTCTTCTGCAGCTGTTTTTATGGGATTTTTAAAATCATCTCAAAGTGTAGTAACTTGGGAAATGTCTTTCAGATGCTTTTAGAAAGGTGAACCATTAAAGGAAACCTACAGAGTGTATGCTATCGTCTTCATATGGCTTTAAAATGTATGGCCCTCTGACTTACTGAATCACCACACAGATGTATTTATCTTACATCGACCACATTTCACCCAAAATTCTGACAACAAATTGTTTTAACTGATGAATCGGCTGACCATTTCTGTTCCCTCGTCAGATAAATATTCAGATTCAGATAAGTATGTAAATAGTCTGTATTTTCACACATGTAGTCTCATTAAGTACAGTAGTTTATTCTCACAAAGTGCTTCTCCCTCTCTGCTTAAGAAAGATTTGTTTGGGGGAGAGCGGTTTGACTTTTCAGTCCGTTCACATTGTTGAATGAAACCTTTGGGCACGGCCATCTTGTGCTTACCGTGCCCTAGAAGCATAGTGCAACATATCATGCAACAGCATCACGCAACATATCAAGTGACAGATTTCAACCAAATTATCCGGTAGGAACCAGGAATAAGTCAGTCTAGATCTTGTTTTCATTCACAGAAGGAAAAAGTATGTAACAGGACCCCAGCAGTTATTGGCATTAGAGCTGATATTACATGTTGTAATACATGTTGCTTGAGATTACTTCTTTGTGGCACCGCAATTAGTGTGTGCCTTGTTCCACACTAGGCCTTGGCTCCTATATCAGACTGCATGACAATTGGGCATAAAGAGGTTAATGATATTTTAAAGGATTTTGACTGAAGAAAATAAAATTTAGAACTATATTTTAAAAATTGCAATTAAATTTCTACTAGTTTTGTTTCCAGCAGAAATACAGTGTAGTTTCTGTGCAATAGCAATAGAAGTGAGCATTCTTTCTGTTATCAAGGGTTCCTGTTTGAATCGGTGAATGGTACTGTTGTCAGACTAAAGGGTGACGTCTAGCTTGCACAACCATTCATTGCCACAACTTTCTTGGGGAAAAAAATTAAATATTAATCAGTAGGTGTAACCGTAAGCGGTCAATGGGAGACATTTCTAGACCATGCCTACTTAATAAAACATGCAATAAGACCAGATGTATAATTGGCACATTTGCTTGCTGCTGAACAGCTAACCAAGTAAACTCAGCGCGCCCTTCCTGTATGAAGGTACAGCTGCTGCGTGCAGCCATGGGGATGGTGACTCTTGGTGTGCAATAGTCTTAAAGGAAAATAAGACTATTTTAAATTCCACCGATGTTACTGTATGCACGCTTCGATGTATGGGCAATGTCAAAGAAAAACGACAATCTTTTCATGTCCAGAACTGAATAGATTAAATGTCAATCAATGAAAACAATTTTTCTTCCTATTCTTGTCCTCGTCACACCAAGATTGACAAAGCTCTGTTCCGCATTGGAGAAACGTGACCAGCAGAGGGCAATATGCCAAAGTGAGCCAAGTCAACATTGCAATAGTGGAATGCGAACGCGTTCTGGAGGAGTCGCGCAGAACCTGCTTCTAAGGTCTCTATTTCAAACACAAGACTGCAATTATAAAGAGGGAATTTCAGATGTCACTTTTTATTTTTTTATGGGAAAATGAATAATGAAGAAAACAGATTTTTATTTAAGATTTACTTTTCACGTTGTGTTTGCTGTTGTAATTTATATGACTGTGATTTACGTTGTGAATGTCTTGTTTTTTTCGTTTGTTTTTTTAAAGGAAAGAACAAAGACCCCTCCTCCCAAATAAACCTGGGTCAGTGTGTTTAATTCGTGAGTTTGAGCATATTGGGGTTTGCGTTTTACTGCATATTTTGTGGCCAGTGACAACCAGGTGTAATTAGCTGGCTACCCATTATAAGCGTGTGACATTTTTAAGAGGCAACATGTTTTACGTGTGCTGAATGCCACAGTCATAAGAACACATGTTTGCCTGGTCTGACCTGTCCATAATCATATTCATTTAAGGGATATTCCCAGGTACCTCTGGCCAGTAGCGCGGGAAAACAGGATACTATTGAATCAACGATTGAGTGAACGGTGTTTTAACTAGGTAATGATGAAGAATGGCTTTGGAGAGACCTAGTCATATTTTATTGTTGTTGCCAGTGTGCCAAACTGAAATTTTCAAAAGCTTTAGCTAGTCCACTAAAAGCAGCCCCCTCCAAATAACAGATTACGTAGCTAACATATCTCATATACACATATCTATCTGATAAAATAGAAACTGCCTTACACAGCTGGCTGACAGTATTATACGTATAAGACGATGGGAAATGTAACTAGAGAATCTTTGTCATCGTCGAGTAACTTATGATGGAAAGCTCATCAGTGTGTTAGCTTTAACGGTAGGTTAACGTTAAATAAAAAGTATGGGTCATTTTCTTCAACTCGGAGTGACGCAAAATAATAATAATAAAAAATATATAAATATAGGCTATATATAACACTAGCTACCAGTTTGCTAGTTAATTTAGCTAACGTTACGGCCTGGGGTTTCAATTAACATGGGGGTTTGCGATCACATTCACACTCAATTTTCAATTTCAATGTGCTTTATTGGCATGACATGCACTGTGTTGCCAAAGCAAATGTTACAAACAACAACAATAATTACTAATAATATTAATAACAGTAATAATAAATGAATACAAATTAACTCAACCACATGTGAGTAAATATACACACATGCACACATATAACATAAACAACATACACATACTGTCATATGCCATATGATATGCAATAACTAACTTTAATAAAATTAATTGACTAACTGCAGGTGTTGACAGTTATTGTGCTACTGTCGATGACAGGTTGCTACATACAAAGTAACGGGCTGTGTGTCCTTCACCCAGTAGAATGGGTAACTTTTATTCATCCAAAAGTGTGGCAAAATTTGGAAGTATCGTTTTTGTTTTTTCAAAGAATTCATTGCGAATTATTAATGGCAGTCTCCCTCACCCTCCCTGTCTCCCTCTCCCTCTCTCACACACTCACACTCACTCAAATGGAGCTTTATTGGCATGACATCTCTCTTTTGCTCAGCCTATGTGAGGCGTCCCTGGATCCAACCAGTTGAAAACCCCTTAACTACGGTATCCAAAAAAAAAACCTATGGCTGGAAATAAGTTTGCTTACTGTAATTTATCTATTATGTCCGAAGTACTCCAGCAATGGAAAGAATCTCTGCTCGACCACTGACCATCTACGCGGTCTTCTGCGGTTGGATGTCTCTCAGGTGAGACTGAAAGTGTGGGAGAACCAGATGGTCAGGAAACCTAGGTTATACTTATGGCTTTCAGACATTTTTAATGCCTTTCTCCAGCAAAGGACTCAATGCAACCGAGCCCTCAGTGTAATCTCATTTCGAGAAAAGAACCAATGTCGTATTTTTCATCTGTCAGTATTAAAACAAAGCCTTTTCAAAATTGGTCATGTGAGAATAACGTTAGCTATCGATCTGATGATTGGCAATGAAGTGCTAGCTAATTACAACCATATCAAATCAGAAGTTGATATCAAACTAGCTAATCTACCAAGTTGCTAGATAGTGATAGAATTGATGAAGCCTTAATGAGCTACCTTAATATGTAACATTAATGAATGATTATATTGAAGTTATTAAAAAATAGCAATTAGTTAAAACATTCAACAAAGCAATATACAGATGGGTGTCAAATTAAAGGAAAACCAACATAAAGTGTCTTAGTAAGGTGTTGGGCCACCATAAGCCACCCGAACAGCTTCAATGCACCTTGGCATAGATTCTACAAGTCTCTGGAACTCTACTGGAGGGATAGAACACCATTCTTCCAAAGGATATTCCCTCATTTGGTGTTTTGATGATGGTGGTGGAGAGCGCTGTATAACACGTCGTTCCAAAATCTCCCATAGTTGTTCAGTTGGGTTGAGATCTGGTGACTGCGAAGGCCAAACTTATGATTTCTATAATTTTCATATTCATCAAACCATTCAGTGATCCCCTCATGCCCTGTGGATGAGGGCCTTGTCATCCTGGAAGAGACCACTCCCATCAGGGTAGAAATGTTTCATCATAGGATAAAGGTGATCACTCAGAATCACTTTGTATTGATTTGCAGTGACCCTTCCCTCTAAGGGGACAAGTGGACCCCAGGGAAATGCCCCTCACAGCATAACAGGGCCACCGGACTCCCTCACTGTAGGGTTCAAGCATTCAGGCCTGGGACGTTCTCTTGGTGTACGCCACACATGCACTCTCCCACTTGTCGAGAATATGGTGCAGGATGACTCATTTCACCATATCATTTTTTTCCACATCTCTGCAGGCCAGTGCCAATGGATTTGCACTACTGAACTTTCAAATGTGTATTCGTCTTTGTGATGAGGGGTTCATGCACTGCATCCCTAATATCTCTCTCTATGTAGTTGTCGGCTGACTTTTTGCTGACACAGTCTGATCACGTCCTGCATTCACATTCTCGCTCACCTGAGGTAGAATTGCTCTTCGGTTTTTCCTTACATATCACACTAATGCGCGAGCGTCACGGTCATCGATTGTGCGCTTTTGACCACAATTTCCAACCCTGTTTACTGATGTCTTTCCCATAGATGTCAATGCAGATGTCACTTTAGTCACTGTTCCTATTGAAACACGAGCCACTTGATCAGTCTTTGTGACTGAAGCTCCTGCCATCCGTGCCCCAGTAATGAACCCTCTTTCAAAGTCACTTAGATCTTTTCCTCTCGCCATGTTGATCCAAAATCGAGGTCAACTGGGCCTGCTCAGTATTTTTATACATGCCACTGAGCATGATGGGATGTTAATTGCTTAATGGCATTATGCAGTACCCCTGTATGGAAGCATCTGCATTTGTTACGTTTCTCCATCCATTTATTCACGTTTTTCCTTTAACTTGTCACCCGTCTATTTACTTTATCAGAGGGTGTTACACCGGTTTACCTCAAAATATTTCTACAGAATCATTCCTGTCAATTATCAATAATGCATTGTCCGTGACGTTTTTATAGAGCGGGTGCTCAAGATTTGAGTTGTTTGAAATCTTTCACTTGAGAATGCAAGAGAACTCGCTTGGCAGTGCAGAGTTTGCCATGCCAATTGTATCAAATGAGAACCCCAGAATAAAATGTGCGTACTATTGTTTGATGCAAGGCTCAGGTGCATACCGAGTTTCCGTGCTTGTCACTCCTGTGGTGGTGGTGTGCCGCTATTTAATGGTATGGAAAACACTACACACTTAGGGCTCAGATTTAGTTGAGTCATCTTAACACTATAATGATCCACAGTTCTATGTGGTTTTATTTTGCTAGTAAAGAAATATTACGCATGTACAATGTACAAAGCGTATACAATGTATACAATTCCACAGGCTTCAGGAGTAAAGCCTGTATATAGCCTGTAAATAAGTACAAATATCTGCACACTATTAAATGCTTCCAAACAAGTTTACTGGTGCAAACAGCACGTTGACCTGCAGGTGTAGTCGTCACAAGTATAGCTATCAACTCTATTATAGTATAGCTATTTCTGCCGAAGACCTTTGCAGGTTGAAATGTTATTTGCACCATTATACTTGTTTGGGAGCATTTAATAAGGTATGTGGGTATTAATATTTAATATATATTGGAGCACGGATTGCCCTTAAGACCCTATGCAGAGACTGCATAATCCCTGTGTCTGTATTGATGGTATGGTGGAACTTGCAAGCAAGACAGCCTTGTAATTGTCAACCTGGAAATATAAGTAGCCTGAGCCATATTAGTGGTTGGGAAGATCCTGTTTAGGGCTTACGGCTTAGTCAATAACCAGATGCAGGATGCACAAAAACATCACTTTGGACTGAACATATTGTGTAATAACAGGAAAAAATTAACTTGTCCTTCTTGCAAATAATTTTTAGGCAGCGTAGTACAATTCTCTATTTTGAAGAGACAGGCTGTTACAAAATTTGTCATTTCAGGGAAATTCTATAGTCTACTAAGCACAGCTCACGGCTTTGAAGTGGTTTGAAACCACCCTTCTTGGTTATACTGTACAATACGGCTCACAGTTCCCTTTATTTCCCAGTCATTGGCTGGAGTTCTTACCATTTCAATCATACAATCATAATTATTGGCTTTCATAAAAGAGGAGATGATGCATGTTTTTTTTAAATCTCCTACACAGTAAAATGTCCAGTGTTAATTCAACTCTTAACAGTGTACATATGAGCCTAATCTGGCCAGAGTAGGCTCATATGTACACTGCTAGAGTTGAATCAACACTGTTAGAGTTGAATTAACACTGTACATTTTGCTGTGAATTTACTGTGTAGTTCTCGGTTTAATTAATATATCTTTTTGAATAGATGCTCTATTAAAAAATGTAATAGATGCTCTATCTACTGTCATAAGTATGTTGTTTTTTTATCAGTGTGTGAAATGTACAGAAGTATGTTGGATCGTGCTTTGACCGTGTTACAATTCAGCCACCATTGTTTCCTTAGAGCTGTAAGAAGCAGGCTGTGGTGTTATATTTTGTCCTTGAAATTAAAAACTTAAATCAGTGAGTCTGCCTGCTTGTTGAGGGCTGTTAAAGGTATATTCGTCGGTTGAATACACCACATACATCTAAAGCTTTTGGGAACTTATGGCAGAATACATTGTCCTTGGTCTGTTGTGATTATTCCAGTGAGGTGGCTTTGGTAAGGAGCATATAATACAGACCTCTGTTGGTGAACACAAACTGTTCTTTTCCCTTTGATTATGCGAGAGGGGATGCTGTTTGTCAGTGAAATGATGCTAAGAAGACTGTTGAAGGTATTCTAAAGGACTGTAACATTGCACTTGAATTCGTTTATCGATTTTTGTATTTGAGTCCATATTTTATTTATTTACTGTCCAAGCATTGTTACAGCTACCTTGTCATGTAGACATTTGACTAAAAAGATTTATAACATTGTTTTCTCTCAGTAAAGCCATACATACTCACCTACAGTGCACTCCAAAAGTGTTAGGACAATGACACATTTTTGTTGTTTTGGCTCTGTACTCCAGCGCATTGGATTTGAAAGTGACTATGAGGTTAAAGTGCAGACTTTCAGCTTTAATTTGAGGGTTTTTACATCCATATCAGGTGAACCATGTAGCAATTGTAGCCATTTTTACACATAGCCCTCATTATGTAAATTTAGCATTATTAGGAAATTAGGTTTTAACTGCTTTGCAAATCTGATGCCGGAGCTATATTGATCATATTGCTTTTGCACAGGTTATTTATTTGATGAAATGGAAATCATGGAAAAAGTAAACTGGTTTAAAAAAACTAAAGAGGATGGTGATTTAAAATGTTTTGTTATGCCTCCGCGCCGGTGACAGCCGTGGCCGGAGGCATTATGTTTTTGGGTTGTCTGTCCGTCCGTCCGTCCGTCCCATTCTCGTGAACGCCATATCTCAGGAACGCCTTGAGGGAATTTCTTCACATTTGGCCTAAACGTCCACTTGGACTCAAGGTTGAACTGATTATATTTTGGTGGTCAAAGGTCAAGGTCACTGTGACCTCACAAAAGACGTTTTTGGCCATAACTCAAGAATTCCTACGCTAATTATGACAAAATTTCACACAAATGTCTAATAGGATAAAATTATGAAGTTATGACATTTTATATCCAAAAGTTCAAAGGTCAAATTCACTGTGACATCATAATGTTTTGCTTACCACTGTAGCTGAGAAAACGATCTAATAATCACATTAATTATATATGTTCAATAAATAAAGACTAAATTTAAAATTTACAAAGGAAATTATTCACTGGAATCATACATGTCAATATAGTGATAACTTCCATTTCGCCAATAAATACACTTCATACCTTTTAAATTAAATTCCTTCAAAGTCTTCACTACATATATTTGGACAGACATGGATGTAAACTGCAACTTGACTTGTTGGCGGAGGCATACAACCGCAAGGCGGTTATTTCTAGTTTTTATTAACTTATAAGTCAATTTTCTGTAAATACAGTTTATTTTTGTTAGCTTCCCACTGATAATGCTTTGCTATATATCAATAAATTTTGTGTGAGCCACTGTACCATGTCAGCCAATGGAAGTGGATATGTGGGTTTGTTTGGGTGTGTTTGCTGTGATTTAGCACTGCTTTTACCTAAGTATTTATAGCCTCTAAGTATAGGCAAGTGTGAGATATCAGATCATAAAGAAATGCAACGTGTTGTTCGTAGCTGTAATCTCCTTTTTTCCAAAAATATTTATTCTGTCTTCATACATTTATACACAGCAATTGCCTGCATCTATGAACAAAGCATCACATGCTGAAATAAGTCATGCTTTTACGTCTGTTATGCCTTCATTCAGTATTTTTCAAATAGCTCACTGTTTACATTCAGTACAAAATTCACATTTATATTTAAGCAAAAGGGGGAAAGTGGTACTTATGAGCACACTGATAAAAAGCATCTGCCGCTATACATGTGCATTTGCATTAGGTATTTAGCAGATTTTCTTATCCCAAGCGACTTATCACAGCTTTCAGTTCACATAGTGTTCTTGTAGAAAGCAGGTTTGGCCAAGAGTAAAATATCTTTTAAACATAAGTTAAGGTTTAAAACGACCAGTCTCATGGAAAGTTGTAATGCATTTTCTGATACAAAACGAATCATCGGAGAAATATGTAGTTGCCATGGTGCCGTGATTGCAGGTGGGGTCACAAACATTTGAGGAAAAAGTAGTTGCACTTGGAACCCCGTGGACAGTCGCATAATTGGCCGAATCGAGGACCTTTCTTCACTGAGCAGAAATCACCCACATTACACTGAGGAAAAGAAAAAGGAAACAAATGTTTAGAGAAGCTGGCAGATGTAGGCCTGTAGTAAAGACGGCTTTTACTGTGCCACAAAGTGAATCACGGCTAATTCAAGCTTTCCATTTTCCCAGTTGGTTTTATTTCTTGTAATTAATTTATCTTTAATACCTTTGCAAACATTTTCTCGACATTTTGATAACTATTGTAAGATCCGCTAGTATATGTGACCCAATAAATAGGCCTACATTGTCTATCTGATCAGTCTGTCATTCCCCCTGGCTTAGGTTATTTGTGCTCATATCTCGCTTTTACTAGGGTGAGTCACATTTTTTTTTTAAAACTTGCATGCATCCCGATAACTACGAGATTGCAAGGGAAAATAGTTTATGATATTATGAAGACTAATACAGTGCACTCCAAATGTGTTAGGACAGTGACATGTTTTTTGTTGTTGTAGTTTTGGCTCTGTACTCCAGCACGTTGGATTTGAAATGGAACAGTGACTGTGAGGTTTCTTATTCAACTCTATGGAAAAATAAGTCAGGAGAAACAACCCTTAAAGTGATCCATGCATATCTACTGTCTATCTGGCAGCAGAGTTGTGGTTTGAAGCTCGTTTGATACCTCAGGCCCTTGATGACTTTCAGCCATTTCGCCAACCATGGGGGTGGGGGGAGGGTGGGGGTGGGGGGGACGGGGCTTATGTATAAAAAAATGGCTACAATTGCTACGCGGTTCACCCGATATTAATGTAAAAACCCTCAAATTAAAGCTGAAAACTTGTACTCTAACCTCATAGTCACTGTTACGTTTCAAATCCAATGTGCTGGAGTACAGAGCCAAAACAACAACAACAACAACAAAAAACACAATTGGAGTGCACTGTATATAATGGCTGGGAAATGCGAGTTTATTATTAATATGTAATATTATGACTTATTCTATTATCCTTTTTAAATTAATTATTTGTAAGTGAATCACTTTGGGTTACAAAAAGAGTTATAGAAAAATCTCTTCATTTTTTTATGTTGCTGGATGCATATAGCCTACCCTAGGGAGCCGACTGTGCCTCCTCTCCCAAATGGCCATTCTTCTATTCTTAAGTTTTTCCAGAACGTCATGGAGAACATGTAGCTGAAAAAGAACGTTGGAGGAGCGTTGAGCGTTGGATTATATATATATTTGCACATGCCTAATACACGGATTTATAAAGTGACGTAATTTCAGTAATACAAATAGTTTCATTGGTGAGTGAGTTTACATTTAATATTACATTGAGGCACAATAAAGTGTATGGTAGGCTACTTTGTTGTTTCTATTGTATTCTTTTATGGTAACTATTGTCTACATTTGCTGTGCGTAGCCTGCACTAAAGGTAATAAAGTAGCCTATAACTATTGAATAGGCTATCCAAACTCACAAGTTCTTTCTTTTTTTCGCCGGTGTCATCTGTTTTCACTCGTAATTTATCCACCCGCCTGGCTTCCACTCCGGATGATAGATAGTGCGCGTACAAAAATAAACATAGTGCCAGGACCAGGACAGTGACATGTGCCATATTGTGATTTTCCCAAACCAACGGATTAACGTGACCGCTGTAATAATGAACCAAGAGTAGCCTACTTTGATGAAGTCGGGCGCGAATTTTTACGAAGGTTGTGGAATGCTGTCCAAGGTGCTGAATGGATTTCAGCTCTTCGATTAGTCCGCAATGACTTCGAATACGGATACGCCCGTCCCAACGTGAAACGATACTCTGAGACTAAATTGATTCACGTCTGTTTATGCAATTAATCCACACACCACTCTGTCATAGGATTACGAGTGCAAAGCAAGAATGGAACATCCTGTTTTCCCTCCAGTTATGTGACAGCTGTTTATGGTGTAACACACACTATGACTAATTTTTTCGATTTATAATCATCTGTTTAATGAGAACGAACTAACTGTCATGCAGCGTCCATTTGAGCATAAAAGTAAACCCGATTATGTCAGGGCAACTGTAATAATCTATATTCATCAGATTTGTAGCATCTCTCCATAGTGCATGAACTCTCTTTTCAGATTAGGCCTAGGGCTACTTTCTAGTTTATAAACCGGGGACGCTACCCCTTACATTGCAAAAATCGCGTCAAGGATGGGGACTTTGTTGACCTACTAAACAAACATGTTACCTCGTGTGTTTGTCTGACAGTTACGTAAAAAGATAAAGGGGTACCATGCGCGCATAATCCTTTGGCAGTTCTCTGCTTAATCGTTTCCGTTTTTAGACTGATTTAATGATCAGATAACGTAATAGTCTTGAGACTCATGACCACCATTTGTTGCACGAGCACCTTTGTCAGAGCACAGTGGCTATCTGCACTAAGTCAATTATGTTCTACCTTTTTACTGAATTCGATGTTGGCGCCATTGTGTTTTAAATCAATGTTTTTGTTTCGGGCACGGCACCACAGTAATTTTTTTCTTATGTTTATATTTTTATGATTTTTATGATATATTTTATGACTTACCAATGGCAGCAGCCTATTTAACGACGAGAAAAAAGAAACAGATTTGCACTAGATGGCAGCACTTAGACGTGAACTCAAACTGTAATTTTATATATACTGTATATATTTTTTACCTTATTTGATGTTTCTGAGACAGCACGTGCTCCAGTGTCGGGGAAATTATTGTCGATTTATTACAATTCTGGTTTCATACTCCAGCTGTCAAAACTGGACTTCAGCAAACTGTTAAGCTCAAGATTTTATGTGCATTTAAAAATGGTTATTTGCAACAACACGATTTGGTTCATTTATTTAAGGTATACGAGCAACATTCACTGATTCTAGTAAAATGCGCCGTCATTATAAACGTTTATTTTCTCATTTAGAAATTGTATTGCACAAGTCGAATGTTGCACTGACCAGTCAGGTGCAATATATGGCGGATATTGCAACAAGTTACATTGTTGCCAATCATGACTTCTAAGACTGATGAGAAATTATTATTATTGAAGTTTACGTCTGAAAACGCCAGTAACGTTATTTTTTGCTCTTCATGTTTTCAAATGTAGGCCTACAGGTCAAAGGCGAGGATCTTCCAGCACAATGGAAAGTGTCTGGTGTTTTACACCCGGCATTTCCTGTCTTAGGTTCAGATGGCATAACACAGTGTATGGTGTAGGCTACAGTTTTTGGTCTTGTAACTATGATTGAAAAACATCTCTTGGGAAAAGACAGAGTGCCCGTGTAGGTCCAATATGTTCTGCTCGTTGCTTCATGAAAAGACAGGCTTGTAGGCTAAACAGTTTATTTACATGAGAAAGGTCAATAATTCAATAAAGAATACTGCATCTGTGTGAGCTGGATTTATTGGGCTTACCTAATCACTGGAAAAGCGTGAAATGTAACTTGCACATCTGAAATCCAAAAAAAACATTAAAAATTTTAAAATATTAATGGAAGCAAATCTGTCCATTGATCCAGGCATGCAGGAAATATGAACCGAAGAAGTTAACTCAAAGTGGTTATCAGTCATTTCTAAAAGTCTAATTGAGTCTAATTAAGTTGTGACGTACAGGGGTTAGGCCTACAACTGGTACAGACATCCCAGGACCTGAGTTTGAACTGCCCCACTATGGTGACCCTCATAATTACTACGGAAGGGCAGTTGTAGTTCTGTAGACATAATAATAAGACAGTAATGGAGTCCTTGGGGTTGTTACAAGAGAATTGGGGCCCAGGGAAGGGGTATCGGAAAACCAAAAAAAAAAAATGTAGATTTACTGCTCTTCCTCCACTCTGTGCTCTTCCTCCACATCCAGGTTCCTCTTGAGTCCCAGCTCCCAAAAGCGGGCCCGTTCCAGACTGGAACAGGCCCAAGATAAACACAGGGTGAGGATGTGCAGATGTTGTGGCTGTCTTTCATGTCCCCGCAGCTGGGGCTGGTTTGGGGGGGGGGGGGGGGGGTTGTGACCGGCAAGCCGTTGAACCAATGATGCGTGAGGCCAGGCCAAGGGAACCCTGCGGCCCATCACCCGTCCCCGCCATTCCCAACATTCCCATAATCCCCCGAGGTTTGGTACGTCACCCCATGGCCTCATAAATACCCCCCTAATTCTTTGGAGTTAACTACACCTTTTTTTTTTTTCCTAATCTTGTTCTGTGCTCTCACACAACTGCTGTCATCTTGACAGAATTCACACAATGCTTTCTGGTTTCATTAAAAAAAACTTTCCCGCAATGATTTCAGGCTTTTCTCACACAAAGATCTCACCCACCCAGTTATCTCTGCATTCGTATACATTTGTATGCTATACAGAGTATACAGTGTACAGAGTGTACAGATGTAGAGGTTGATGCATACATAGTCAATTCCCCATTTCCACAGGCGAAGAATACACTGTCCACATAGTCTTGCATAGTTTGCATAATTATTTTTGGGGCTTTGCTCTGTCTTCATCCATTCAGTGTTTCTACCATTGGCATTATGGCAGGGCATTTAAGATGACCTCTGGCAGCATGTTCTCACCATCTTCTTTTGCATCTATAGCTCTTTAAAGGTCGCGTTCTCACACCTTGTGTTATGACATGGCAACCACCCTTGCATACTCAGAATACTTTGGCTGCTCTTTTAAAAGACATCTGTGTGCAAAAGTTATGATAAAAGACAAAATAAACATGAGCTTTAATATACTGACCTTACATTTGCCTTGGATTTCCCTCATGCAGAGTCATTTTTTAAAGCATGAGGTAGGAATGCATAGATCCCTGTTAACAGTATTTAGTAGTTTTATAGTAGTTTATACAGTATAACAGTAGTTTTCTTATTATGGTAGTAGCAACCACACCTTTTTAATGCATCTCTCCCAATGAGAAAAATATCTCCTGGATGAGCTAACCAGTATAAATCATTTAAATTATTATTTTTGCATAATATAAAAGAGAACAAAGAACACGTTTGATCAAAGGAAATCTCTTTACAATAACTACAATACAATAACTTTGCTCCTCCTCAAATATCTACAAAACCAAACAATTAGAAATGTGATAGAATACCACTAAGACCTCTACTCAGGTGATTCCTGTACAAAGTCTGTGTACACAACCTTAAAACTAAATAATTTAGCACAACCAGTCAGTGAATGCCCAGTGAATCTATTGAAAAATATTTATTAAAGAATATAAACAACGTATGTTGATGATTTTTCTCCCAAAACAAAGAACCCAGATATATACATTTATTGGAGTGTTGACTTAATAAAAACAGTGTGTGGGAACGGTGACATCACCGTTTCTGTTGAGGTTGTCTTTCATGACTTTTTGCTAGTACACCGTGAGACATATATGAAATTCAGCATACTGAGAGTGCATCCCAGAAGAAAGTGGTGCCTGGTAAAATCACACAGATGATCTTGGAAAACAGTGAGAATCGAGTCATGATGTGCCTGTGTTTCAGTTCATAAACAGTGGAGTGCATCAGGTCTGGGGCCCACAGACATGTGGACTGGAAGACCTCTGACCAGGAAAGGAAGAGAAGACACAAGCACACTTGAATTGTATAGCCGGCCAAATAAGTTAACCAAAATAGGTGGCTTTGTAGACCGAATCAAGGTGTTGCCCTACATTATGGTAGAAATCAGCCTCTCTGACTGCAGTAAGTGTGACGTGCTGCTCTGTCGGGGGAAGTTATTTGTCATGTCTGAGTGGATATGAGCTGTGAAGCACTGGCCCAGGATGGGGTAATCTGGAGTACTTTGGGTGGATTGGTGGTGCCATTGATTTCCCAGCTGTGAACTGTTTGGCTATGCACATGAAATGTCCCTTTGTTGTGGGAGATGGCTCATCCCAGCTCCTCTGACCATCCATACTTCCTGCTTTGCTCAGGGCCATGAATGTCTGAAAAAAATAATAAAATGGACGCCGCTAAAGCTTTGGAAGAAGACATTTATAATCATGATTAATGGCACTCGCTTGCAATAGCTGTCAGCTCTGGATTCTTGACCTGAGGGTCCTGGATCCCCTTTCTGTGCACGGCACTGGTAATTTATGTGAATTTATGCTACAATATCAGTATAAGCTCTGCAATGGCATTTGGCAACAAATAGGTTATTTCCACTGTGACATTAAATGTCTGATCAATTTACGTGGGAGGTAAATAGTTAGAGTATTTGTTAAGAAGGATTTTGCCCTTGTGGGATATTATGAAATAGTTTAATTTGAGATGATCAGTGAGGTTATAATTACACAGAAAATGTGGCAAAAGTAAAAAACATTGAAAAATTCTACAACAGGTTTCTTTGTGGGAAACAGGATACAAATACAGGAGCCTTTTACAGACACTTAAACCCTTTCTGTATGATGATAATAATCATCATGCTATTCTCTGCAAGTAAACAGGTGAGGCTAGATTACAAAGTATACAAATACAGTGCTCAGGTTTGTCAGTCGGACCAGTCCTGACCAAGGGGCCAAGACTGGGCTTTCGTTTTGAAGCTCACTTCCTGGTTGGGCTGGGAGCGGCAATTGTGCCGTTGCTCACTAGCGCCACTGCGATTCGCTTCAGTATAGGTCTTTCACCATCCAAGTCAATGGCAGCAATGTGGTCAAAATACTCAGTCAATAAATTTTTCCCACAAAAAAATGGAATTGCAATAGTAGCCTTTCCTTCATCTAATGCCTCTGCATGTGCTTTTAAAATATTGTGTCGTTTGGACAGGGTATTAACATTTGTTCAGGACCAATCAGAGGGACAGGTTGAGTCCTCTTCGGCTCCACAGAGCAGACGCAGTTTGTACAAACTGGCGGCGAAAAATGCATCCGGAGACTCAATTCGGTTTTTACGAGGTCGTGGGAAGGCAATGGGTGACGTCACAGTGACTTTGTCCATATTTTTATACAGTCTATGGTCCTGACGCAAACTTAAAAAATCAAATACATTACGAATGTATTGTTATTGGATGCGACGCGCCACCTGTTGTCACAAAGTGGAACTAAACAAAATAGTCTGGATTTGCGTCACTGTTTTTTCGTTTTGCTCCCAGAGTCTCCTCGGTTTATTATTGAAGCCTGCAGACAGCATCTATACCATGTCCAATTAAGTAAGAATGAGAATAACAAAACAGAAAATGACTGACACCCTGCTTCTGTTCCCAGGAAACCCTCTGGGTTTGCGCACACACAAATGCTTGGTCCGTGGACAACTCTTGCGTCTGCAGTCGCGACAATATAGAGATCGCATAGATCCTCTCGTGTTTTCTTTTCTTCTGTCTGCGTATTTATATTTTCCTCTTTAACATACCGCAGAGGAAGTCTCATTCTCTCTCTTAGGGCTGTTACAGGGGACCTCACTCCAGAAAGGCCCAATCAAAAAAACAGCTGACCCAGCGGCCCGAGCAGAGCAAACCCACATCCGTCTGAGATATTAGACCTCAGAGAAACACTTACTTTAATATGCACTGTTTATCACACAGCTCTGTATGTGCTTATAACACAGTTCCAAAACAGCTACCATATGTATTAGCTTTCTACATATAGGGCCTGATTTACTAAGACATTACTAAAAACCTTTTAGTACAAGCAAAACAATTAACATAGCCACTGATTGGTGCAAAACAAATACCATGACCAATCATTGGTCATGTTATTGGTTTTGCATGTGCTCAATGGTTTTGCACCCGCTAAAGGTCTTAGTAAATCACTCCCATAATCTGTTGTGTATATGAGGTATGTCATATTGGATAATATGTATTTTATCAGGGATACCTTTGTGCAATATGCAGTAGTATTTAGTCCCATTCACTGCAGTTGGCAGAGCTGGTGTATGGACAAACACAGGATTAGCAGAAGGCTTTGGATGCCAGTCTCTGGGGCCTGTAGGGGTCAACACAAAAAGCCATCACAACACACAACACAGCAAAGTTTCTGCTGCGAGCCCTTTGCACGTTACTTGCTGGCAGTAGACTGAACTCTTCGGATGACATACCTACTTTTAAATACATTTCATGTTTTCAGTTGAGGCTGTCTCCCATTAAACGAAAGAAATATATTTTTGTATCTGGTACCAGAGAAATCAATGGCACTGGTTGACTGTAGGATGGCATCAAAGATAAGCAGAAAGGTTGAAAATTTGACTACTGCCAAAATACACTGAAAATTCAGCTATCTTATTGTGTTA
Source organism: Synaphobranchus kaupii (assembly GCA_029718625.1). Lineage (NCBI taxonomy): Eukaryota > Metazoa > Chordata > Actinopteri > Anguilliformes > Synaphobranchidae > Synaphobranchus > Synaphobranchus kaupii. The sequence continues at coordinate 69,492,275 of CM056382.1, read as the reverse complement.
ATAATTTTAATAGTTTAGAAACAAGTACTGTTCTTATTCCAGGTATACAATTGAATGCTAAATAAAGCAACACCATTTTAGTTGTATATCAGTGGGCGCTACCATTCAGTTTGTGACAAAAGCATCAGCTTAGGTTCTGTTGGGGAATTTAACACAAATGCACATCATTGCCTACAAACATAACGGCATTAATAAGCCTACAGTTAAGTATGTCCTTTAAAACTGTCATTATTGTAATGTAACACAGTATTTCATTCATAAGTATTGGCTCTGAGGGGGTCTATTCTATTGTTGTAGCATTGTCCCAGACAGTTTTGGCTCTTTGCCAAAACAAGTGAAGCTAAACTTGGCTTGCCTGGGGAAATGTAACAATGCGTGCAGGGTGAAATTAAGCAAGGACCCAAAAACTGATCTAGTTCTTTTGTTTGTTTTAAATCACATGTGTTCTGTAGGATCGGGGGTTCCCAAACTCTAAAGTATTGTGTGTATATATGGCCGCTCAGGGTTTTATGAGTTAACTCCATAGATATAACCATATTATATTCACATAAAAATGGATTTTTGTAGATATCCAGCGTAGGAATTGAAATTCATGACAAGCTAATAATGTGTATGTTTTTCAATTATTGTACAAGTTGTTTATCATGTTGAAATACTATATTATATATGTATATATCAATCTGGAAAAGGAAAATTACTAGAAATTACTGGAAATTACTAGAATTATTACTTTACCGTATTTCTTTTATCGATATCATCCACTGTGTCTTCGGTTCCGGATTTCATGATTTCAAATAAGTCATAATTCAGACTGCTGGTATTATCTGATTAAAAGACAATAAGTAAAGTGTATTTACGGTATTTGTATTTCCAAAGGTAAACAGCAAATAGTGAAACGTGTAGCTATTACAGTATAAATACTCTAGATACTTACCTAAATATTCGTAGTCGAAGGTAGCATTGTAGTCGTAGTCTGGTGGTGCAGTTGTGTCGTAGTCATATTCATCGTCGTATTCATCGTCATATTCAGCGTCATTGCCTGCGGTGACATTAACGATGGTTAACGATGGTGCACCATGCGTTCAGAATTTGCCCTGAGTTACTTTCTGCAGTCAAATATTCATTCTCTTTCCCTTTGATATTCATTCCAAACAAACACTTTGGATATTACAGCACCATAGGCTACTCACACATTTGAAAGGCAAGTAAAGTAACCTATATCACAAAATGTCTGCTAAAAACTGATTGTAGGCTACTTCTAGGTAGAGGCAACATACACATACAGTACACTAGAGTAGCTGTTGCACATGGCCTTCCGGTCAATCTAACAATGTTAAGCCGTGTGGTCTTTTTCATATTTCAAAAGCCGCATAGAAAGGGGTGTCTCAATCCCTGCTTAACGTGTGCTTACAAGCCCCGACAGGAGAGAAGCCTCAGCCTCATCAGGCACCAGCCGTGCATTACGCAGTGCATTATAAGATCACATCATTTGTTTTTCTCTGCCCCCGGGGCAGATCATGCGTTTGGATACCGTATCCCTAATTCAGACGCCGAAGACAAACGAAGCAGCGCAGTGTGAATTATGGAAGGAGGGATAACTTAGCGGGACAATGGGATCCTGTGAGACAAGGCTCTCTCAGAGGAACTGATCTGGGTGCTGGCACCTGGACAATGCAGGGGCGACTGGGACCGGGTCCATGAATCACCTTCCATGAATGGAGGGTAGCGCAAGGTGTCTCGCCCTTGTGCAATCTTGTGCAACAATGAGAGTCGGGTTTCGCTACGATTCCTCATGGAAGTCCGCCGTGACCCAGAGGGCTGCCAAAAAAAAAAAACCCATAACCAAATGTCTCGCATCCCATTTATCTGTCCAAGAAAACGTCTCCCAACTGGTTCTCTGGTTCCTGATGTTGTGATTTTGTATATCGGCATAATCCGCGTTGTTTGCATTCGTTTATGTGCTAATAGTGTGTTTTTGAGACCTATTTCGCCATGCAATGGGAGTGAATGGAGAGAGAAAGAATGTCATTCTTCGTTGGTCTGTTGCTGACCACTGGAGCAACTCATGAAGGTGAGAGTGTTACGATCCTGATACGGGACGAACCCAAGTGCAACGACCAGGAGACAGATTACAGAAAGTGGAACTTTATTAAGCGTTGGGGTGGTCCCAAAGCTGTACACGGGAGCAAAACAGGTTAGTTAGTTAACACAGGATAGCGTCCAACTGAGGACTGCTCCAAGCCGGAGCTGGACTTGAAGAAACACGGAACTGTTCCAAGCCGGAACTGGACTTGAACGGAGGTGTCTAAAACACCGGAACTGGACTGGAACTGGACTGGAACTGGACTGGAAACCGGATCAGAACTGGACTGGAAACTGGACTGGGAACTGGACTGGAAACTGGACCGGGAGGTCCACTCAGGAAACGGGAACGGCACGGAACTTGTTCCAAGCCGGAACTGGACTTGAACGGAGGTGTATGAAACACCGGACCTGGACTGGAACTGGACTGGAAACTGGACCGGAAGGTCCACTCAGGAACACAGGGGACGGCACGGAACTTGTTCCAAGCCGGAACTGGACTTGAACGGAGGTGTCTAAAACACCGGAACTGGACTGGAACTGGACTGGAAGCTGGACCGGAAGGTCCACTCAGGAACACAGGGGACGGCACGGAACTTGTTCCAAGCCGGAACTGGACTTGAACGGAGGTGTCTAAAACACCGGAACTGGACTGGAACTGGACTGGAAACTGGACTGGAGCTGGACTGGAAACTGGATCGGAACTGGGCTGGAACAGGACTGGAAACTGGACCGGGTAGCTTGAGTAACCGGGCAGAAAGCAGAGGTTAAAGGCAGGGTGTTGTGACAGGACTGTAGCTGGTGAATGCACCGCCGAGTTGGAAGGTGCGGCGTAGCTCGGGCAATACTGGCGTAAGCCGGCTGGCATGCAGAGGTCCTGGTACCGCAACACGAGTACGGGAGGTACGTAACACGGGGAGGACAAACACAGCTGCGGGAAGACTGGAACTGCGGCGTCTGGAGGTTTTGAAGGGAAACAGGTAAATGCATGCAGCAGCGAAAGATTAGCAGAGATAGCTACCAGTCAGGAAACCAGGCGAACAGGTATGAACCAGCAGGCTCACAAACACTGGACCAGAAACGGGATACGAAACAAACACGGTAGGTTAGTCAACGAACTGGCGCTGAATAGCAGCCAGCCAGGGGTTTAAATGGTGCAGGAAGTGAAGGAGAAAACGAGAAACAGGTGTGATGTTAAATCAGGAGTGATTGCCGAAGCACAGCAGTGAGGAATGTGAGTAACGAGAGGGGCGAGTGATAGGCGGAAGCTAAAGTGGAAAATGAAACCAAAAGTACCCGAGGGAGACGCCCAGTCCACAGCCAGGAGGGAAACACGGACAAGGGATCCAACATGACACGGAAGGAAACAAGGAAAACATGGAAAACGGACAGGACGGGAACGGAACGTTACAGTACCCCCCCCTCAATGTACGCCACCTGGCGTACCCGGAGGCCTGGTCTTGTCAGGGAACTGTTCGTGGAAGTCTTGGATTACTGAATGGTCCAAGATCAGGCTCTTGTGGAGCCACGACCTCTCCTCAGGACCGTACCCCTCCCAGTCGACGAGGTATTGGAAACCCCGGCCCCTGCGGCGGATATCAATAACACGGTTCACCGTGTAGGCCGGGGCGTTGTCAACAACTCGGACGGGAGGAGGCGGGATGGTAGGGGTACTGAGGGGGCTGGAGGAGACAGGCTTAACCTGGGACACATGAAACACAGGGTAAACTTTGAGGGAGGCGGGGAGGGAAAGTTTAACAGACACCGGGTTAACTAGACAAATGATGGGGAAGGGACCAATAAAACGGGGCTGAAGCTTTCTGGATGAAGAGGGAAGGGAGATGTTTGCAGTGGAGAGCCAGACCTGCTGACCGGCCCTATACTGTGGGGCTGCGGTCCTGTGAAGGTCCGCCAGACGTTGGGAGCGGGAATTGGCGTGAAGGAGTGCGGTGCGTGTGAGTCTCCAAATGTTTTTACAACGAAGGACATGGGCCCTAACAGAGGGGACAGCTATCTCGGCCTCCTGGGTCGACAGAAGAGGGGGTTGATAGCCTAAAGCACACTCAAACGGGGATAGGCCAGTAGAGGCACTCTTAAGGGAGTTATGTGCGTACTCGACCCAGGGGAGAAAACGGCTCCAAGAGGCAGGATTGCGCACTGTAACGCACCGCAGGGCGGCCCCCAGGTCCTGGTTCGCCCTCTCTGCCTGACCATTAGACTGGGGATGGAAACCCGAGGAAAGACTAGGAGAGGCACCCAGGGCTGCACAGAACGCCCTCCAAACTCGGGAGGAGAACTGGGGCCCACGGTCTGACACGATGTCAGAGGGGATCCCGTGCAGCCTGACCACGTGTAGCACCAAGAGCTCAGCGGTTTCAAGGGCGGACGGGAGCTTGGGGAGGGGAACAAAGTGAACCGCCTTGGAGAACCGGTCCACTATTGTCAGAATGACGGTGTTACCTTCTGACAACGGCAGACCGGTTACGAAGTCCACACCAATGTGACTCCAAGGACGGCCAGGGACGGGGAGGGAAAGGAGAAGACCGGAGGGAGGCTGGTGGGAAGCCTTGCTCCTGGCGCACACCGAGCAGGCCAGGACGAAGGCACGGGTATCCCCTTTAAGGGTAGGCCACCAGAAACTCCTCCTGACGAGGGCGATAGTTCTGGCGACACCTGGGTGACATGCCAGGCACGAGGCGTGAACCCATTCGAGGACCTGGGAGCGGACGGAATCGGGGACAAAAAGACAGGAGTTAGGGTTATTGCGGGGGTCCGGTTGGGAAGTCTGGGCGGCCTTCACAATGCCCTCAATCTCCCAGGAGACCGCAGCCACCACACAGGAGGCCGGCAAAATGGGCTCCGGATCAGCAGGACTGGAGGGAGGGGAAAAAATGCGGGACAGGGCATCTGCTTTAATATTACGGGAACCAGGGCGGAAAGAAACAGAGAAATTAAAGCGTGCAAAAAATAACGACCATCTAGCCTGACGAGAATTGAGCCTCTTGGCAGATCTTAAATAAATGAGGTTTTGATGGTCGGTAAAAACAAGAAAAGGGGTACCTGCCCCCTCCAGCCAGTGGCGCCACTCCTCAAGAGCCAGTTTTATCGCCAGCAGTTCCCGATCCCCGACATCGTAGTTCCTCTCGGCGGAGGACAGCCTCCGGGAGAAGAATGCGCAGGGATGGAGCTTGCTATCAGAGGCGGACCGTTGAGACAGAATGGCCCCCACGCCGGTGTCGGAGGCATCCACCTCAACGACAAACTGCCGAGAAGTGTCAGGGTGAAGGAGGATAGGTGCTGAGGAAAACCGAGCCTTGAGTAGCTCGAAAGCTCGCTGGGCATCGGAATTCCAACAGTAAGGCAGGGCAACGGAAGTGAGTTTAGTCAGGGGAGCAGCAATGGAACTGTAATTGCGAATAAAGCGGCGGTAGAAATTTGCAAACCCCAGGAACTGTTGAAGGTGCTTGCGAGAGGTGGGTTGGGGCCATTCTGTCACCGCCTTGATTTTCACAGGGTCCGCCCGGATACTGCCCTCCTCGATAATGAAGCCGAGGAACGGGACCGTGGAAGCGTGGAAGGAACATTTCTCAGCCTTAACAAACAGCTGATTCTCCAACAGCCGCTGGAGAACCTCTCGAACGTGACGGACATGCTCCTGCGGGGATTGAGAAAAAATTAAAATATCATCGATATAAACAAAAACGCTCCTCCCTAGGAGGTCCCGCAGGACGTCGTTCACCATGCTCTGGAAGACTGCTGGGGCGTTAGTAAGGCCGAAAGGGACCACCAGGTATTCGTAGTGGCCCAACGGGGTATTAAAAGCAGTCTTCCACTCGTCCCCCTCACGGATACGCACCAAGTGATACGCATTCCGGAGGTCGAGCTTGGTGAACGTCACAGCTGGAGAGAGGGCTTCAAAGGCGGTGTTAATGAGGGGAAGAGGGTATTTGTTACGGATGGTGACCTGGTTGAGGCCCCGGTAGTCGATGCAGGGTCGCAGGGAGCCATCCTTCTTCCCAACGAAGAAGAACCCTGCACCGACTGGGGATGAAGAGGGACGGATAATACCCGAAGCGAGGGAGTCGTGGATGTATTCCTCCATGGCTAGTTTCTCCGGTCCAGACAGACTGTAGAGGCGTCCCGATGGCAGTTTAGCTCCAGCCAGTAGGTCAATGGCGCAGTCATACGGCCTGTGAGGAGGTAAGGACAGAGCACGTGATTTAGAAAATACTTGCGCGAGGTCGTGATACTCGCTGGGAACATTCGTTAAATCCGGTATAGGTTGCATGGAACAGGGTTTACTGGGCCCCGGAGGGGGTAGTGCAGAACGGAGACAGCTGGCTAGGCAGTGGGCACTCCACGCCAGGATGCGACCGGCTTTCCAGTCAATATGGGGATTGTGGAGGCGAAGCCAGGTCTGACCTAAAACCAGAGCAGATTGTTGGGAGTTAATCAGTAATAGCTGAATGGACTCCCGATGATTGCCAGATAGAATTAATTGGATAGGAACGGTGGAGTGGGTAACTACCCCCAAACTCCTACCGTCCAGAGCTAGAGCTGAAATGGGTGAAGTGAGACGTTCCGTGGGAATGCCGGCCCTCCTGGCGAAGGTGATATCCATGAAGCTGGCGTCAGCTCCGGAGTCAATTAGGGCCGAAGAAGATAGGGTCTTGTCCCTCCAAAGGAGAGTAGCCTTGAACATGAGGCGGTCCTGGGCAGCATGGTTGGGGACGATGGGGCTCGTCAGTACGCCCAGTCTTACTGGCGAGCCCCTTCTTTTGGGCGAATGGGACAGGAGGCGATCTGATGGCCAGGCTTGCCGCAATAGAAACAGGATCTGGTGCGCTGACGGCGCTGACGCTCCTCGGGATTGACCGCAACTCTGCCCAGTTGCATGGGCTCTTCCTCGGACCCGCCCGTAGGCGCCCGAGATCCAGTGATGGAGTGTGAATGAACATTAGAGACGACGGAGGGCGAATGACGCCCGGAACCTCCTCCCCGCTCCCGGGCCCGGATGCGGAGACGATTATCGATGGCTATAGCGAGGCTGATGAGGCTATTAAGGGAGTTGGATTCCTCCCGAGTGGCAAGCTGGTCCTTGAGTTCCTCGCTGAGAGCTTGGCGGAAAGCCCCCTGGAGGGAGGCGTCATTCCATCCTGACTCCGCGGCGAGGGTACGAAACTGAATGGCCATTTCTGCGACACTGCGGTTGCCTTGGCGAACTTGAAGCAGACGCTGGGTAGCGTCACGTCCACAGGTCGGGTGTTCAAACACACGTCGCATCTCTGCCGTAAAGGCTGCGAAGTTGCTGCATAACGGAGCCTGGCTGTCCCAGATGGATGTAGCCCACTCCAGGGCGCTCCCTCCCAGGCTGCTCATAATGAACGCGATCTTGCTGGAGTCAGAGGCGAAGGAGGAGGGCTGCATCCGAAACACTATGTCACATTTACGTAGAAATTCACGACATCTCCCCAACCCCCCGCGATATAACTCGGGGTGTTGTACACGGGGCTCACGGCTGGAAGTGGGAGCCGGTGCCTCCGGATGGGGTTCGGGAGAGGAAGGAGTAGGGTTGGCTGGAATCCGTAGTAGCGGTTGGTGGAGCGAAAGTTGGGATACTTGCTCCGTGATGCCCCTAACTCCTTCCAGCACATCATCCAAACGGCGACCCTGTTGGTCGCTGATCGCAGTTTGGCAGGAGAAGGCGTGGCGAATCTGTTCCAGATCGGCTGGGTCCATATTGTTGGCCAGTTCGTTCTGTTACGATCCTGATACGGGACGAACCCAAGTGCAACGACCAGGAGACAGATTACAGAAAGTGGAACTTTATTAAGCGTTGGGGTGGTCCCAAAGCTGTACACGGGAGCAAAACAGGTTAGTTAGTTAACACAGGATAGCGTCCAACTGAGGACTGCTCCAAGCCGGAGCTGGACTTGAAGAAACACGGAACTGTTCCAAGCCGGAACTGGACTTGAACGGAGGTGTCTAAAACACCGGAACTGGACTGGAACTGGACTGGAACTGGACTGGAAACCGGATCAGAACTGGACTGGAAACTGGACTGGGAACTGGACTGGAAACTGGACCGGGAGGTCCACTCAGGAAACGGGAACGGCACGGAACTTGTTCCAAGCCGGAACTGGACTTGAACGGAGGTGTATGAAACACCGGACCTGGACTGGAACTGGACTGGAAACTGGACCGGAAGGTCCACTCAGGAACACAGGGGACGGCACGGAACTTGTTCCAAGCCGGAACTGGACTTGAACGGAGGTGTCTAAAACACCGGAACTGGACTGGAACTGGACTGGAAGCTGGACCGGAAGGTCCACTCAGGAACACAGGGGACGGCACGGAACTTGTTCCAAGCCGGAACTGGACTTGAACGGAGGTGTCTAAAACACCGGAACTGGACTGGAACTGGACTGGAAACTGGACTGGAGCTGGACTGGAAACTGGATCGGAACTGGGCTGGAACAGGACTGGAAACTGGACCGGGTAGCTTGAGTAACCGGGCAGAAAGCAGAGGTTAAAGGCAGGGTGTTGTGACAGGACTGTAGCTGGTGAATGCACCGCCGAGTTGGAAGGTGCGGCGTAGCTCGGGCAATACTGGCGTAAGCCGGCTGGCATGCAGAGGTCCTGGTACCGCAACACGAGTACGGGAGGTACGTAACACGGGGAGGACAAACACAGCTGCGGGAAGACTGGAACTGCGGCGTCTGGAGGTTTTGAAGGGAAACAGGTAAATGCATGCAGCAGCGAAAGATTAGCAGAGATAGCTACCAGTCAGGAAACCAGGCGAACAGGTATGAACCAGCAGGCTCACAAACACTGGACCAGAAACGGGATACGAAACAAACACGGTAGGTTAGTCAACGAACTGGCGCTGAATAGCAGCCAGCCAGGGGTTTAAATGGTGCAGGAAGTGAAGGAGAAAACGAGAAACAGGTGTGATGTTAAATCAGGAGTGATTGCCGAAGCACAGCAGTGAGGAATGTGAGTAACGAGAGGGGCGAGTGATAGGCGGAAGCTAAAGTGGAAAATGAAACCAAAAGTACCCGAGGGAGACGCCCAGTCCACAGCCAGGAGGGAAACACGGACAAGGGATCCAACATGACACGGAAGGAAACAAGGAAAACATGGAAAACGGACAGGACGGGAACGGAACGTTACAGAGAGTGCATATTATGACTAATATCGGTGCCAGGTAGCTACACAACAATATGTTCTAACAAAGCTCAGTATGCCTTTAAGAACTCTCATCATGCATGTAAATGCACTGCATGCTGGTTTTATAATGTTATCTGCTAAGCAATTACATACAGTATGTCGAAATGATAGCAGCTAACTAGCGTGTTCTTTTTCTGTTATCATTGGCTTTGTGCATGTTCCTGTTGTTAAATGACCCTCCAAAGGCAGAGTTATGATCCACACTGATTTTATTAACAGCACCAGGCATGCACATAGGTGGGTGCTTAGTTGATGTTTACTTTTTCAAGGCAGGAACCAAGTTGTGTGGCAACACATTTCCCCCCTCACCTTTTACACTTCTTATAATGGTTAACTACAGTTACCTTGAACCTTCAACCAATCTGGAAATCCTTGGACTTGTCTGCTTATACAATATTATTATCTGCCTTATCTGCCCTGAACTGTTAGATTTTCCATGTGTCAGAGTGATAGGCATGCTGGGAAATGGAGATCATGTGACCTGGAGTGCTAAACCTTAGCTTAATGCTAACTACAGTAAGCTCCAGTGCCATCTGCCTTCCTTCTCCATGTGGAACTGAAGAACAGAACCCCCTTCTCCCTACTGCGGATGTGCTCTGGTGGTTTTGGATCATTAGAGCCATTTTGGCTCCGACCCCAGGGCGTGGGTGTTTAACGGAGGAGAAGGGTGGGAAACTGACCCCCACAACTCACCTCTCAATTGCCCTGACAACCTGTCACCCTGGAGCCACACCCTGACCCACCTCAACCTCGCACATGTAGAAGCCATTACCCCGCTTCACAGCTGGGCTCAGGACAGGAAATATGTTCACCGTAAAGCTTGATTGGAAACACCAGTAAAAACAAATGTCACGCCCAATGACGGACAGGTACACTGTACGCCTGCATGTGCCCAGTGCTCTAAAACAGATGCGCTCCAAGTTACCGTTTTCCTTTCATTTCTTCATCCTAGTTGCTAAGAAACAAACATTTGAGGGGATACTGTTGTCTTCAAGGTTAGGGTGTTGGGAATGAGAAGTAATCAGTCAGTGCTTTGAGGTTCACTGACCCGCATGCTCCTATAACAGGTCCACACACCACCCTATTGCCCATATACAATGGATGGGCAATCTACGCCAAACCGCTAGCTATAAACAGCCCATATACAATCCATGCCACACTATTCCCATATACAGTGCATCTGCAGTCCATGCCTCTCCATTGCACATATGCAATGCATGTATACAGTCTGCCTCTTCATTGCCCAAATACCCATGCGTCCTGAATTCTCCCCTGCCGTTCTTTCCCGCGCTAATCCCGGGTTGAGAACAACATAAAAAGGTCACCTAACAAGTGGGATGCACATTATCAATGAGATATTCCAGGCACAATCATAACATTCCCAATTATCAACACTTCCCACCCAGCCAGAACACCTTTTGGACCCTTGAGTGCCGCTGCATATCCTGGGTCTACAGGCTGCCAGGTTTGACAGATGTACACACTATTGTCATCGTGTGCTTAACGGCATGTGGGAAATAACTCCCACTCAGTGTATGGTACACCACGTTTATTAAATCAACACGTTCATTAAATAGAGAGTTCAACGAGCACTTGTAGACATACTAGCAATAATAAAAATCGAAATAAAGTGTAAATGTAAGTGCATTAATAATCCATTTCTGTTAACCACACTTTTGCGAAAGTTGTTTTACTAAGCGAAACTGTACAGTGAGTTCCCCTTCACACTGTATGGGAATTTACACAGCATAACCCGGTGCCATTGGATGCACACATGAAAGATTTACCATCAGTAAAATTTCACTTTCATTTAGAAACCACCACGGCAATGAGCAATTCCATTCCTTGGTGCAGTGAAATCCCCCTGCAGTCTCACACGTTTCTTCTGAATCAGGGGGTTTTGTAAGAGACTCAGCTTTCTGCTAACCTATCTGTCAGGCTAGATCATATCGAAATGCTCAATTTAACTTAAAGAAGGCTGCTTCAGAGCAGGGCTCTGCAAACAAGTTCTGCTGTAATATGACAGACCTTCATACAATACAGACAAAAAATACACTTTGCACCAGCTCTCCTACCTTCACTGACATTCTACACACATCAATAACTGCAGTATTAAAGAAACGGGTCATTTAAACTACTTCACTCGCACTCAGCTCATCCTCCGCAATGCCCTTTTCACAAATATCCGTCCCTCACTCTTTTTCCGGCATGCAAAACCGGACCGGAGTTTAATGGAAACTCAAGGCACACAGGCTACATGCACTAGATGGAGGATACATACTTTTCCATGTGTCGTAACTAAGTCAGTACCCGTTGCCTGCACAGCAAAGACTTGCGCTAACTAACAAACCGATCTATTGAAAACAGCTGTGTGGAGTCCATGGGGGATTAAATGAGCTGCTTAATTGCTACGCGGAGCCTGAAAAAGCGCTACGTGCTCTTCACAGGACGATTCCAAAATAGTGATCGTTCCCCTCCAAAGTGCCTCTAGTAGAGACTGTCTACTCCTCCTGTTGCCAAAGAGCCTGTTCTGCCCATGCGCGCCTATGGAACGGCACACAGAGTGGACCCCGTTTGGCCCTGTTTGCTGGATATGCTTTTTTAGAATGAGACGCGGGTCATGCAGCGGGAGAGGCCAGTACTCACCCTGGCACAGAGGCAACAGCAATGCTCCGGTCAGGCAGAGAGAGAGCAGTTTCTGGGGCAGTCTCCTCATGCTGTCGAGAGCGAGAGAGAGGAAGAGCGAAAGTGAGGGTGAGTGGTGAATGCTGGAAGTGTGTATTGTGTGTGTATGGGAGGGAGGGGGAGGGAGGAGGGCCATAGGCGATAGGGGGACTTTCCCCCCTCTCAGACACCCCCCCTCACCGTCCTCACTGTGGGGAGAAGAGGGCTTTCCCAGGTAACAGAACTCATCACAGCTAGCCAATAAGTAATGGCTTCCAGCTGACAGATCCCAGCATGTCCTTCTGCACTATCTACAGCTACATCTTGACGTGCAATGGCTGATTTGTAGTGTTTTGTGGCTGGTTTTGCTTGGGGCGGTTACTATTCATCCAACTAACTGAACCCTGTGGCGGAGTTGGTTTCCTGGCAGCAGTGACAGGGGTGAGCGCATTCGCGTATTTCTTGCTATGGTGTTTTTTTCCTGCCCTTTTCCACAGGGCATATGGGAGATGCCTGCCATTATGTAAAGTGTTGAATAGAAAACGTGATGCTGACTTTGGGTGTCACCTGTTTTTTTATTAATTGTTTTTATTCCTATGAGTTATATATATGATGTCTATCTCAATCAATGGCTGAGATGGTTTCATTTTTAAGAGGAATCGGGCATGAGCTCTCTTGCACAATGATCAATTTATACGCTTATTGTGTTGTCTTCAACTTCGCGAGGCAAGTACAGTCATGAGCTTTTTGTTACTTTTACGGTTTCTGTTCCTGTTCTTATTCGGGAAATCACCTTTACTAGTTATTTAATATGTGAAGAATTTGAAAAGGAGAGCTGAAACATGTCCTTTTCCAGTATTACTGATAAGAATGATTAATTTAATTTATTAATTGTAGAGACTGATTCAAGGGTTGACTTAATCTGTTTTCATTTATAAAAGATTAAGAAAGGGGCACATATTATTTATCCATTTACATAAATTACATTTTATTGTTATCACTACCATTAACCCTTTAAGGTGCAAGATCACAAATATGTGATTAGACTTAACTGAACATTGTAATTCTGAAAGCAATGGAGTTGCCAGGAACCTCGGAGTGGTGATGGACAACAGGCTGTCCCTCTCCGAGAACATCGCAGTGGTAACCCGGGCGTGCAGGTTCTTCCTGTACAACATCAGGAGAATCCGTCCCTTCCTCACCACCCACTCAACCCAGCTCCTGGACCAAGCGATGGTGCTGTCCCGCCTGGACTATTGCAACTCTCTCCTGGCTGGCCTGCCAGCATCGGCCATTAGACCCCTTCAGCTTATCCAGAACGCAGCAGCGCGCCTGGTCTTCAACCTCCCCCGACACTCCCATGTCACCCCCCTGCTCATTGACCTCCACTGGCTACCTGTGATGGCTCGCATCAAATTCAAAACATTGGTGCTCGCCTTCCAGGCAGTCCGAGGATCAGCCCCTCCATACCTCCAAAAGCTCATCAGACCCTACACACCTACCAGATCCCTGCGTTCCACCTCCTCAGGACGACTGGTACCCCCCCCCCCCCCCCCCACTTCATACTAGCATCCGGTCTCAACGTCTGTCTGTCCTGGCCCCACGGTGGTGGAATGAGCTCCCCGTGGAGGTCAGAACAACAGAAAGTCTGACCACCTTCAAGCGCAGATTGAAGACTCACCTCTTCAAGCTGCACCTCTCTCCACCCCTCCCTACCTCCTTGTGACCTCCCTTGATTGTGTTTTATGAATCCTTGTTTAAGTGGTTCAAGCTTCTAGTTTAATACTTGTAAGGTTACTTATTGGCTTACTGTTGTACACGCCAATCATCGATATCGTGTGGTTACCCCCAAAGAAAAAAAAGAAAAAATCATACTGACTACACCTGGTACTTGAACTCATATTTACCTTGTAGGGTCGTTTTAACGCACTTGTTCCTAGTTCGAAAATGCACTAATGTACATCGCTCTGGATAAGAGCGTCTGCCAAATGACTATAATGTAATGTAATGTAATGTAATGAGTTCTAGAACAAGTTTTGAAGAAAAAAAAACATTCAAAAAGCCTACTCTTCAAAGGGTTAAATCAATTATACTTGCTCTGACTGAAAACCATGGCATCACAGAAGATAGGAATTAAACAGTGCATAACCACACTTATAAACCTCTAGTACACCGTTCAGACAGACAGAAAGCCTCATGCAAGCCTCATGCAGGAGATGCATGTACTCCAGCAGTTCTCTGGAAAACTGAGGAATGCACTGCATCCATGATGAAAGTGTATGAATTGATCAGCCCTTCAGCACACGCTGTGTAGATTCATCTTTGCGACCCTGGACGGCCATAGCTTTGTAGTTCCTCAGCGCTGCATCGAAATGATAATCCCACCCCCACCGAAAATAAGGATAAACTCCAATCCTCGTGAGCCGTCTAGGCTCATGTAATCCAGACACGGGCCACAGGTGAAAGGGGGCAGTTGTGATGGATAAGTGGACTGCTGTGTCCTGACTGCATCTTGCCTGTACATGGCCCAAGACGGCTAAAGAGGGGCATGTTCAACATCCACACATTCGGCAGGGCATGAGGCTGATACAGGGGTGTGCGTGGAAATTGGCGCTGAGTTGATCCTTTTTCGGCTAAGGGAGAAATGGCCATCCCAGGCATCTGGGAACAGACTGGACTGTGTCAGCACCACAACGGAGGCCAAACCATGTCTTTGTTGGCAACATCCCAGGTTTGTGTGAATAGTATTGAGATGAGGAAATGGTGTAATTGTTTGTGCGTTCTGAAAAGTAAGGAAGGTGATTTTTCAGTTTAGTGGTCTTCTAAACTGCAGACGGTAGAGAAACACACATGGGAAAAAGTCATGCGCAAAAGATATTCTTCAAAAAGTTCCTTAGAAAAGTATGTACTTCCCAAATTAAATGGATCTATTGTGTTTAGTGTCTATAATCTGCAAAAATTGTATTTCAAATCTGGGGAATATTATCAATTTGGGGAACATCAGAGAACATGTAATATAATGCTCCGCAGAGAAGGTAATTTTTGTGCAATTTCGTAGATTTCACACATGGATTAACCACATTGCCTTTTGCTTGATTGTGTGCTGATTGTTGAGGATTCAAACAATCCTTGTCCTTGTTCGATCACAACAACTGACTGTGTAGCAAAGTAAATAAAGGCAAATGGAGCTTACCAATTCATGTTCACCTCTCTCTCTCTCACACACACACACTCACACAAACATGCACGCACATGCATGCACACGCACACACACACACACACACACACACAGGTCAGATTAAGCTCTCCAGCAGTGCACAGTGCCTGTGTGGGGGTTCTGCAGCCAGTTCAGATGTATGCCATTATCCCACAGGGTGCCTGCTGTGGGTGCAGAAGAGGGGTCTTGTGGGACAAGCCCGGATCGTCCCACAGACTATTTTTAGGGGCCCGGAGGAGGCGTTCTGCAGAGAGGGTTCCGCAGCAGCACTGTGCGAGAGTGGAACAGAGCCAGATCCACATTCCCCCACCTGCCCAGACATGGAGCTCGCTCATGTCTGTAATGAAGATGGATTTGAAGGTAGGGGCATGCTTCTTCAGGTTCAAACATATTTTCATTTCAAGAAAAAAAATCACACTGTTTTTAAAAGAGCTAGATGGAAACAAAAAGGTACTGTTACACTCACCGGTGGGACAACCAGGCGTTAAAAGGCTCATCAAGAAAGGGGCATGTTTACAGCTGTTAAAAGTTATGACCTTTTTTAGTTTTTTTTTACTCTCCCACTTCATTTAAAGTTCGGACTGTCAATGGGCTTTCTCATGGGCTCCACAGCGCCTTGGTTGATGAATGCACTCAGCATGAGTGCAAAATGGTCCGTACAGTCAGAGGTTTGAGCCTCGGCTATGATGTTAGCTGACGGGGGTCCGTAATGACACAACTTTGTCTCACACGGGGGTAGGGAAGGTTGAAGTCAGCCAGGGCCCCGCAGCCATGCTTTGGATTACTTACCCTAATGTTTCTCCAGGTGCACACAGGCTATACTTGAGATCAGTAAAAAGACACAGCTCTACTCTAATCAGATCTAGTTTTCAACCATAGTACACTATGTCAAATGGATATACAGTATGTAAAGCAGTCACTGGTTTACAAGCTACTGCTGTAGTGCTCCTTGTGTGGACATTAGGTGACATTGTTGACCTGAGAGTAACTGCTGGAAATTCAAAATTGGGGAGAAATTATTGTATTATTTTTTAAAAGATCTAGTCTTAACTCTTAAGTCTTCTTCCCTTTATAGGTATCTAATGATGTCCGAGCCATATTTGCTCAAGATGCTTACATTTAGGGGTATTTCATATCAGAACTCATGAATGTAATACAATCCATTTTAAGGTTACTTGAAAAAACTAATGTAATGACATGAGCTATACCCAAAGGGATTAGCCTTCTGAAATCCATCTGTTCCAAAGTGTGTGTGGTGTCTTCACCAAAAAAAAAAGAAGGTTAAAAATAGTCAGCAAAAGTTTATTATATGAGCTTACAAGAGATGCAGCATTGAAATACTAGCATCAGAGGAAATAACATCTGAACCAAAAAATAAAGAAGTAACAAGTGAAAATGAAAGGTTTAAGGAACTCTTAAAATGTACAATAGTGTATAAAACCATAAACACAATGTAAAGTGGTACTTCTTTTCTTCTTTGTTCTCTTTTCTACTAAGCACGTGGTCGTCATGTGCAAATTCACAAGGTGAAAAAGATTTTTCTGTCAATGCTTAATAATAAAAGCAAGTGTTTTTCTACATTTGCCACATCAACACCATGCAAGCCAACTGGTACAAAGATTGCCAGAATATTTTAGAAACTCAGTGTATTCTGCCATGGAATCATAATAAAGATAATATCTGTCATATCTGTTGTGTTATGTCAAACCTGAGGTCTGACAACAAATGAATAAGGTCACCCTCTCTTACTTCAAGCCTGGTCCAAGAGTGAATATTATTTATTATAGTATTATTTAGCATCCATTGGCTTTGCATAGCTGTTCATTTGCTAGCAACACAATCCTGCTTAGGAGCTGATAGTATTTATGCCAACAAGCCTCTAAAGGAATATTTGTGTGTACTTTAAGACATTGATTGATTCTTTTTTAAATGTCACTGAAATGTCATTTTTTATGTATCCAAAAATTCCACTTCTTTTAGACTTTTTCATATTTGTGAATCCACTACTTACATTACTCCTAATGATGTCAGTGTTCATTGTCAGTCTGAGTGATACAAATGGCATCTTCTGCATTGTTATCTGAACACCTGCAAATTCAATAGAGTCAGATTCAGATACCAGATGTTGACACAGCCTGGGGTTGTTCTCATTTTCCATCCATTACACATAGCCTAAGCATGAGAGTGCGGGACAGCCCATTGTTCTCACAAGATCTCTCCCATGCGCTAATGCCTCTTCGGCTGGCTGGTGTCATTTTATCCATTTCAGAGACAAAGGTACAAAATCTATAAATGTTGAGTTTAACTTAAAATAAGTAAGTTTCACTTAAAATGGAGGCTGCTTCAAATCTCCCCAACAACATATGCCTAATTCTCAGAATATTTGATAAAAGCTAGATTGTACATTTTTTTAACCAATATTTTATGCCTTATGCTTTTTCTCTCAGACATATATTGAATTGTCAGTCCAATTACAGAGAAAAAGCTGACTGCCATACCTGTCAAGGAAATAAATATAAGTTTGATTTGAATCGTATTTCTTCTTCAGAGGTCTGTGAAGCTCTAAACCATATTTACCCTTGTCAAGCATCTGAATCCCATCATTCAAACTCTTAAATTTTAATGCTTGCTGCTGATTTCATTGCTGAACCCCTTACCCATATTTCAAATCTGACACCACTGAGAGACACAATCAAAGGAATGTGGAAATCAGCCAATATTGTCCCTCTTTCAAGAAATATGGAATATGGGCCCTCAAGTTTAGTAATCATCCCTAAGCTTTACATGCTGGGGAAAAACATATACAGTAAATACCAAAGTTAATATTCAATTAAAACAATGAGTGCGTGATAACAGTATACTTGGAAAATATCTTCCAGATTTCAGTTTGTCAGATTTCAATTTCAAGTCAGAACCATATCTGCAACAATGAAAGTGGTTAATGAAATTTAACAGCATAGTGCTTTAATTAATCTTTCAAAGCCTTTGGGCACAGTAGAACATAATACATTTAGAAATATGTATTAATCAAGTAAACCCAATTAATTAATTCACAAAATAACACTCCCAGTCATTAGATGTTCTTCAGTTGATTTCCGTCATGCTCCCATGTTAAGTATGAATGTTAATTGTATATTTCCAAGCACACATTTGGCAAGTGCAGTCTGGGAAAAAACAGTAAGCTACCTAGGCAGACATCTATTCTGGTCTCAGGTATATTTGAGATAACACAAGTCCTGTACTTGGCCATGCCATGAAGCACAATAGATCAACTTGGTTCAGTTGGAAACTGAAGGCTTTTCGATGTGTCATTGGCGATTTTGTCAAACCTCTTCAGAATCCTGTTCTGTGTGGATTTTATCAGGAGCTGGGGAGCTCTTTGGGGCCTAGACAAGGGTTTTGAGCACACATACTGTAGAACTTTCTCTTTGAAGGTTATCAGTGCATCTAAGAAAAACCTCCCTTTGTGAGTGCAGCCCTGTGACAAGACACAGCAGCGACAGGCCATATTCTTTTCTGCTGGCATGACAGTCTCGGAAGACGCTGACGGATGTTTATCGCGGAACATTTTCATGATGCCTGGGCACTTTTCCAAGTCTTATTTTGAATAATACTTCCACAAACATGGCTCAACTGTAGTAGCAAATTTCTTTATTTCGTCATTTGCTCTCCGTAGTAATTAATCAAAAAGCTTGTATTTAATTTGGCACTTGAAGCTTTTGGCAGTAACAATGGACAAGAACTAGCACAATTTGTAGTAACTAAAGTGTTACAATGTTACTCATCTTTTACCCTGATGTCACCCTTCATCTATATTCTAAGATGATAAAGAATAGTGTAATATTTCAAAGCCTGCTCAACAACCTGCACATTCATACAAGACAAATATGGGAAGCAGTTATATTAAATATTTTGGGAAATTTGTGTTTGGAGAAGCATAGCAATTTGTGCAGTGGGTCAAGAACCTTTGAGGTTTTTATCGGCATAAAACTATTCGTTTTGCACTAATAAATTCTTGAAGTAAGATGTGCCTTGGTGTACAATAGTGATGACTAATCAGCCAGTATTTATAATGGGTAATTTGTCATATGATATGAGATGACTAATTGATGATCTAATGGATTTTCCTGGTACTTCTACAACAATTGAAGACCCTGGTGCTAAAAGTACTGAAGTCACATTTTTAGACAATTCAAGTTGAGCATAGAAACATGTTGTATTTGTTTAGCTAAGTCCACCCTATAAATATTGTTAACAGAAAAGGTGCCTAAGCAATGCATAAAAACAGCAAAACTTTTAATGGCTGATTTTATGGATCAATGATATTTTCGGATTAGATTTAGCCAAACAAAAATACAAATACAATTAATTGAAATGCCAACACCTTGGAAGAACAACAAATGAAATGATACACACGTGCACTATTCATTTGCTTTGGGAACAAATAATCTGCTCGCCCCTGCTTGCAAACAGGCTGAAACCTGTTTTTAGGCCCTGACCTGACAAGAGCCAGAAATCCTTCTTAAAGAGAAATGCTGTACTGGTGAATTCACAATCAAGACATGCATCAGATTTCATTACTGATTTGTTTAGCTAAGTCCACCCTATACATATTGTTAACAGAAAAGGTGCCTAAGCAATGCATAAAAACAGCAAAACTTTTAATGGCTGATTTTATGGATCAATTATATTTTCAGATTTGATTTTCTCAAAATAGACATTTGGTGACCTCAGTACTTTTAGCACCAGGGTCTTCAATTTTAAGATTGAGCATATTTAGTATCTGTACCATAAAATAAATTATTCTCAGTGTTTTAATCTACAGTATACTGTCATTTATTGAGAACATTTAATGGAAGAACTGAATAGAGAATCATTTGGATCCAGGCTATTAATGTTCAGCTTGCATATTGAATATGAAACATTTCTCACCAGGGATGTAATGATCAGGCTGCAGTGGTTATGGCAACAAGTCATTGCAGTTATTACAGGCTTCATAATCACCCATATTTTAGTAAACATCTGTACAAAAGTAAATTTATTTCATTCATACTATTATAAAGGCAGAGAAACACATGATTCAAAGCATTTTTTAAAATTCAGTAGATTTCTTTACAAAGAAAAGTATTTCAGCATGATAATTTTTTTAATTTGCTGAAGGATTTACTGAAGCTCATCTTACAGCGCTTTGAACCGCAATCAAATTGAGTGAAAAAATGTTTTCACCCACAGATTTTTATGTATACTACTCAGTTGAACTGTTTTAATAACATTCAAAATATTCTATCACAGGATACCAATTACATGTTTCCTGTGATTACTTGTTTAACAACAGAATATAAATTACACATTACAATATGTACACCAATTAGATCACTGTTTAAAATCATGTTCATTGCCAGTGAAAATTGCCAAGGAAAGTCATTGACATTGAATACTAACTGTAACGTCCCGTTCCCATCCTGTCTGGTTCCCTTGTTTTGCCTTGTCCCCTCCGTGTCTTGTTCCATTCCCTTGCCCTGGTTTTCCCCGTTGCTGCAGGCTGGGCGTGCCCCTTCCGTTTGGTTCACTGTTTCCCCACCTCGGTTTCAGCCTATCTCCTTTCTTATTCACTGCATGCATTCTCACCTGTCTATTAGTCAATCACCCTCGTTCACATTCCTCACGCTTTCCTGATTGTTTCCTATCTCACTCCCCTATTTAACCCACCTGCTGTCTCCCCTCCAGTGTTGGTTCATTTCTTGTGTTGCTTTCTGTACCGTTAGCTAGTTCGTTGAAATGTAACAAAATGTAATGAAATGTTTTTATTGGAAAAGAAAATTTAAAGACAAATGTTAGCTAGTTCGTTGACGTACCTCATTAGGTTTCCTGTTTCTCCTCGTTTTCCTTGTTCTCGCTGTTTCTAGTTTCCTAGTCCATGTAGTCTCTGTCTTCTCTGCCAGCTAGTGTATTTGTCCTCCGCTCCGACCGGCCTGCAGCTGCGTCACTCCCTGTGTGTGTGTGTTGCAGTACCTCAGCGCTCTACCCTCGAGGCACCCTCAGCTGGGTTTCCTGCCTCTCCCCTGCTCAGTGGTTCCTGTCCGGCCGTGGCGGCCTCCTTGCTGCGACTTCGGTCCCAGGCTCCGCTGTTGCCCAGTTACCCAGACCGGGCCTGCTTCAGCTCCGTTGCTCTGCCTGCCCTGTCGTACCCTGCCTCTGTCTCACCTCTGCCCTTCTGTCCCGTGCCAGTCCGGCCCGCTCCTGTTCCTCTGTCCAGTTCCTGTTGGACCTCCCGGTCCAGTTCCTGTCCGGTTCCGGGTCGGAACCCAAGTCCAGTTCCGGCTTGGAACATCCGCCGGTGTTCCCGTCCAGTTCCTGTTGGACCCCCCGGTCCAGTTCCTGTCTGGTTCCGGGTCGGAACCCAAGTCCAGTTCCGGCTTGGAACTATCCGCCGGTTTTCCCGTCCAGTTCCTGTTGGACCTCCCGGTCCAGTTCCTGTCCGGTTCCGGGTCGGAACCCAAGTCCAGTTCCGGCTTGGAACTTTCCGCCGGTTCCTCCGTCCAGTTTCCTGTTGGACCCCCCGGTCCAGTTCCTGTCCGGTTCCGGGTCGGAACCCAAGTCCAGTTCCGGCTTGGAACAACCCGTCGGTCCCTAGACCTGGTTCTTGTTAGTCCTCCCGCTCTAGACCCAAGTCCAGTTCCGGCTTGGAACACCTGCCGTGGTTGAGGCCCGGTCCCTGCTGGACCTTCCAGTTTCGCCCCTGTCCAGGTTCCGGCTTGGAATTGCGAAGGGGTTGCAAGTCCAGCTCCGGCTCGGAGCACGTGCTGAGTCTAAGGACTTCCTCATTCCTCCCTGTGTTGTGTTTTTTCCCTATGTACGGCTTGGGACTGTCCCAAGCCAGCTAATAAACTCCCATTCCTGTTTCCCTGTCTCTGAGTCGTTGCATTTAGGTCCTGCCCTAACCAGGATCGTGACACTAACTGTCTTATCTGAACGGTAAATCACAAACCCACTTCTTAGGCAATAAGCATTCTTTCAGTTTGGCCATATTCCATATCTGCACATTTTAAAAAGGTTCAATGCTCTCAAATCAATCACAATATGGAGCCTCCTGTGTATGGTGTGGAACTATAAACACAAAATTGTATGTGTTGCAGGCAAACCCACCCCCAAGACTGGAGGAAAGCAGGGGGCTGTAGGGGAAATGGGGGACTGGAACTCCTCCCAGGATTCGACGCCTACAAGGCGGCCAGTTCCCATATTTGCCTTGCAGGAATCTGTCCAGGAAGCATGACTTAGTCAAGTTTATTTGTATAGCACATTTCATACACAAGGCAACTCAAAGTGCTTTACATAAGACATAGAAAGACATTATATAAAAAGTAAATTAGAATTGAACAATATTAATAAGAAGTTAAAACGGTTATAATAAAACGCAATACTGGTTGGGCCCACAAAACAAATACCCCAACAAACACTCCTACCACAAACAGCCTGCTACCTGCAATCTGCTACGCACCGTACAGCCTCTCTCTCTGGGTGATATTATACCTGCCAGGTCTGCTGCAGGTGCCTGCCAGCTACGCTGCAGGACTTTTGTAAAAATATTAGCCCATGGGTGGGAGCAGCATACAGCCTCCACAGTTTGAATCACTCCACAGAGTGACGGACCCATCGGTCACTAATCAAACTTTTAAGTTGAGCGCACTACGGCCTCAAGTTGAGCGCACTACGGCCTCTTTTTACGTATTAGCCCATGGGTGGGAGCAGCATACAGCCTCCACAGTTTGAATCACTCCACAGAGTGACGGACCCGTCGGTCACTAATCAAACTTTTAAGTTGAGCGGACTCTTTATAGAGGACTTTTCAAGTGCTCAACAGATAACAGGCAACAACTGAACATCAGATAACAGTATTTATCTAAGTATATGCGGTGCAGAAAAAGAAAGAATAAAACAAATAATAAAAAGAGATAAAAAATAAATAAAAGATAAAACAGCTTTAAAGGATAAATAAGCTTAAAAATAAATAAATTAGAAAAGAATAAAAGAAAAGATAGAAGTGCCTCTGTCTTTTTAATAGACAGACAGGAGCTAATGGAACACTCTAGGATGAATAAAACAAGAAACAATAGAGTTAAAAATACCGGCTGGGCTTAATAAAAGTACAATAAAATGCAGTACAATGCAGCAAAATTTCAGTTAAAGGCCCGTGAGAAGAGCAAAGTTTTTAGACCAGATTTAAAAGACATAATACAAGAGGCATGTCTAAGGTCATAGGGTAGTAGGTTCCAGCTATGGGTAGCGTAAAAACTAAAGGCTGCCTCCCCATTTTTTGTTTTAACCTTAGGCACAATGAGCTGATCCGATCCCAAAGATCTAAGAGACTTAGAGGGAGTTACTGGCCCAGGGCAGACACACCACTCCTCAAATTGCCAACAGTCACTGTGATTTACATGCCCTGGCTGGCATAGCTGTCAGGACGTTGACTACAGTCCTGAACCACCATTATTAATGTTCCAGTCCGTCTCCGCTCTGTTTTTATTCCCCCTCTGTGCTGTCATCTCTTAATGAAGTCTCTCTTAGGCTGCCTCTTAGTGCTGCTGTGGCAATTTCCTGTGGGAGATATCTATAGTCACAGTTCACTTACTGTAAGTTGTCAAAGAACTATGATTTGAAGCTTGGAGACCAGCTAAGACCATACTTTCTGTGAAATTTTATATATGAAGATTTATACATGGATAGGGCTTTTTATACATCTTTTGTAGTTTACAGATCAGGTCAAAAGGTTTAGGTATTTGGAAGTCTTGCAGTCTCATTCTAGAGTTACAATTGAAGTGTGAGATAATGGGGAGAGCATAAATTCTGATATTATTTACAAACTACAAATGTGTCTTACTCAGTGCCAATTTCAAAGGTTATTTTAAACAACCTGCTATTACGGTTCCGAAACTGCAATGGACCCAAATGCAGGACTCTGAGACAGACTCAGTCAAAAACTCAGAAAGGAGTGAATTTACTAACAATGAGGACAAACAAGCAGGCAAACAGGGGAGCTGGGTGACGGTCAGGATACAGGGTTGGCAAATAACAAGAGGGAAGGATAGATGACGGGGCAGGAACGAGCAGGAGGTGGGCAACAGGTAGGAGGGCTGGGTGACAGACAGGATGCAGGATTGGCGAGTGCAGGTGGGCAGGAATGGGGAAAGCAGGCTGGACAGGCAAAACTGAAAGCAGGTAATTAATTGAGTGTGGAATGCGAGCGGGGGAGGCGAGTGATTGGCTGGGAGATAATGGGGAGAAAATGAACTAAACAGGGAAACCATGCACAGCTTGCACAACACGGAGAGACAGACAAGGTAAACGGAAAAACATGACATGAAACAAGAGGAATGGGGAAAACACGGAGAACAAAAGAAAGGTGTGCTGGAAGGGAATGGCAGATGTTACACCTGCTTGATTAATGTGCAAGGTGTTAGAGAGGTATATGAAAATTGAACTAAAATAGTCAAAGCTGGGTTTAGATTGTCCCACAAACGCTACAGTACATGTCAATGCATGTCAGTACATTGCATTTGTTATTCCCCAGTAAAACCACCTATTTTATGGGCCATGCAGCCTGGATAGTGTGAGACAAGATCTCCAAATTGTCTCCTCCTCTAGGCATCACACCTGCCAGAATCAATAAACAGCCCAGTGATTGGTTACCACAGGATGACGTGCCAGTAAACTGTTCTATGTGCTTGGTTACCACAGGATGACGTGCCAGTAAACTGTTCTATGTCCATTGACATGGAGGAGCTGTCTAAACTAGTTATGTCCTCAAAACCCACTACCTGTCTACTCGATCCAATTCCTACAACATTATGCTCCCTCTGGAGTCTGGTTCCTCCCAAGGTTTCTTCCTATCTGCCATCCAGGGAGTTTTTGTTACCTTAGGCTTGCTCTTGTGTGGGTTTAGGCCAGGGTTTTCTGTGAAGCATATTGTGAATTGATAGTGAACTGTGCTATATAAATAAATTTAGATTTTATTTGAGACTTGGCAATACATCTGGTGACAATCCTGTTGAAAGCAAGAAGTAATTATATGTAAAAGCAGAGTAATCAAAAGCAGTAGGGGATTCACCCACTCAATCAATATGCAATACATTTATTCAAATTTCATAAGAGATAAGAGGGTAACAAGCAATGTTCCTCTCTGTAATTAAAGTGGTCTGTGCATGCATAACAGTTAAGTGTAGCTACAGTTGTCACCAGATAGATATAATGTTGATAGAATGAAGCAGGCTGCATCACGAGACGAGAGATAAAATATTTATGTATTTCTCTCACTCTGCAATCATATGTGACTATATACAACCATAGGCTATCAAGCTAAGAGTAAGAATGAAAAAGATGGCTATTGCATTTCACATGAACACCACATCTGCATATGCTTCACTCACCTTGGCTTGGGGTGGCCCCGATATTGTTTCTGGGATTGGCTAACACACCTCTGGTCCATCATAATTCCATGTGTTGAATGCCTCAGGCTGATATGGCAGGGTCATTGAGTATATGACATCCACTTTCATCTCATTCAAATACTTTGGTAACTATATCAGGTAGGCCAACCTTGTCCTCATATCCTTATTTAAAAATGCTTAAATATCATTTTGAAACCTCAGCTCAATTTCCGAAAGGAGCCCAACGTGCATAATAATATTATATATACAGCCATGTTACCTCTGGGGTTCTTCCAATTGATGGATTTATGATGAGGTGGGCCCTTGACATTGTCAGCTACATATGTTCGCCTGTCCGTGGTTCCTCTAAGGAACTTTGCAGGAGTTCTTATATGTTAATGAGGGAAGCATTCACCCATCAATCCCACAATTCCATGTGTTGGGCAGCCCTTCAGTTGAGTTTCAGTGCGCCTTGGGGTATATATTAAAATGTGTGAAAAGAATTTATCCCTGAAGGATCACTGTCTTTCTTATTGCTCCCAGGAGACAGAGAAGAATGCATTTCGACAATCAGAGAATGAACGCACACATTTGCAGTCTTGGGGCCTCATTTCTAAAACCTTTTGGATTTAAACTTAAACATAATCCTAAAATCATTTCCCAAGTTGTGCTTAGACTTGATTCATGATATATGGTTTTTTGCGTAAGCCACTATTTAAGATACAATTTCATCATAAGGCTATTTTATAAATGAGGCCCATGGTGTGTTTTGAAAGCATTGAAGATAATACAATCATGCCACTACAGTTACAGTTATTTGTGTAACAGGCACTCCCATAAAATAATGTAACAATCTCCACTCTGAAGCAATGTAGACCATAGGTTAGTGGAATACCTCTCTTCATGCAAAACTGGCTTTTTTTTAGGATCTAGGAGCAATATACCCTGATCAGTGTGCAGAATATCTTTGTTGAAGCATCCTATAAGCAGATCCTATCTATGGGGCCACCTTGTGAAGATAAGGCATTTCCCATCAACCCACATATGTACACATCACACCAGCATCACCCGCCTTTCCCATCATGCATTTGACCCAGTTTGTGCATGACCCAGAGCATATATGCCATAAAGCATATTTGCCCTGTTCTCACACAACCAGGCTCTGCAACACATCTGCCAACAGTTGAGCAATGGCTTGATCCAGTTTATATTGATCACTGCTCACCTTGCCTATGGAGGACCAACTCTGGAATCATGGAAACAAAAGTCCGTAGAGGCAGCTGGTGGACTCATTTCTGCCATCCCATGGGACCAAGGCCTTCCTGCCGGCTTGTAGCCAACATCTGGAAAGATTCAGGAAATGGGAAGTATGGTGTGGTGCATGGGTCAGAAACGGCCAGGAAGACGACAGCCATTGAAGAAGCACAAGAGTAGAGTAGTTAATTTCCTTATGACGTCCGTATCTAAAATGATGATTTACATGGGTTGATGGTGTGCAACATGAATTGAAAAGTGTTGGCTGTCAACACTGTATAAATTTATCCAAGGCTGAGAAATGTATCAAAGTCTGTCAGAGCTGAGAGCTGCTTGTGCGCCTGCACAATACTGCATTATTGTGGTCAGACTGAATTATAGAATAGTTTATTCTATCACAGGTTTTGCACAGGAACCCACCAAGGAATTTGAGTTCATGTTGGAACCCAACATAAACTCTTCATTGCAACTTGATAGAGCAGTCCTTTTGGGCTGTGGGGTAAGTCCTATGAATCCAGAAGCAGCTGGTAACCCCCCCCCCCCCCCCATCCATGCCAAATAAGCCCAGTGCTGCTGAACACATTTCCCAACAACTTCATTTCCCCTGCAGCCAATGATGTCAAGATTCACACTTCACATTTCTCACTACATCAACACATTAAGACCTCATTAAATCAAGGCCTTGATTACGTTTTCAGCCGGGTTGCTAAGCAGAATATATGGAAACTGTCCCTCGTTTCTCAATAGGGGCATGTCCCTCGTTTCTTCAGCCCATCAAGTGGTGAATGAATGAATCGGGCGCTCTGCCTGAGTGCCACCCCCACTGGGGGTTTGGACACAGCAGGGGTTTGATAGTGAATAGGTGATAATCAGATTTGATAGTGGGACCAGACAGCTGATAATTCAAGAGAGAATTAGAAGAAACAGGACCCTGCAGTTCTTCTAGGGGTATGTGTGTTTCCTTCCTCCTTGATGAGACTGGGAAATTACAGGAATGGAGGTTTCTGGGAAAATGAAATGTGGGGTCACAGTGAGTTCAAAGGCCAGGAAACTGCCGTACTTGTTAGGAACCATTAATATGTCAACATTTGGACAAGAACACACGGCCCAGAGATATATCAAATAGCACAATGGTTTATGAGATCTGTATGATCTTTCACTTCCCTAAAGGCAGAGCTGAGACGATGTCAGGGAACATGTACGTGGCATGTACAATTTCCCCATTTTACAGCACCATACAATGAACTGCACCAGAAATTACATAACATTAGTCTAGCACGATTTACCAAAAGTTTTTTTTGTGTGATGTTTTTAACATCGGTAACATAAAGTATCTGTATGTATTGTTACCAATGGTAACATGGATATTTTTCACCAAGCACATATTGATAGTGAAGTGAATTCTTATCACAAAAAAATAAATACATCTATGTAAACTCAGGGGTGTAAAGTCTCTCTGTACAGTGAGTACAGTGTCAACTTTTATGCTCTATGATTTATGCTTATGCCCTTATGTTTGGTGTCAGAAAATAAAGGGAAGTGAAGAGATGTTCTGCTTGAATTACGCATATTTCATAGCTGTGATCTGATGCATGTCTTGATTGTGAAATCACCAGTACAGCATTTCTCTTTAAGAAGGATTTCTGGCTCTTGTCAGGTCAGGGCCTACAAACAGGTTTCAGCCTGTTTGCAAGCAGGGGCGAGCAGATTATTTGTTCCCAAAGCAAATGAATAGTGCACGTGTGTATCATTTCATTTGTTGTTCTTCCAAGGTGTTGGCATTTCAATTAATTGTATTTGTATTTTTGTTTGGCTAAATCTAATCCGAAAATATCATTGATCCATAAAATCAGCCATTAAAAGTTTTGCTGTTTTTATGCATTGCTTAGGCACCTTTTCTGTTAACAATATTTATAGGGTGGACTTAGCTAAACAAATACAACATGTTTCTATGCTCAACTTGAATTGTCTAAAAATGTGACTTCAGTACTTTTAGCACCAGGGTCTTCAACTTCAACCTACTTCATATCCTGACCACAATTTCTGATTTGATAATGATGAATTGTGTTATTACTTGGCGCAAAGAAACACACACACACACACACACACACACACACACACACACACACACACACACACACACACACACACACACACACGGATACAATGCCAGATTTGTGTTCAAATACGTGTAAGTACTGGATATAGGAGCTGGGTTTACTGCCCCTTCATGTCTGAACAGACTTTCCATATACCTATGAAACATGACTCTCGTTATCCTGGATGTTTTCATTCCTCAACACAGTCACTGCCCTTTCTTTGTGGCACATCAGCATGCTAATTGAGTGGCCTGTGCCTCCTGTGGATCCTGCCCTCCCCCTCCTGCTGTGATTGGTTTAACGAGGAGGGAAATGTGTGCTGTTGAATATATTTGCAAGACAAATAATTAACTTGAACGTGAGAACTGAAAGCCATTTAGAAACACTTTGCAAAGGCTATGCTAAGTTTGACTGGCAGGGTGTAAAGAGGTACAATGAAGCATAAGTATTGGGCTTGAATCTAGAGGTCCTGATTAAGAAGACAAGATAATACTTGTTAAAGAGAGGTACAAATATGGCAAAAGTCTATACGATTACAGAGACATCATATATCATTCAGATTTCAGCTGAAGTATAGGAAGAAGCACTTCGCATTATTTAGTCCATATTAAGCACATTGATTCATGAATTGAATATACTGTCTTTCCTAATCAAATACAGTTTTCTGGGAAAATCATCTAATTTTACTCCTGTAAATTGCTCTGGATTAGGTTGTCTTATAAATACCCAAATGCATACAATGCATTACTTTATACCATTTAGGAGACACTGCAGTCCTATCCTGCAGTGATGCCTACCTATTCATAAATAATTAATTTATTGAGTTTTGTTTGAAACAAAATGATAGTTTGAAACATAATGCAAAGTACATTGTGGTAAGCCTAGCCAACTGTATTGAAAATCCAATTTTTAAAAAAAGGTGTCTGTCACAAACATTTTAATTTACTTCACTTCACCAGGTGCCAATTAACTATGTTTGCTTGGAGGTCAATAATCTTATCAGGGTAATTCAAATGTCATGCCCCCTGTGACGTCCACAACATTAACCTTTCTGCACTTTATGTGTAATGACCCTCTGTAAAGCAGTTATGAGGTAGACCAGGACATACACTGTCCTAAAGAGAACATAAATTATCGAAGCAGCCTGCGCAGTGTTACCTGTCTATAACCTTGAGTGATGTCATGAGCAAAGACCCATCTCTAACCCACCTAATCAAGCTGAGAATGTTTCCTAGTAACAGCAAGCAATACCACACAATTTTACTAAAAATATATATTGTTCAAATATGGATGTTGATTTATTATTTGAATTAAAGAAACCTTCAAGTCAATTCTAGATTTTCAACTGGGCAATGAATGTAGCCTAAGTAATTCAACTGAAAAAATCAATAAATATTGTGATAAACTTTTCAGTCAATATCCATATTTAATTCCAGACTTAATCTTAGAATATTGAGAATGAGGAAAAATGATTCAATGTTCCAATTATTTGCTGTGGGATTTGGAATATGGGCTTTTTTGCCTCTTTTGTTGCTTTCTCTTTGAAGTGAATGCTAGAATATGGGCTAACACTCCCTCTAGTGTTCTCTCAGTCACAAAAAAATAATTGGGTGGATGAGCCATTGGGTCCATCCCAATATTCTTCACTCCCCACCTCCCCACCTCCACTCCCCCACTACCACTCCTCTCCTACCCGGAAATATGCAAAACTGCCTGAACGTTTTCAGTACAAGTATTTACATGGACAATATACAATGCACATTTTTCAACTATTGGGACGCACCCATCAAGTGAGATTTCAGGAATCCAGCTCGATGTGTTTTTGACCTTGTGTTGCCTGTCACCTGGTGGCCATTCCACATTTTGCACTCAAGAATAGGATAAGACTGAACCTAAATGGCTTCAGGCATCCGTCTCACATCATATTACACAGTATTATAAATTTTGAAGAATGTATTCTGTTGAACAAAATTTCAGATTCACATGCTTGATGCTGAACTGATTGAGAACAAAATTCATTATGAGGAAATTTAAGTTTTCATAACGTCCCTGGCGCACTTAATTTGAGAAAATGGCATTTCCGAAAATAAGCTGCATATCCCGTATACTGTTCTTCCTCTATGTCTGTTCCGATATATATAAGAACAAAGGTTCTAGTTGTTTTTTGATTTTGGCAAACAATGTATTTGGTTTTAAGTTTTCCAATAAATCGATGGAGACCATGGAATAAATCTGAATACAAAGAGACATCCCCATTGATTTGTTCAATCTATCTGCATTAACAGTTTGCAAAATAAATGCAATTTGTTTGTGCGAGAGACAGCTGCTTCTGAGACCGTCTGAACTTCGCTGTATTGAATTTAGCACATAGGTATGCATTTTTTTTTTAAAACAGTGGTGTATATTTAAGAAGTTCTTTGCCCTAAAGATGTTCAACACACTGGACCTCTGCCATTGCCATTCTCAATGCCTCATCTATTCATGCAACAAAATAAACAAAAATCTATATTTCAGGTTTCCCCCAGAAAAATAGTTAGTGGAGGGGGAAGTGCCTTTGAGGGTAAGCACCAGTGGGGGGCCATGATATTCACATGGCCTACACCTGACCTGGTGAAAACATGACTACACAATGCCAAATAGCGCCACTGTGACATTTTCTCCTTCCTTGGACATCTGAGTCTTGAGGTTTTACAGATTTTTCTCAGATGTTTACAGAGATGCTTGTGAATTCAGCGGGGGTGCAGCACCTCCGCTATTAATACATGGGGAAAACCCTGATGTTATTATGGCACAACTCTTCTGCAGTTTTTTTCCTAAGCTCTCGGCTGAGGTTGAACTGCAGAATTGAATTCAGATTTTTAAAGACTTTATTCTAAAGATGAGAGTAGTTAAATGTCAGTGGCTTGCTGGCTAACATTTGCATTAGCTAATTATAAATTGAAATTAAAATGTTTCTGAATGGTGGCATGTTTATGATTAATGCTCATTTAATTTAACCAGCCTTTCTATGTTCCCAGGAGTTTACAAATGGATAGAATCACAGTTAATCCTTGTTCTAAAGCACCATGCTAGATAATATCTCCAGTGTAGTTGAAATGTCTCAGAATGATTTAGCTGTGGTGACCCGTTCAAAGCTGTCATGTCTTGAGGAATTGTCCTGGATGCAACTTCAGAGATCTTGCCTGCTTATGTATATAGTCCTATATATCAGGATCAATCTCTCCAATAGGCCTAGGTTAAAGGGAAACAACATGCTATTTTAAGCAGTAGCTACTGTTACTGATACAACTGATTTATTTATCATCTGCACTTTACCCTGCAATGACCAGTTTGCTTTTTTGCATATGACGTACTCATTGTTTACTTACTGGACATATTGCACTGCCCGAACCACAATAATTCAACATATTGCACAGGTCAGTGGGGTTTCAGCAACAAATAGGCTACTCTTACAAAAATATAAGCCTTCTGGCACATTTTTGTCAAACCTTTGGCATTGTTGCCGCAGGTAATTTTCACATGCAAATTAGCTTTGTGGGAACTGCCATTGTTGCAAGTTCACCACTACTGGCAAAGTCTGGCAAACCTCTGGCAACATTTTGTGGAAAACAATTTAGTTTGTGGCAGATGCGCTACATATTAGCTGCTAGTTTGCAGCAAACTATCCAGTTTTGTAAGGGTACTGGTTGGTTAACCAGATGCATTTATGTAAATTGTAAGACTACACTAAATGTAATTTATATTGTTAATTTTATCATTGAATAGGCTAGTGTAGGCAACTGCATCTGGGGGTCACTCCGGGGTAAATCATTGATTTCTAGCAAATCACTTCCAATAAAAAATAAAATCGAGACAAAGAAACCTCTTCATTTGGTAAGTTAAAAGTAAAGTAAAATAAAAATAATTTATTTGGCCACCCCCAACAAATTCTATGTATCCGAAGACAATCAATACCTACTTGCTTGCGCATCAGAGGTGTCCAATCTTATCTGAAAGTGGCCGGTGTTTGTTTTAGCCCAGCACTACTACACTTGATTCTAATTAACTTGTCTGCAATCAAGACCTTGATAAGAAGAATCGGTGTTTTAGTGCAGGGCTAGAACAAAAAACCTGCAGCCTACCCACATCGGCAGCCTACCCACATCGGCAGCCTACCCACATCGGCAGCCTACCCACATCGGCCCTTTTAGGATAATACTCAACATGGCTGTTTTAGATTTTTGTTTTCGTATCAAAACAAATGCTGACTTCAGTGCAAGTTCAACTGTAGTCCGGCATCATTTTAGCTAGAGCAGATGGTGCGGATTGATTTCCCGTTTAAAACCCTATCACCCCGCCCCGCTAATGTTGCTTCACGGGCAGCCATTTTGTCTATTTAATGAGGATACAGCATTATACCGAACGGTGGTGCAAAGCAGTGTCTGTAGGTTCAGCATTTGATTCGGAACGGACAAATATGAGTCTATTTTAATGCTCTGAAAGAATGACACAATTTATTTAATAGCGCTATAATCTGTCCTATAGCAACCGGTTCTTGCATCCAGTTTCTACAACTGAGTTATGGTCAGGGTGAAAAAGAATAAAAGGGTGTTTCATTTCAACGGCAGTTATTCTGCAAGGGCGCCAATAAGAACAAAGAGTAGGCGGACTTAAAGTTTAAAAGAGGGATAATGACAGCCTGGTTGACTAATCTAAATGTGCTGCGCGCGTAATTTTACCCAATGGCTACACTAGTCTTGTAAGATTATGTTGAGCAGAGTGATCTTCGTGAATGGCACTCGGGTCCTCCAATAAAATTAGGAGAAATGGAAAGGATCCAATCCCGAGACAAAGGGGCGGTACTTGTGAGAGGGGGCTGGGTACGAGGTATCATGGAGGCTCAGTTAACGAGTAGCAGCCATTGATGAAAGCCGAGGTATAGGGCTGAGCACTGGAGTTTCGGCAATTTTTTTAATTTACATTTTTTTTTCTCGTTTGAAACTTTTTGTATTTATTTTTACATTTTAGAAATGGAGATGAAGAAGAGAATCAGTTTAGAGTTGAGGAACAGGACTCCACTTGAGGTATGAAATAACGCTTTTATTTATTTATTTTGTAAGAATTGAGAGGTGGTGGTGTTGGCTAGCAGCTCGTAGATGTGAGATGGTTATCAATAGTGAGCAAGGTAGCCACGGCATTTGGTAGACCACATGGGTACTCCAAGGATGTGGCTGATATTGAACTTGCAAGTTGAAAAGTAATCTTATCCTAGCGATACTCAGCAGTTGAAAATGTATGGAGGCTCGCCGGTTGGCTAACGTTAACTAACGTTATAGTTTGATCAGATTTTGAATCACTCCCCGTAATGGCGATGGCGTGGTTTAACCGTCAAGATCGCAAGGTCCGATAGTGTTTAAGTCTACAATGTTAAAATGTATATTTCCCTTCTGCGCTGTTCAGTTCTAGCGTTGAAGCTGCCACTGCATCTGTACAAATCAATGTTTTCAAAATTCTCGGGTTGAGTTATCTTAGTTGCTAATGTCGGCTAGCTACAACAGCCGCTAATATCAGTCAGTCACCCCTTTGAGGCGTTTGAAATTGGTCCGGGTTCTGTAGGAGTCTTAACTCGGGTTTAACTCTTTATGTCGTGTCTGCCTGCTTTTAGCCGCGCTGTCCAGCTATCACGCGTCGTCCGTGGTCTTGCCGGATTTCAAGCAAACTTGATGCCAAGAAAAAAAAAATCTTACGTTACCTAGCAAGGGAAGTAGCTCACAAGTTTACAACCCATTTAAATGGGAGAACGATGCCCCCAAGTTTTCTTTGCACATACATAAAACGATGACTGTCTTGCGACGTGGGCTAGCATTGATTTAATGAACGTGCGAAGTTTATTATGCTAACGTTACGTTATCGATTTGTTGATTAAAATGAACACTAACGTTAGCTGCCGAGCGACCGAATGTATGACCGGTAACGTTAACGTTACGTTATGCTGCGGCGTGTCAATATCCAGCCACGATATTCTTGTTTATCCCTCTTTCCGGGTGCGTTTTAGAATAGATTGAGTCTTGCAGATAAAAAAAAAAAAGGTTTATTATGGAATTAATGTGTAAGTTGGCTAAACACACCGAGCCAACATTTTGGCTACATTCGGTAGTGCTAGCTAACTAATGTGAATGGGTGGGGGAGGCAACAGTGTTTGTCCTCCCGCCTCGCAAGGTTTAGAACGGCTAAGTCGTATGGAGGAAGGCATTTTGTTGCAGTGTTCATTCGCTTGCGATCTAACAGCTTTGCTTCAACGAAACTGTTTCCCTTCTTTCGTTGCTAACGTTATTGTTACATTGCATACTTTAATTCGAATAGCCCGGTAAGCTAACCTTACAGCTTGTCATTCGAGACGAGCTAGCTAACGTTACTAGCTAACATCGGTCTACGGTAGCAACAAAGTCTTAGGGACTTTTGCACTGGCGATCACTCATTCATGTAGCGACCTAGCTAGACAAATGTCCCCTGCAACGTCTTCCCGACCCACCCTAGAACATGACTGCCTAGTGCCTAACCTTAGTTAGTTACAGTAAGGTTATGTTTGGCGGGGTGATCTCGCAAGGAACTGGCTAAGTTAATAACATTAGAACGTGTTTCGTTTCGCAAAGAAGTGAGCTAAGCGTCGGTAGCATTGTTTCTCATTTTTCTAGACTGACCAAATGGCTCCGTTCATTTTTTTTTCTAATGTAATATGAAATGAAGGACTCCGGCAGATGGCCAGGGTGGCCCAGACCGCCTCCCTTGGCCTTAGATTATACCACAACCCTACATACCGACCTTGTGCTCTATGTAGCTAGCTGACGTTATGTATTGACCGAATTCACTCGTTTGCGACGATTCCACCATTTTCAGTAAATCATACTTTGCCTTAAGCCTTGATCTGTGTGCAACCCCCATAGCTTAAGCAGGTCTCCTCATCTCGCAGTGTCTCTTAATCAGTACAAACGTTAGATGGTAATTTGTGCAGAAATGCCGCAAGTATATGCCGTTGGTGTCTTCGCCCGTGTGTTTAACGTTATTATACTGGATTTGTTATTATCACCATACGTGACCCACATTTAGAGAGCATACTATTGTATTTCATAACATTAGTTTGCCAGCGAGCTTTTTGTACTTTATTAACATGACGATTGTCCCACAGGTGAGCACTTAAGTCTTGAGTCATGACAAGTATCGATGGACGTTCAAATGGCAAGACCGCGCAACAGAAGTATTTAACCCGCCAAAATTGTGTTTTCCGGCGAATCGCGATCGCCCTTTTGGCAACATTGTTTAGTTTTACCAGAGCCTTTCCGGTGGATTTAATTTAGCATCGGAATTGATCAAAACGTAAGACGTCACAACAATTACAAATATTAGCCATGCAATTATGTACAATATAAACTGGCATAGGAAAAAGTGGACAAAAAGTAGCTAGTAAACGTATTGCATACAGTACCGTTTCTCTTCTCAAACTTTTTCTGATATGATGCCATACCTAAATATATTCAGCGGAATGTTCTGCGGTCTTTCGACTTATGCAAAACCAACAAGAATGCCACCCTCAAATGCAGACTGCATAAGTCCTTTTAAACCGTAACGAGATGCATTCTTACTTGCCTCGACCACTGTACGCTGGCCACCAAATGGCGCTATACCCGTATTGCAGGATTGGAAAAAGGTCTTAGAATTGTTCTTGCAAAAGTGCGAGACCATCAACACAGAGTTGATCCCTGTTGCGCTTAAAATGGTAATTCCTTAAGAATGTTATGTTTTGGAATTAGATTTGTATGTGAAATGTGTAAATGCACTTTGCAGTCATCGCAGCATTAGTGATTTTAATTTGAAACTGTTGCTCACTCATCCATTAATATCAAATCTTATTTGCCATCCTTATTTAAACACTAAACTTTCATGAAGTAGATTGGCGTTTAAATGTATCTACACAATAGACATCAAACATAGCATCCTCTGCTTATGGACATTGTCAAGATGATGGTTCATACATCTGTGAATTACTTGGCAACAGAGCAGATCTTTTGAATCCAGGGCACTGTACCACATCTAAACTACACTGCAGTTATGATAATTAATTTAGTACATTAACCTTAAGCAAGCAAATTATTTTTCAACAGTTACAGTACTACATGTAAGGTTCTTTGGCACTGCGCCAGGATAACTCATGAGAGGCAATGCTGACCAGAACTCATTCAGAAAAGAATAGACTTACGGGAGTCAGTTCTGTCCAAAGGTGTCAAAACCATTAATTCCATGTTTGAGTTCTGTTGACAGTATTGGACACACAACTTGTCTAGGTTGATGTTTAACCCTTTTGTGCCGATGCCAAATTTAGTCAATTCTCACCTATTTGGGGGTGGTCTATTTAAGGCTTTATAACTCCATGTTTGAGCATCACAGAAACATGGAAAATGGTTTAAATGAAGCAAGACAGTTGTACCATTTACAGTACTAACTAGATTAGTTTCTTTTCACAGCTTGGGTCAAAATAAAGTACCACAAATTCAAAGAAATCTTGGGAAAAACATAGTTTTGCTTTAGTTTGCAATTAAATACTGAGAGCTACAAATTTTGGATCATAAAATTTCTTGGATCACTCCTTGTCCACAAGTGTGCAAAATCTGAGGGTGATATGTAGAACTACTAAAGATTTGACGCAAAATGTAAGTGGTATACACTGTTGTCCCTTAGTGTCTCCAAATCTATCCAAAATGGCTAAATTGTGCACTGCTGTAAATCATAAAAGAATCATAATTTACTACAAATCAGCTGTTTTGACCTATGAAACTCACTTTTGCATAATTTTCAAGTTGGAATTACTATATTTTAATCAGTATAGTGGGATAGATATCCATAGGTCCTAAAACCTATTCAAAACCTGTCATAAAATGAATAAAATATTTTGTGTCCATTATAAAGCATATACATTTGCCCCTTATGATGGTTTAAGATGAAAACATTGATATCACACTGGTACTCACACCTAAATATGTCGCCTAATCATTCACTCTTGTACCTCAATAAAACCACTTTTTTTCTGTACTCTAGATTAAGTAATCTTTTGCTGCATGCCCTGGGATGACATTTCTCAATTCTTTTTTTTCAAAAATATTGGCATTCATAATCACTCCAAGAAAAATTGTATTCATCTAGCACATATCAGCGCACCATAAATTAGAATGACTAGTACAAGCAGTAGCCTAATACTTGCATATCGCAGAGGAAAATCTCCATGTTCGCAAGCATATTCTCCGATAGAATCCTATGGTATCTTCTGACCCACTCTTAAAATCCATGTAAGCTAGGTGAGGATTTTCTCTAGCTGTTTTGACGAGTTGGCCAAATTAGTAAAATCTTGCGACAATAGCAGGATAACGACAATTACGCCTCGGTGAGCGAATATACATTCTTGCGTTTACTGTATTTGTTTGCGTAAAAACTACAACTAAATAATGCTGTTATGCCTGGCTGTAATTTATTGTTCATAGCATCCAATAAGACATTACAAACACCTTTTGTGAAGGTTATAATGTCCTCTTTTGGATGAAAGAGTTGTTGATCAAACCAGAATGAACTGGAATGCTTGAGACAGGCTTGAACTACAGACAGGGTTTTATGCGTGGATGTTTGAGTGTAATATCATTATGAAGTGGTGTTTAACAGTTTGTCCAAGACAATAAATGACCACTTTTTGGCGGGGGGACTGGGTGGGGGGTTGCTTGTTAAATGGACTAGCTAGCTACGTGACAATAGCAGCAATTAGAAACTCCGTATTTGGCAGAGTTGTCACAAGTCGTATACTAATAAAGCTAGAACACGGATGCTTTCTCTGAAATCACTCCCTCGTTCACTCATTCGCTATTCCCTACATCGGAAACACACAATGGGACTCTAGGGAGTAGTAACTTATGAATCATCCACCATTGACGGGTGTGGCATCGCATAAATATCTCAATTTATAGCACGTCTGTCCTCAAATTTATCTAAAACCGTACTAGTGTATGTGTTATTTTTATTGTCCATTGTTCAAGCTCAAAGCGTGAGGAAAAGTTGCGTTTGAACTGTTACCGTGTGAATTCGACTGTAAACGGTACTGTCATATTTATTAGCAAGAGTTTAAAAAGCTACTGAAATTAACTAAAAATGCTTTACAAAAAGTTGGCTATACTTGTACTGAAACAACCAATCCACTTGAGAATTTGTAGATCTGCACAGCTGGAAGAGATGCTGGCACTACGGCTTCTCACCACAAGATGCTCTCGTCCTGTGTGTCTCGTTTCAATCCGCGGTAGTGCACGAGCACAGGTGAAGCATTGCATTGTGGTATTTTTTTAACATTAATAGTATATAATGTTTGTACACTACATTTTCTGTGTTTCTGGGAATTTTTGAGGGCAGTATATAGTGCATAAATGTTACAGTTGGAGTTCGGACAATCAAGTAAAATGGTGGAAACTGTATTTAGTGCACTATAGCAAATAGGGAGCCATTTCGGACATAGCTGGAGTTTGTTGTTTCCACTCAGTTTGGCTGCAGAAGCAATGAATGTCCCAGTTGAGCAATTTCATGGCGCCGGCGGCATGGCCACTAG
Source organism: Synaphobranchus kaupii (assembly GCA_029718625.1). Taxonomy (NCBI): domain Eukaryota; kingdom Metazoa; phylum Chordata; class Actinopteri; order Anguilliformes; family Synaphobranchidae; genus Synaphobranchus; species Synaphobranchus kaupii. The sequence continues at coordinate 69,452,693 of CM056382.1, read as the reverse complement.
GGGGTCTCTGCGAAGGGGTTAAACCAGGGGTGTCAAACTCCAGTCCTGGAGGGCCGCAGGTCTACAGGTATTTGTGGTTTCCTTTCAATCAGCACCCAGTTAAAGCATTGAGAACAAGGTGTGTGGACTTCTTAGCCAATTAGTGACTTAAATTAATCACTTGTGCTTAAACGCACCAAAAACCAGCAGACACTGCGGCCCTCCAGGACCGGATCTTGACACCCCTGGGTTAAACAGACTGTGTTTAAACATCGTGTAAAACAGAATGGAACATGACATTTTCCAAGTTCAATTCTGTTTTTCATGATAGATATAGGGCGCTACATGCTGTCTATTGTTACCTTTTACATTCTAGGCCTGTTTTTTTGTTTTATATCTAACCTGGAGTGACTAAAATCAACAGGAAACTTCAGTCCTTGGTGATTAAAAATGTATTGAGGAAAATATTTTTTCTGTGCTTCTTTGAATTTTTCTGTTAAGCCTTCCAGATTACAGTATGTTGAGTGATGTTGGTAATATGTAATGGAGTAAGCACAGTGTTTGAATAGGATAAACAATGCACCTGCAGGTGGCAGAGTTGGTGGTAGACAACTGTCGCTCGAGCGATGGAGAGGTAGAGGGCCTTACAGATGACTTCAAGGAGCTGGAGTTTGTCAGCATGGTCAACGTGGGCCTGACCTCCCTATCCAAGCTGCCCTCACTGCCAAAACTGCACAAGGTATGGGAACTGGAGCCCACCCAGGCTCAGTATCAGCATGGTCGGGTCGGCTGTAATTCAGTGCAAATGAGTTGCAATAAAGCTAATTCCTCGAACTATACGCAGATATCTTTTTTTACTTTCTTGAACTGTAACGTACAGTACCAGTCAAAAGTTTGGACACACCTACTCGTAGAAAGTTTTTTTTTTCTTTGTTATTTTTACTGTTTTCCACATTTTAGAATAGTAAAGACATCAACACTATCAGATAACACAAATGGAATTATGCAAAGACCCAAAAAAAAGTGTAAAACAAATAAAAAACGTCTTATATTTTCGATTCTTCAAAGTAGCCACCCTTTGCCTTGATAACAGCTTTGCACATTCTACCTGGAAATAAGGTGTCGAGTCTTTTGATATCCTTTTATACAGAGTCATGATAGCATCACCTGTTTACCTGTGGAATACCTGTTTTCCACAGAAGTTGGTTGAGAGAATGGCAAGAATGTGCAAAGCTGTTATCAAGGCAAAGGGTGGCTACTTTGAAGAATCTAAAATATAAGATGTTTTTTATTTGTTTTACACTTTTTTTTTTTTGGGTCTTTGCATAATTCCATTTGTGTTATCTGATAGTATTGATGTCTTTACTATTCTAAAATGTGGAAAACAGTAAAAATAACGGAAAAATAACTTTCTACGAGTAGGTGTGTCCAAACTTTTGACTGGTATTGTACGTTACAGTTCAAGAAAGTAAAAAAAGATATCTGCGTATAGTTAGAGGAATTAGCTTTATTGCAATTCATTTGCACTGAATTACAGCCGACCCGACCATGCTGATACTGAGCCTATAATATAACACTTTTTTTGATTTGTTTGGATAATTTAATGTGTTCTCATTGTTTTGATGACTTTACTATTCTAAAATGTGGAAAACAGTAAAAAAAACTTTTTAAAAAAACCTATGAGTAGGTGTGTCCAAACCTTTGACTGGTACTGTAAATCCATAGTATTAGAAAGGTAGTATTTTGTTATAATTTTGCATTGCCTTTAAACCATGACCAGGTCAAAGCATGTGGTGTCCTTCCAAGCTGCTCATTTAATTTTTAGTAATTGTATACGTCTCATGTCCCAGTTGGAGCTCAGTGACAACAACATCTCGGGAGGTCTGGAGACGCTGTCAGAGAAGTGCCCCAATCTGACATACCTGAACCTGAGTGGGAACAAGATCAAGGAGCTCAGCACAGTGGAAGCATTGGTAAGAGGGCTAAGGGCCGGCTAATATTATGCTTAGCACTACTAGGCAGTACTCCCCTACTGAATCTGTCTTAAATCACGTCTTGTCTTGCTGTATATGCTTCAAAAGTACTATACAAATAAGTATTATTAATATTATTATTAGATCTCTGCATTTATAAGCTTTTTTAACATGTTGCCTGTAAGTGCTACATCATTTCATACCTCTTGAAAGGTATGAAATCACTTTTGAAGTATTTTAGGACTGTTGCAACGGCATTTTCTTACCCATACATATGATCCCCAGTGATCCGATCAGGCCTCGGTCAAATGCATATTGTTTAAATGCTGTAATTCTATGGAGTCTAACACTCCTGCGAATCTCAGAATTTAGAACTAAACATTTTACTAATCAAAATGTGCAGTGGAATTCAATTCATTGGTAATCTGCAGAAAATTGACTGGTGTTTAAAGGCATATTCCGAATCACATTTAACCCAGGTATTGACAATTTACTTCTGTCAACCACTAAAGACCACTGGATGCTGATCACATGTTAATTGCCATTCACGGGGTAGGGAAACTAGCTTACTCGGTTGAGCAAACATTGATTAGTCTTTCTTGGAGTTGCAGTAAAGTAGGATTTATTCGCCACTTTATACACGTGGCACTTCTGAGTGTTTCCCGCTTGAATTTCTACACATTTAATTTTGTGTTTGTAATTACGTCCCTGTTAGTAATGGGAAACACTAGATTTAACCGCCCTAAAGTAGTATATATTTTTATTTGCTCAGCGTGCTCATACTCACACCCTGTCCCCTTTTGTCACCAAGTGAACCATGAAGATGTTATGATCTTATTTACACACTTGAGCTCTCGGCAGCAGCAGGTTGACTGGAATGGGTTCTGCAGAGCTCTAACGTTCATACTATGCCATCGACAGGAATATTCGTTGTCACACTGAAGAATACATTTGAGATGAATGATTATTCGGGGAAACATTTTGACTTCACATACCCCCCCCCCCCCCCCCCCCCCCCCCTCAGCAATAGCCTGTTGGTGTTTCCACATATTGGTGTCAGACTTGAGTATCTTGCGTCTTGCAGTCACTTGCACTGCCATTCGTACGAGATTTCTTCTTGTGATGCGGTTCAGATTACCCATGACAGTGGTGAGCACCGGTACCAATTGGGTCTCTCGTTCTAGCAAAACCTGAAAAACCTGAAGAGTCTGGACTTGTTCAACTGCGAGATCACCACTCTGGAGGAGTACCGGGAGAGCATCTTCGAGCTGCTGCCTCAGGTCACCTACCTGGATGGCTTTGACCAGGAGGACAATGAGGCGCCGGACTCCGAGGCTGATGGTGATGACGACGGTAAGGAAGGACTTTCTGGGAATAGCCTTTGTGATGAATACACCTCGTTTGCCCTTGTATTTGTCAACTCTGTTTATCTGCCAAGGCTTTAGCAGTTAAGGTGCTGCCAGTATTTCTTTCAACACACCACTTAAAACAAGTAAATAATTAGTGAGCCTGGCTTATTTGCACATTGATTATATTTAACCCTCAACGACTGTTTTTCCTCTTTTTCTGAATTTATTTTTTGCAGATGAGGATGATGATGAGGAAGGAGCAGGGCCCACAGGAGACTGTGAAGATGATGACGATGATGATGATGACGATGATGAGGGATCGGAGGGTGGCGATGAGGTTGGGCTGTCTTACCTCATGAAAGAGGGGATCCAGGTAGAGTAAAATTGCATCCAGTCTTACTGCGTAATTAGTTTTTTGCTTGTGGCCTGAGTAACAGTCTGGAATTGGTTTCAGAATACTTTCTCAGTGCTGTGCTTGGTCCTAAGTCTTTCCTGACCCAACATTTGTTTGTATTCAAAGCGGACAGTACGTAACAATTTTCCAAATATAAATGGGGTCATTTATGCCCACTCCTTGACTCCTAATATAATAACTATAATCAATGGTGGAACTTGTGGTGGTGAAGTAGGTGAGGTAGTTTTGCAAAATGGCAGTTGACCACAGTGTGCCTCATTTGTTTTTTCTGGTTTGCCCTAGGATGAAGAGGACGATGATGACTACGTAGAGGAGGAAGAGGAAGGTAAGAATTTTCACCCTTAATAGATTTTGTTCAATACTCTTTAGGATAGACTGACTACACAAGCTCCAGTTAAATAGTATGCAGTGTTTTGAGGAGAAATGACTTCTTTGCTTGCTGTTATGGAGATGAATTGGGGTCAGAAGGATGTCGAGGTACAGATCTCACTTTCCTGCCTTATGTCGTAAGCATTTCTATTCGTTGTGTGATCATATTGTTCCCTTGTGGCTCAGTCGATAGAAGCATTTTTCATGAGTAGGGCCACCAGTTTGTCTCGTATGTGACCTGCAGGGATTTAAACGTATATTTTGATGGTTACCGTCCAGGAGTCAATTGAAAAAGGAAAACTTATTGTGCTCAGTACATAAGTTATCACAGGTGCATGCAGGGAATGTCAATGTAGAGAAGGTGTCAGGAGCACTCTGTGGATAGAATCAGACACTGGCGTCTAGCAAAAATATATTTATTAGGACAATTACAAAAAAAACGTCCAAGAGTCCCCATAGGCACTCAAACAGCACAGTCAATAATGTTTTGCTTGGTGTACATTAATCTCACTCAATATCAAGTCATTAGTGACTGGTATTCACTACTAAGAGCGCAACACAAGCATGAGCGCACAGACACAAAAATACTTTGAAAGTAGAATTCTCCCTGGAATGTAACCCAAAAAAGTAATTTGATTTGTTGTAATTAAAATGGAGCAGTAGAAATGATCCTTAAATCCTGGATGCATCATTGAATAGCTGTGGGAAAATGGTGAGAACCCTGTCCCGTTCCTCTTTAGACGAAGATGGGGCTGCAGCCCACGGAGAGAAGCGAAAACGAGACCCCGAAGATGAGGGGGAGGACGACGACGAAGACGACGACTAGCCCTGCCAGACCCCGAACGCGGGATCCAGAACTAAGCTGTAGAACAACGGGGGAAAGTGTGATCTTGCAAATTCAGTTCTTTGTTATACCATAGATATCACTGTAGAAGCTGTGTTTCTTTTTATATATATAAATATATATTACACAAGAATGGAAAGGTTTTAACAATTCATTTGTAATCATTCCAAGTTTTTTCCCCACCCTATTGTCTTGTTAATGAGGGGTGGGAGGTGGATGGATTTAGTGTCGAGTCAAAACTGCAGGCCTAGGGCTGGTTGCCTGTAAACGGCTGAATTGGGTTCACTTAAAATCAGGCTTGTGGACGATGAATTAAGAGCTGTATGCCTTGTTCAAATTCCAAACTTAAAGTTGCGTCTTGCGCCGCTCACGATGGTCGCCGTGGTGTCGTCATCTTGTTGTCAGCTACCTGTGACTTTCCTAAGACCTTAATCTAGTAATCTAGAGTAAAGCTTCTGCTTCAACTTGTCTGGGTTCTACTAAGGTTGGTGTGAATGCACAACAAAATGGGCCAGATGTTATTCGATAAGGGCAGCGACATTTGACTAGTGAAATGTTCACTGGAACTTACCCAGACATTTGCCTGCAACTGGTTACCCTGTGCTGTTTTGTGGGGTTGCTATTTCCCAGTGCTTTTGTATAGGATAGGACTTATCTTAGTGTGTCACTTAATAAACCTCATATTAGTTAGTCAACAGTTGAAGAGTCCTGATAAGTTATCATTGTTGGGGTGTGGGAGGCATTATAGGGAGGTACTGGAAAGTAATTATTTTTTGGGTTTTTTTTATTCTAGTGCTGGTCCTGGAGACACAATGTTGCATGGGGTTTAAGGTAAAACCTTGAGGTAAAGACCTGAACATGTTCATTCCAACCATGTCTCCATTCAAAAGCTCAGGTGGACCAGATTTTAAAGGGTCTTGCAGATCTACAGGGGCCTAACCGGCCATCTCAGTCTGTCTGAAATCATGTACCTTTCACTTCTTTCAAGCTGTGGACAAAAATGAGCTTTTCCATTTTTTTAAAGTATTTTACTGAGCAAGAAGTTTAATCATGTTTGTATTGCAATATGTATATAGTATCTGTTCCAACACTTTGTTGTATCTCCTGCGTAGATGATTTTATCTTATTTTTTTATTATTTGGATCATCTTTGGTCCTTTTTAAAATAAATACGAAGCACAGGTCAGGAGGTAAAGATTCAAATCCATGACGGTAGTTTTTATTTTCTGCCCTCTGCTGCTGTGACAGTTGTGTGTGTGTGGCATTTGTGTGCAGTAAACTAGTGTTTTTAAAATAAAAAAAGGAAAGTTGCTTTAAAATGTTTTAACCTTTATTTCTGTTTCAACATTCTAGTTTATCACTGAAGCAGGTTCTGAATTTTAATTAATACAAGTCTTTGGTAAGTGCTTGGCCAGGTCATTTTGTACCTTAAGGCTGATGTTTTGCTTTTTGGGGTTTTTTAATATTTCAGTTCTAGTTTGTTTTCGAATGGCCCAGACAGCTCTCTGCAATGAAGAATTTCCAATATATACATACGTTTCTGGTGACCTGCTGACTTTACAGTGGCTGGTATCAGCACACTATCCTTTTTAATTGCATATAAAAACTGGACTAATCAAGTTATTTTTTTGATATGCTACTACTGAAATAATGAATTGGTTAAAAAAAAAGTGTTTTAATTCAGAAAGTGCACAACTTTTAGTACATTTTGTGCTCCTGAAAGCAAAGTGCTGTGGCCCGGACCAGACACAGCCCCTCACCCAGATAACAACATCAAGCTTGTTCCCATCCATCAGGGGCAGGATGGATGAAAGTAAGTACAGGTAAATCTTTGGAAAAACCTGTTTCAGTCTGCAAGAGCTGTCCATACGAAATGTGTAGTTTAGAACTCATTTTAACAGCATGTCTAATGTCTGCCAGTTAGTAATGAGCCATTTGTAGGTTGTGGTTTGGCATTTCAGTCATTTTTAGGTATTAAATTATGTCTGTTCTGTCAGTTAATTACTTTTTGACTCATAATTACTGTGAATCGTTCAGGATCATTATTTTATTTTTTGCATTGGCTGTTCTGTTTTTTTCCCTCCGAAGGGCTTCCCTAAAGTTCTGTTCACAACAAATACACGAGTGTATCGTCATATAGTTTGTGTCGCAAGACGCCTCGGGGATATTCCACAATGCTGGATGAGCAAGTTAGCTAGATAAGTAAAATAATACAATGAAGAAACCTCATGGTATTTCAATATCCGCAGCTAACAATATGTATGACAATCACAATCCTAACCAATATTCTTGTGTGCATTTTTGTCATATCAACTGAAATCTCAGTAAGGTATCTACAGCTTTATCATTCTCAGTAATCTGTATAATTTGATAATCCTGTTTTGTGGAATACCCCCCTGATGTAGTTTCCATTTTTTTGCAAATCTGATCGCCCATTCCATCTAACTGAATTTTACTAACCAGGTTGCTAGCCTCACTGAGCCCTCAATTGCAATTGTCCTGACTGATGTCTTTACTGCTATGGTGGGTAATTTTATTTATTTAGCTCTGTGCAGCATTTGGTTATGCAGTACAATATCCTGAAAACAACCTTTCAGCATTCTTAACCTGACTAAATGGGTGGGGAAAAAAATTATAATTCTAAATTATGTTTTATGCACAACATATTTAGCTAAACTGCTTTAATGCACTCTACGGGGGCCTGCCTTATAGTAACACAAAAGATTATTTTTCAATTAAGATGATGCTGAATATTTTTGCTTACTGATTTCCTCAGTAAAACTTATGTGCTGATGGAAACCTTAAATACAGTACTGTAAAATGTCTCTGGTTGTACAGGTTAATGAGAGGAATTGCCAGAGGTTATTTTTAGTAAAGGCATTTGATGGGTACTAGTGGCAAATCCAAAAAAATTATAATAATCGAATTAGCCTTTGTGCTCTAAGGTTGCATCCATTCATTTTTAAAATACATGGTAAAAGTCTTCCATTCTTGAGTTGGTATTCTGTAAATGGAAAAATTATCCATATTTTTAAATTTAATATAGGGAAGTCTTCTGAGGGTGTCCTGTGCAGTTTCATCTGTAATAAAATTTCGGGCCTCCATCGCAGAGGAGCATGTGAAAGCTTCTTTATGCACTGAAGCCTCTTAATGGCGAGCTTTGATGCGCTGTATGCTAACACACTTCAGAGCTTTTGGTTGGTCGCGGAGCCGTGTAATCAAGCGTTGTACAGTACATTTAATTTCAGCAGATGCTCTCCCTCAGAGCCACATGCCTAGAATGGAAAATTCCTTGTACACATAATGTTGGTCTGTATTGAGAATAAGGAAATATATTTGTCTGTATTGAGAATATGGAAATTGCAATCAGTGCTGTTGCAATGTACACCGTGACGATGTTCAGAATATAACAATCTCTTCAACGGGAGCCAGACGGGTTTTAATACTTTGTCCATATGCGTTCTTCCTTTTGATGTCATTTCAAAAATAAATGTTAAACTAGCCAAATGGAATTTCAGACTAAGTTAAGATACTTCTTCTCTAGGAAGACCTTGTTCTCAAAGATAAATTCTACTATTTCTAGGAATTGCGGATTGTGTCCTTATAACTCAAAATACATTCAGTCAAGTAAAGCTTTATAAGAAATTCTTTGGTATCTGAGGCAGTAGAATATACATTAATTATCAATTATACAATAACACTAAAGCCTTTAAAATTAACATACCATGTAAAAGGAAATTGGCAACAAACAAACGTGATGAAACAAAAAAACTGCATAAACGGCCAAAGCTTCTATATTTACATATTACAAGAGAAAATGGAGGCCAATATAATGTTTTGAGCAAGGGCTCTTCCCTCTTAATACTGGGCTGTTCCCACTTTCAACAGCCCAGAAAATGGGCTGAAAATGTGAAATGTCAGATCTGTCAAGGCAGTAATACAGAAGGCTGACTGCTGACTGCCTACAGAAGGCTGACTGCTGACTGCCTACAGAAGGCTGACTGCTGACTGCATACAGAAGGCTGACTGCATACAGAAGGCTGACTGCTGACTGCCTACAGAAGGCTGACTGCTGACTGCATACAGAAGGCTGACTGCTGACTGCATACAGAAGGCTGACTGCTGACTGCATACAGAAGGCTGACTGCTGACTGCATACAGAAGGCTGACTGCTGACTGCATACAGAAGGCTGACTGCTGACTGCCTACAGAAGGCTGACTGCCTACAGAAGGCTGACTGCCTACAGAAGGCTGACTGCCTACAGAAGGCTGACTGCTGACTGCATACAGAAGGCTGACTGCATACAGAAGGCTGACTGCTGACTGCATACAGAAGGCTGACTGCCTACAGAAGGCTGACTGCTGACTGCATACAGAAGGCTGACTGCTGACTGCATACAGAAGGCTGACTGCTGACTGCCTACAGAAGGCTGACTGCATACAGAAGGCTGACTGCATACAGAAGGCTTTCCTAAACAGTTTTATAATGTGGGAGATCTTTGGACACCTTAAAGCACAAAGAGTAAACTAAGAATATTGATCGAAGTTGTAGCCAAGGAACACACTGAGGTGAGACAACTGCACAGACCTATCGTCCCACCGTCTCTAATTCCAAAGGAGCCTTCATTAAGTAATGAGAATCACAGGTGAAATTATAGTAAGAAGGTCTTGTGTCTCTAGAGCATTGCGCGAAGCTGCCATCTGCTATGCAGCAGCATACACTATATCAGTAACTAATGAGTTCTCCACATTATAAGGGGCCCCATTCAGATAATAAGAGAGGGACACATAATCTCCCCTACCTTCACATAGGTATTAATCACACAGTATAGGGAATCTGTGTTTGTTTTGTTGATGCAGAGAGCAACATTCCATACCAAATCAGTGGAAGGATAATGCAGCAGTAACTGATTTAGGGCCTGATTTACACAAACATTTAGCATGTGGAAAACTTTTTGGTACACGCAAAACTAATAACACAACCAATAATTGGTGCAAAACAAATACCATGACCAATCATTGGTCATGTTATTGGTTTTGCTTGTGCTACAAGGTTTTGCTCATGCTAAAGGTCTTAGTAAATCAGGTCCTTAATGCCCTTTGATTTTACAATACACGCCGTACAGACAGGCTGGGCTGTTATAATAGAAAACAAACCCTGTAATGTGGTCATGTTTTAGCATGCTCTTAATATACTGTTTGTTGAACATCCATATCGAAGATACGTACGTCCTCCTTAATACACCCTTTGAGTTTCTTCAATTGACTGGTATGTGTTGTTCTTATCATTTAAGTGCGATTATGCTTTTGCATGTTTTTCTGATTATCTGACATGTTAAAGGTTAAGCAAGTGATTAAGTCAAGGTCATCAATATGGTTTTTACAACTAAATTATTGGTATTTATCTTCCGATGCATATGTCCAAAGTTACTTGTTCAGTTTTTGCTTGCAGGTCCAAAAATCAGCATGCCAAGGTTACAGTACGGCAGTAATATAAATAGTCAAATACACAAGCATTTTAGTACTATGACTTTAAAGGAATACTATTTGGCCGTCTGCTATATCTTATGTGTAGTTTTTTTTTACATTGGACCATGGGCCAAAGGGTTGCTTTGTTGTTTCAGAAGTCTGCCTTGGATTGGCTCTCTTGAGTGATGATTAAAACAACTTGTATTCGGCAGTTTGGTATTTCATTCCATAAACCAAGCAGTCCCAGCTGGTACGCTTTTCATTATAACGAATCCACGTTTGTAAATTGAAATCTTGTCCTTTAGAATTCTGAATTATGAGCCTACATCATCAACCTGATGTGTATGAACGATATTGTGACAATAAAACCGCGCTCTGTCTATGTATACATCTGAAACAGTCAATATTGTTTGAGCAGAAACATTGCATTCTGCATCAATCTCACGTTATCTACGCCTGTAGAGAAATATTGAGAAATAACGTCCTCAGAGCCTACCAGCTTTAACAGCCCATTGCCACAAAATGTTCTACAGAAAACATTCATATTTCAGGAATAGTGGTATGCAGTTGCACATCATTGTCTTGAAAACACAAGCATTAATATCCTTGCTGCCTAAGTTAAGAGGCAGTATATAATGCATTGCACTGCAGTCATATGAGCTTACACTGTTACGCCGTATGACACTATCTTAAAGCATGCTTGTGTGATGACAGAGCTGTTTGTTTACAGCATGCTGCAGTGATGAGAGGCTCTCTGTTCCCTCCTCCTGTTTATTCCAGGGGCTCTTTCACACACGTAAGACAAGTCCGTTCTCTCATCCTGAATGATCAGTTTTCTTAAACTCAAGATTACCATTTTTTTAATTGGTCCAGATGGCACTCAAAGTACTTCAGACTGTTTTCTTCACTGCCATTCACCTCATAACTTGATAGTGGAAGGTGGAGACAGTCTTGGTCATAGTAAACATGTCTCCAGTAAAATAAAAATTACAATGGGAAGCAAGGAAGTGTTTGTAGATTTATAACAGACTGACACTATTAATGGATTATTTCCTTTAAATATTGAGATTATTCAAAGCCGCTTTACAATGAGATACTGTTTTGTATTCAGTCAATGATTACAAAAAAGAGACAATCCAAAGCTTCTAATATCTGAATTTTTCATATTTAAGTCATGCAGGAAAATAAACAATAAATGGGAGAAATTATCCTGACCTTTTCCACAGTATTTGAAATGTCAGGCATTATAAATTGTGTTTGAAAGAACAACAATTTGAGTTTTCCATTACCAGAACAGAGAAGGTTGTGGGCAATCAGTGCCTGATTTGTTTTCAATTGAGGACTGCAACCTCCTAGCTGCTATATAACATCTCTGTTAATGCCCCAGGAAGTAGCCTCCCTAATATGAAGGTGATTTGATGGAGTCAAAATCTCAACAAAAAAAAAGGGTTAACCCCTGTGGCACTTTGGGTGTGGAAAAGAACATTTGGCTGTTATGCTTCAAGACGAGGAAGCGATCTCAAATAAAAATAAAAACACCAAAATTCTCAGTCATTACCACATTCCCAGATGGCAATTCAATGGTGCCGTAGTTGGCACTATCTATGGTGACATTTGTAAAGTTTTTTTTAATTTAAATGTAGATCAGATAATTATGTCGCATATTGCTGCCTAAGGTAAAATACTATTCCACCAGGTGGCGAAAGAGACCACATTTCTGAATTTGGTCAGTGGCCACTCAAGGAAACCCCCTATGGAAAAGGAATATGCTGCAGTATATTGTAAATATATCAAAATTATCTTCACAATATATTTAAAATATACTGCAGTATATTACATTTCCATAAGGGGAAGCTATTGTTCCTCATGCACAATCAGCATGTAGAGCTGAGCTCCAGTGACTTGTCTCAGTCAGAACAACACCGTTAACTAAAAGTACAGAAGCTTCCCTGATTCTCACGTCAAAGACATGAACGCTCTTTTTTTTTTACATGGACTATAAGCACATGAATCTGAGAAAAGTGTGCTGTGATTGGTTACTTTTAATGAATGACCCAGGTGAGGTTCTATGTGCTCATATTGTCAACCTACAAGCACAATTTTAGAAACTATATTGGGGACTATAATTGAAACAATGGGGAGATTGCTGGACAGGGCACTGGCCAGCTTGTAGTGGGAGAAACTCATTTGAACATTCCCTCATACCTGTGCACTGACCTATACACCTCAGCACGTTGGGCCAAAGTCGTTCCCATGTCTGATCCAAGCCACTGTTGCATGACACAAATACATGGGACTCCTGAACTTGAGAGGCTATCACAAGAAAGATAATTTCACAAAAAAATAATAATAATAATGAATGTTTTCAGAGGAAAATAATGATACCTTTTTCAACTGTATAAAAAAGGAAAATACGGAGAGCGCCGTGGTGGCGCAGCAGTAAAAGCGCATTTGTATGACCATGACTGAGTCGGTGCAGTTGCACACCGAGGATCAGGAGTTCGAACTCTGGTCCTGCTCCTGCCAGATCCGAGTATGTCTGGTGGCTCGAGGTGGCGGCAATTGGCAGCCGCTCCCGGGGTGGGGAGAGGGACTGGGTGGGGCAGAATCGTCATGTACAAGCGGCCCCGGACGAGCTGGAATCACGGTCGGGAGCTGAAGATGATGCGGTGCCCTCCTACTACAGGCTGATGGGGTTGCGTCAGAGTATTCTCAAGAGGTTGCTACACAGGGAATTGAATAACACATGCAATCTAATTAATAAAAAATTCATCAATAGTAAAAAAAAATTAATTTGATTGATCAGCGTTGATACCCCAAAGAGAACAGTGAAATTGCTGTAATTCAAATGCACAAAATAAAGCCTGTTGTAACACATATCAGAATAATATATGTTTTAAATTGGAATTAATATATAGATTTTTTTGTTGTGATTGTGAATTGGAAGCAGGCCCGGGAGAGAAAGGTGATTGTAATGTTGTGTTGCAAAACGCACTGGAGAGCTGTAAACATTGCACGGGATGTGCTAGCATCCCCGCCAGGGATTTTGGGCCCCATGAAAAGATCTCACATAGATTTTCACACCCCATCCCTGCACAATTACAGCACAATGTTTCCAGGGCCCCTGTCAGTCAGGGAATCATCTTAACATCCCCCACATACAGCACCGCTGATCGCAAGAATACCTTCGGCTCTTGTTTGACAGAATAGCACGGAAGCTTTCATTCAATAAAAGCGCGATAAGCCATTAAGATATTAAACAGATGACTTGCTGCATACTGTATAAGTCAAGGAATGCTGTACTGTATCATGTCTAGTATCATCATAAGACAATCATCTTTTGGGAGAGTATCAGTGTACACTCAGTTTGCAAAATGTATATATAAATATATAATATACTTTTATTTCAAAAGAGACATTGACATAAGTAATCTGCTTGGAATTGATAGCAAAGCCACAAACGTCAGATAAACAGTAGCTGTGAGAGACAAAGCTTAAAGCGTACTTTGGCGCAGCCACATGGCCTTGGCCCTGAAACAGGGTAAGAAATCACCGGCGAAGAGAATCTGTCTCGCGTCAAATCCCACAGGGGATCATAACTTACTCCGCTTTTGAACACATTCCAGAGTCACAAAAACCCTGAGAGTAGCATCTGCCTCGCCCCCCCCCCCCCCCCCCCCCCCCTCCAACAACCGCACCCCCAGCGTTCCAGCAGTTAACAGACCAGGCAGTGAGAGGGGAAGGATGTGTAGAGCATCAGGCTGTCAGAGTGGCTCCAGCACACAATGACAGAGCGCCCCGACACTGTCCCTGGCGAGGCCGGGCAGGGCAGGGAAGGGAGGGATGCCGTGGCACAAAGCTGCCCATTGAAGGGCATTTGGGGGTTCATTTTGTGGGGTGAGGAGGGGAACTGGGAGGGGAGCACTAGGGCTCCAGACAAAAATGCTACTGTGCGTCTGTCGGTCTGAATGCCCCCCTTTGAGGAAGCTCTTTGAAATTCAGGTCGGCCATGATGTGTCCTGTGCTCTGTGAAAAACCACATGTATGCATAGGTCGTGACTGCGCTGATCTCATGGGCCTATCGTCATCACTGTCATTTTCATTGTGGAACCACAAACACACACACACATACACACACACACACACACACACACACACACACACAGGTGAGCATGCATGACCATCAATCCAGAAGCAGCAAATGGAAGACCAGGACATCACGCTGTTCCTTCTTAATGCTTCTACTCCAAATGAAAGTCTGATGTAATGTGTCTACAATGTATTTATCTCCAGGGGGAACCATCCTTTCTCACTTAATTACTGTGGGGTGCTTTAGCACTCCTAACCAGAGACATACAGTAACCTAAATCTGTAGGGGGTAATATATAAGACATCTAATGCGTGTGTGTGTGTGTCACAGAGATTGACTGAAGACCTGGACCCAACCCTGAAGCAGTAACCCTGCAGTAACTCATCACATTGTAATACAGATTGGCCAGGGGGCAGAATTAACCATTTTACCAACACCTTGGTTGTTAAAACCTTCCGGGTTATTCAGTGCAATTTGCATCCGGACAAATGTGCTCTCCTTGTTTGAACTTCAACAGTTGAGTCCAGGACTTATTGCTTAAACATGTGGCAGAGACGGGCAATATGAAGCTCAGTTTGTTTCACATCCTCCCTGATGCATAAGGGAAGAAAAAAAGGTTCCCTTTTTAGTTTCTATGTCTCCAACGCCGAATCTAAAGTTTGGCATGCCACGTGGGGTTGAGTGCTGACGTGATGATGTGCAGTCCCCTTGGCATGAAGAGGCAGGGCCATGCCCAGCTCCTCGGCTGCTGAGGGCCACGCCCAGCTCCTCGGCTGTTGTGTGTCCCTTCGTCCTCCCGCAGGCTCAGTACTCAGGAGGATCCCTCCTGAAACGCAGAGGCTAAACACGGGTTTCTTATCTTGTTCTGGCTTGACCAGAATCAGTGCTGAAACCATAGAACACCACCAGATTTGATTCTTAAATTTAGTGAAAGTGTGTGTGTGTGTGTGTGTGTGTGTGTGTGTGTGTGTGTGTGTGTGTGTGTGTGTGTGTGTGTGTGTGTGTGTGTGGATTCTCAGTCTTGTGTGGAGGCCTTTTAGAGTATGCACAGGTGTCAGACAGGGCTGTGTACTCGCGCCCATACTCTTTAACATCTTCCTCCTGAGTGTCACCTGGTTACTACACAAAGAGGTAGAAGGAAGCAGTGGTGTCATTGTGGACTACAGACTGGATGGGAACCTGTTCAATATCAGGAGGCTCCAGGCTGCAACTAAAGCTAAATCTGCACACATCCTAGAGCTGCATTATGCAGATGACTGTGCCTTTGTGGCACACACTTCAGAGGCTCTGCAAGCGACCTTAATAGCTGCTGTGAAGGCCTGGGGTCTCACTGTGAATACTGCAAAGACAGAGGTACTGTGCCAGTGGAGATCACACCCCCCCCCCCAGCACCATCACCTGCCTTCAACATTGAGAGCAAGCCCTTAGCAGTAGTGCCAGCTTTCAAATATCTTGTAAACATCCTGTCTGAAGATTGCAGCACAGGCAACAAGATTCAAAACTGGATAAAGCATGCCTCAGCCGCCTTAAGTTCCGTAAGAATAATAATAGTAATAATTATAAGAATATTGATTGTTTGCATTTATATAGTGCTTTTCTCACACTTAAAGCACTTTTGAGTGATTTTGAGGAAATTATCTTCAATGTGCCAATGTGGACAACTGGAGACCTTCCACATCAAGTGTTACCCTGATGAAGGCATAGGCCTACTGCTGAAACATATTGGTAACTTTATTGAACTTAAAGAACTAAAAGCGCGCAACGCTTGAAAGCACTCCCTCGGATAACCTCCTTTGGAGGCAACTCTGTCAAGAAGGACTTCAAGGTTTTGAAGAGGAGAGGAGTGAGGTGCGGGAAAATAAGCGACAGAAGAGGAAGATGGTCATTGCGGCCCAAACTAACCTGACTACATATGCCCAACCTGCAATAGATCATGTGGCTCTCATATTGGACTTTACAGTCGCACCAAAACTCACACTGAGACAGAAGCAGAAGTCGTCATCAGACATGATGGACTACCATAAGTAAATAAATATGTAAGTGTGAGGACAAAGGAACCAAACCTGTGTTGCTAGCTACTTAGTGGCGTGACTCACATGAGCCTGGCTTCCTGTCTTGCTTTGAATTTGACTTCTGTAAATGGGGGTAGGTGGTAAACCACAGAATAAAGGAGGAAGGACCAGATCAGCACACTGTTTTTGCATACACTACAGTATGAGCACAGTCTCCACTACCCTACTGAAAAAAACAGCTTGAGCTGGTAGCTGGTCACCAGCATGACCAGCTCAAGCTATGTTTTGAAACAGCTGGTAGCTGGTAGCTGGTTGACCAGCTCAGACCAGCTCCCAGCTCGACATGGTTTGACCAGCTACCAGCTCAGACAACCTACCAGCCACTAGCTGGTTGACCAGTTCAGATTTGCTTCCAGCTTGGGATGGTCTGACCAGCTACCATTTCAAACCAGCTAACAACATTAACTGGATTACCAGCTAAGACCAGCTAGATGGTTAAAGCTGGTCAAACTAGGAACCTTCGTAAAGGAGCTCCCATTTAGGTCTAGACTATCTTTAAGACAACAATAAAAACCAACAAAATGTATGAAATGAAAGGTTTTATTCACAACTGTTTCATTTACATTCATGTTAAAGTTATGGCCTGACATCATACAAAATTATGCTTCCCTGAGCCATAAAAACAGCATAAGAAATGTCAATGAAGTGAGTGACATAACATAAATGTAATGTTAACTACCACAAAATATTTATTAAAAAATCACACCCAGGTGATGAAGTAAGCGGTGCAGGTTTTGAGCAATCATATAAAAAAATGCAATAGAAAATGTGTGTGTTGTTTACATGTACAAAAACAATGGCCTCTGGTTTGGTGATATTTTTACATTATGCTTCTTATTAATTAGTATACTTTTAGTTAATTAGTATACTTTTTACATTATGCTTCTTATTAATTAGTATACTTACAGACATGGCATTTAACAAACATGTAAAAGAGAGATATAGATAAAAGGACAGCAATTGGTATTTCAGAAGAAACAGGAAATATGACAGTTAGTACTCTGATAACAAACAGGAAAGATTACATTACTTGAACAATAACAATGGAATTCCAAACTCAACAAGAGGGTGCATAGATTGTTGGGCTGTTCCATAACTGACTGGGTCCAGCAGAACACTGGTGGTAGATTTTTGTATTGATTTTGCTTCGGGGGGTTGCTACGGCGACTCACCTTGCTAACAGGTGGAATGTTCAAAACTCCACTCTAGCGGCAGTTGGTAATTTCAATTTCGAACCCATTTTCTAACTTGTGACGACGACTACAGTTTTTAAGGTACACAGACATAATATGTATCAAAATGTTCAAGTGGTTCCCAGAATTCCTACGGTGTAAATATCTAAGCTGTGAAATTTTTAGTTTGTAAAATATTCAGTGTTGTTTGAAAACCATGCTCCCCATTCACACAAATGGTGGAATGTTCAAAACTCCACTCTAGCAGCAGCTGGTAATTTCAATTTCAAACCCATTTTCTAACTTGTGACCACGACTACAGTTTTTAAGCTACACAAGACATATTATATACAGATGTGCATCTGTTCCCAGGATTCCTACAGTGTGAATATCTAAGCTGTGACATGTATATTTTTTGAGATAGAGCTGTCTGAAGCTGGGCGTGCTTTTCTCAAGCTACTATTGTATTCCCGGGCATGTGGCGCCTAGGCGACTCCTGATTGGTTTAAATCTCATGCTACGAACGGACGGACGGACACACATCACGTATAGAAGCGGCTGCACCACTTAAAAATAATTACATTGAGTCGAGTCTTGCTTGAACAAATCAAAGAATCAACTACTTACAGAAATACAGTGAGCACCATAATTCATTGGACAGTGACACGTTTTTGTTATTTTGGTTCTGTACAGTAGCACTTTGAGTTTGAAAGGATACAATGACAATGAGGTTGAAGTGCAGACTGTCAGCTTTAATTTGAGGGTATTTTCATCCATATCAGATGAACCGTTTAGAAATTATAGAACCTTTTGTACATAGTCCTCCACATTTGTGGGCATCAAAAAATATTGGACAGTTTAACATAATCGAGAATAAAGTAATCATTTTTAATATTTGGTCGCATATCCTTTGCATGCCATGACTTCCTGATGCCTGTGACCCAACAATATCAAAAGACTCTTGATATCTTATTTTCTGGTACTTCTACAAACAAAACTATAACCTCTCTGCATTTGAATGGATCTCTATGGGATTTGGGGGTGGGTCTAGATTTAGCTGTAAATTATACTGCAACAGTATGGAACACATGGTTGGCTAAATGGCACTAAGTCATCAAGGGTCTGACATATCAAACAAGCCTTAAACCATCACTCTACTGCCAGATATTCAGTAGATGTGGATGGATAACTTGAATGGTTTCTTCTCCTGACTTATTTTTCCAGAGTTCAATAGGAAAATTTGTCAGGAGAAACAACCCTAAAAGTGATCCATCCATATCTACTGCATATCTGTAAGCAGAGTGATGGTTTGAGGCTTGTTTGATACCTCAGACCCTTGATGACTTACAGCCATTTTACCAATCATGCATTCCATACTGTTCCAGCATAATTTACAGCTAAATATAGTCCCACCCCCCAACTCCCATAGAGATCCATTCAAATGCAGAGACGTTATAGTATCTCTTCTAAGAGTACCAGAAAATAAGATATCAAGAGTCTTTTGATATTGTTGGGTCACAGACATCAGGAAGTCATCGCATGCAAAGGATATGTGACCCAATATTAAAAATGATTACTTTATTGTACATGATGTTAAACTGTCCAAAATGTTTTGACGCCTGAAAATTGGGGGTGGGGGGCTATGTACAAAAGGTTCTATAATCTCTAAACGGTTAATCCGATATGGATGAAAATACCCTCAAATTAAAGCTGACAGTCTGCACTTCAACCTCATTGTCATTATATCCTTTTAAACTAGAGTGCTAGAGTACAGAACCAAAATAACAAACAATGTGTCACTGTCCAATGAATTATGATGCTCACTGTATGTAAACCACTCTGTGCACTGCTGTGCTCCACCTGGGAGCTAGCAGGGGCAAGAATCATAAACTATGTACGACAAATAATCCTGCACACACCTGGATTATAACTTCACATATTTCAAGGTTTACAAAAGAGCAAACAACATGTTTCACTGCTTCGTCAGGTTCGCTCAATCAAAATGCAGGCAATGAAACGCATTGTTCACTCTTTTGTAAGTTGTGAAATAAAGTAGCCGAAGTCGAGTTAGAATCCTGGTGTGCATTGATTATTTGTTGTTTTACATAATCAAGTAGACTTCTTCATATTTTTATTAATGTCCATAATCTTTTCTGTCATGTATCTACCCATCTTTGAGTCTTGCCTTTTGTTCTGCGTCTTGGAGATGCTTGGACTCGAGCCAGTCCTTGAAACAGCCTTTAAAAGAAAAAAGAGGGAAAGAAGCAAATATCAAAATACAAAGGAATAGTTTTGTGTTTGTAGGTATGTATTTATAATGTTCGCTATTGGCCATTGTCATCTTATGTATTAATAGTATTAATTAAGAGTATTATTCAATAGTTTAATGAAGACTGATCAAACCATGTTTAAAATTTGACACTGGCAATTCAATGAACCATTTACACCTGCACATTTTGACCTACTGTACGCAGTACGCAGCTACTGTACGCAGTTACTGAGATACAACAAACGGCTCCGAAGTTAGTGGCCAAGTTGTAGTTCCACCATCTGCCTGATTCAGAAGAATCCATACAAAATATAGAGGGTTCCAGCACTTTGTGCTTGGACCCCTAAATGCACAATCAATCATCAATTATTGACCTTACAATGGCTCCAAAATCAATGCAACTATGGATACAAGAATTATGAATACTTTTTTAGCTTGTGTTCTGGAATGGACAATCACTGCAATTTACCTTTTACAGCCTTGATCTTGAGTGGTGAAATGGCAGGCTTTGGGACAGACTTTGTTGTAGGGCAGCACTTGCCCTACAGGCTTCTCCCAGCCAGTGCAGCAGAACCCCAGACTGACACTGCCAACTCTTTAACAAACAGGGAGTCCTTAGCGTTCTGCTTGATCCTGTTCCACTGTTCAGTCCTGATCCAAACCCCTTCACCAATATGGACCTAATTTTAAACAGAAACAGTGGTATTTTTAACTTCAAAATTACCATATAAATATGCAAGAGTTCACACTAAGGTCAGAAGGGAACTTGCCTAATTAAAGAAAATGATCTCCTTAATGAAAAGCTAATTGGGTAGGACTGTGGGGAAACTGACAGCCAGCACTCACTGGCTAGCAGCACTGTCAATCACAGGAGTGTGTGCGTATTTCCGGTACGACGCGGTGCATTGTGTTTTATCAGTCCGCCGGGAAACAAGTTGTGCTAACTAATCGGTAGCTAGCGAATGCTGAGAATCCATCAAGAACAATGAGTGTTTCGGACCAAGACTGAGAGCTTAACTCTGAATTGAAGAAAGTTTTTGAAGTTCACAACATTTCTTCTGTGTGATGGACTGTTTTACTGGAAAACTGTTTTACACTACATTACAAGACAAGTGAACAACAAGTGGCTGAGCTAATGAGGAGATACTGCCGCTGAGAATTTAGTCACCTTCTATTGTGTATCCACGTACCTTTTACTGACGAAGACTTCCCCAGAGTGTCATTCTCTGATTGTGAGGAAGTAGTGGAGTCCAAAGTGGGAGCTGAAAAAAGAATCCTTATAATTCACCTTGTAATTTTGGAATTTGTCTCATAGAAATTCAAAAACATAAGATAGTATAGAAGTAGAACGCATAATATCAAATTACACTTACATAAAGGGTTGAACATTTTCGAGGTGAGGCAGGCTTGGAGACTTAAGTTGAACGTTTTATACTGATCAACTTCCTTTTCCATTTCTTTTGCATATTTTTTTTTCAAGGTATCATTCTCTTCTATTACTTCAGTTAATCTTTTTTTGGGCACAACTTCATCATCACTTTCTGAATTGCTTATTTCTTCATCTCTCAAGACCCATTCCCTGGTTGGGCCGCTGTACTGTGCCTTCATTTGGTCCTTTCTCTCCTTGAGGATAGCAAGTAGATTTGCTTGTTTGCCTATGCTTGACTTCTGGCTTGACTAGAGAGAGGGAGAGAGAGAGAGAGAGACTTGTTTGATGCTCATCTAGTCTAGAGCATTAGACAGGCCTGAAGTTTAAGCCCTAGCCTATCTGGTACTTGTAATATTGAGACCATAGCACTGCCCATGCTGATAAATTGTTGCTAGTTTAGGCCTAAACCCTAGATAATCCAATAACAAAAGAAAAACATTTACTTTTTAAATCCACATGCCATAATTATTTTTACCTCTTCCCTAATCAAGACTAAGTTTGCCAATGGCATAGCATCCCATCATAAACCTCTACTCTCCTGCATGGAGGGAAATATTATTATTATTCAGCAACAAAAATCATCTTTAGTCTACCACCTCATATCATGCCGTCACTCATTCAATAGTCATTATGGTCATTCAATAGCCATTATAGAAAACCCTACACCAGTTTAAAAATTGGGGCACAAACATCTCAATGTCAATATGCAGACAAGTGCTTCAAGTTATCTACATAACAATTTATATAATAAATACAAAGAAATCATAAACTCTGATTACCAGTTCCAATTTAACTAGATCTGGGGGGTATACTATGAAGCAGGATTACTTAGTTAGCTGGATAACTGCAGAGTAAAACCCGGAACCCTCCCAAATCTGGAACAGACTGAAGCAAAAAGAGCTGTTCCCCGGTTTTACTCAGTGCAGTTATCCTGCTAACTAAGTAATCCTGCTTCGTAGTATACCCCCCTGTTCTCTTATCTAGATATCGGCATAGGTCTACTTGCTTGTCATAATGTTTTAATTGTGCTGTAAGTTAGTCTATGGATTCTGTGAGATACTCCCTTTTGTGGAACACTGTAGCAAATGAGTGTCTGCTCTGAATAAATAAAGGTCCGCTATTTTTTTAAGTACATGATTGTGACTAAAACAGGGCAAAATGATTGGTTCAGTTCACTGTTCACAACCAATTCACTGATTGGTTCAGTATTGCGCTAACGTTACATAAGAACAGCATTAATACCTCCAACCATTGCTGCGGTGTTATAATTACAATGCATTAATAGACGCTCTTATCCAGAGCGACATTTAAAAAAATGCTTTAAGCAATGTCAACAAGATGATACAGTTAGCCATAAGTTAGGTGTCACCGAGTAGTTATTGAATCTAACGTTACAACATAACATTAAGTGAGACTGTAGATAACTACAAAAGGGAATCGCTACGAATATGACATTAACCTGACGTTAGTGAATTAATCCGCGACACGTAAAAAAGGGATATCCAAACCATCTCCATTGTAACGTGGGGATTCCTGTTTAACACTAACGTTACTTACCATAACGTGATATGCCGATATAGCTAACGTTAGCCACACAATATTTAGAAAAACCCTTAGCTACCTTAGAAAGACATTTTATAGGTTTTAAGCAACGCACTTACACGATTCCCTTAGCTAGGTTAACATAAGGGGGAAACTGAATGCAGCTGGTACTGGTAACGTTAACTAACATTAACGTTATTTACATTGAATTTAACTTAACGTTAGCTAACGTTAAATTAAGTTACCCATCATAACCTTAATGTCAGCTGCAGATTGCTATTTAACGTAGGCCTACGTAATGTTAGGTTATCTGCTAAACACGAATGCTACTGAATGCGGATTAGCTATATTACTTGGTTATAAATTAACGTTGCCAACCTACCGTTTTCTCCTGTATTGCTCTTCTTTCTCTGTTGCTTGACATTTCTGGGTTGACAGCTTCTTCGTGGGGGACTGGATCAAGCACCTTTGGGACCCTGCCTAATCCTTTTGCTACCGGCCAAAAAATGATCTATCTCTTCGGTAGTCTCTGTAGATAGTTAACGTTACAGTGACGATAGTTAGTGTAAGTCAGACTGACACATGTTGATAACGTTAGCTAATTACGTTAGCGCATTACAAATCAAGTTAGGCTAACGTTAGCTCAAACTAACATTAGCGAGGATGCTAACGTTTCTTACCTCTCAGTATGAGTATTTGTCCTTTAAAAAAATCTTCAGTGTCTTCCCAGCGAATCCAATAAAGTCCGTGTGGCCTGAAGTCAACGGTGCTGCTCGGGTTAAAAGACTTAATGTAATTTCCATTGACAATGGCCTTCAGTCCATCATCAAAGAAGTTGACATATGCATACATATATTGTGTCACCAAGAAAAAAAAATGAAGAAGCAACCGTCATTTTGAATTTTGGCGGGACGGAGAAGTGGGCGGGACTTGCACCACGACGGAAAGTTCCAGCAACCTTTTTAAAGTCAGTTTGACGAACAGGGGAACAGGGCCGTGCGGTCATAGGCACCCCCACAAATCGCCATGCTCCTATTTTGTTTATTTAGGCTACTCAATTATTAACTTACTTTTTTTCATTCACTATTCACTGCGTAAAGCCGCAGCTGCAATGTGATTTGCTGTTAATGTGTTTTGACTTTTTTTGTGATTGGCCACATTGCCAGGGATGAACAAAAATCAAAGCACACATATGCCCATGCAGTTTTCATGAACCTTAAGAAGGCATCATAGATTTCATTAGGGAATAGTCCTGTGGTAGTAGACAAATCTGACCATGCTGGTTGACCAGCGCATACCCAACCAGCGTAAGGCCAGCCTGAACATGTTGGATGACTAACTCATTACCAGCTAGACCTGCTTGACCAGCTCATGCCCAGTTAGATCAGTTATGACCAGCTTGGCCATGTTATTTGACCAGCTCATTCCCAGCTGGGCCATGTTAATTGACCAGCTCATGCCCAGTTAGACCAGCTTAGCTATATTGGTTGACCATCTCATACCCAGCTAGGCCAGCTAATGACCAGCTTGGCCATGTTATTTGACCAGCTCATTCCCAGCTAGACCAGCTCATTCCCAGCTGGGCCATGTTGGTTGACCAGCTCATGCCCAGCTAGACCAGCTTATGACCAGCTTGGCCATGTTGGTTGACCAGCTCATACCCAGCTTGACCAGCTCATACCCAGCTTGACCAGCTCAATTTTTAAGCTGGTCATAGCTGGATTTTACAGCAGGGTACACTCACTTTTGTCACTTCGATGCCCCTCAGTAACGCTTCCACTTGCTTATCCGATGATGGACAACGCTCTTCCTGTTCTTAGTGAGGGCTTTGTCCCTATTTCGTTTGAGAAAAATGGAAACTGGGACAGCCATGAGAAACACTTGGGAGTCACAGTAACATATATCTGCACTTGGGAGTCGCAGTAACATATATCTGCACTTGGGAGTCACAGTAACATATATCCACAGAATGCCCGGATGGCCATTATACACACTAACAGGAATGATTTAGTTAGTTATCCCAAGCTGCTTTCACACATGGGACATTGAGCATTACTGTATTTAACTTTTCTGGCAATGCTAGCGGCTTCTCTTGTTCATACCAACCAACGGATATCCATTATTTTATCAAGTTGATAGCATTCACACATGTAGTGACAGTAATTGGTGTCTGAACAAGCCGTTGTCAAACGCTTGAAAAGAGCTCATGATGGGATGAAAGTAGGTCAAGAACACAATCAAGACATATTGCCTACAGTCCACATGAGGTACGATTTTAGTAACATTTGCTTAACAAGCTAGCAAACAAAGCTAACATTAAGTAGCTTGCTAATGAAGAAAAATGAATCATAACAACCAGGGCCGGTTCTAGGCATAGCAGGCGGCATATGTGATCACCTAGTGTACCATCCGTCTGGAGGGCTGCCAAAAGAAATGTCCATGATAGTCGGTGGTCCCAATTCCTGCCCACCCTCCTGACCGGTTCCACAATCACATGTACATATGGCTGCATAAGTGAAAAGGGTTAGAGAAGGTGAGGAATCCTGCTGGGTCGTGACCCTCTCTCTCAGTACTGTATTTGCATGGTCCCTGTGGCCTGCTGGTGTACACAGCCAGGTGTGTTCGGTATTTACTGCACATTCACACCTGGCTAGAGGCTAAACTGTCCACCTTCATCTAGTGGCCTCCTCTGTTCCATTTTTCTTTCTCAGTCCTTTGTGTGAATGAGGCCAATGACACCCATTTTCCTCTAAATAATGTTGTATTTCAACAAATGTTTTCTTAAAGTTAACATTATTACTAACATTGTTATTCACAGCCCACTTTGGGGATATTGCACACAGCTCTCAAAGGTGCAGTACCTCCACATAACCAGCAGGTACAGTGCCCAGCAGAAGTATTGACAACCCTGGAAAATATGAGCAAAAAAGGCTCAAAAAGGTCTTTGTCGTTTATCAACATGACCATACACTTAAAATACGAGAAACATCTAATCTTTAATTTAGGTAAAATAATTCAAAGACAAATTCTTCATAATAAATAAATAAATACTTCTCAAAAAAAGTGTCACAATTATTGGCAACACTACAAATAATTACAAACAAAACCAAATTGAAGTATACTCCGTTCATATTTTACTTTTTAAGTACACATGAGACTTTAGGAACTATTATGTGGACATTCTGAACTTCCTGTTTTCACTAGGGTATGTAGTGGCATGCAGATCATCTATCAACATGGGGAAGATCAGAGAACACACAAATGAAATGAGACAAAAGGATGTTGACCCTCATAAATCAGGCAATGGCTTTAGAGAATAGCTTCATGCCTGAAACTACCTATTTCCACCATTAGGGCAATAGTTTAAAGCAACTGGAGCTGTGATTAACCTGCCTGAAAGAGAACACAAGTGTAGTTTGCCCCCACGCAAGTGAGGAGGATGGTTCGAGAGGCAAACATTTCTAAAGGAGCACAGTTTGAGAATTGCAGAAGTCGGGTTGCATCCTGGGGTCAACAAATCTCTATAAGTACAATTAGACACTACCTTTATGCCAGCACACTACTTAGAAGAAAGCCAGAAGAAAGCCTTTGCTGCCATCATACCACAAACATAAGCACCTGATGTTTGCGTAATGTACTGGAATTTAGATTGGATCTGGACGCTATGGTCAGATGAAACTAAAATGTAGCTTTTTGGCAATAAATACCAAAGGTGGGTTTGGCGTAATAAGAGGCATAGTTATGCAGAAAAGAGCCTTATCCCCACTGTGAAGTATGGTGGTGGATCTGTGATGTTGTGGGGCTGCTTTCCCTCCAAAGGCCCTGAGAATCTTGGACTCCCCTGTATTTAGTACTTTGTGCATCCTTCCTTTACCAGGAGATTTTATGTGTTCTCCAACCTCATCAAACATTACAGGGGAAGACTCTTGGCAAAGGGAGGGTGCACAAGTATTAAATACAGGGGAGCCAATAATTGTGACACACATCTTCTTCAAAAACGTTTGATAAACAATCCTGCCCTTTTTGCTCATATTAATTGAGGTTGCCAATAATTATGTTGGGCACTGTAGTTACCTTACATCTTGGATAAACCTTTGCGTAGAGATATGATCATATCCACGTCAAAGTGTCATTATATAAATAACTGTGTAGGCCACTATTTCAGATACAATTTGATGGAAAGACCGGGCCTCTAACGTTCTCGCTCAGCGACTGAAGCGATTGGTAGTCGGTAGAGAGGTGGTAGCCAGACAGTGCAGTTACCTGGCTGCCCACTCCACATCATCTTCATCATCTCTCTCTCTCTCTCCCCGGTGAGACGGATTGAGGAAGTAGCTCAGTGGGTCAGACTGTTAATCCTGTGGCTCGTGAGTGTGATGTTCTGCCCGTGGGGGAAGTGATTCCTCTGGCTGAAGCAAGCTGCAGAAGTGTCTATGTGTGAAATCATTGTCTGCTGAGGTTTTAAGTGAGAAAGCCCTGTTAAAGTATTTTTTTTCAAAGAGCTCTATTTAATAAAATGATGTCAAACAAACAAACAGACAATATAAAAGTGTTTGAAAAGCATGTATGGCGAGCTCTTAAGGTAATGCCAAAACAATCACAGGTGCTCTTGGAGTAGAGAAAGAATAAGAAAATGTATATCCACAAAAAGGTGTAAAGTTATACAGTATATAAATCCTTGTCCACATTGTAAAATTGTGTAAATTTAACTTTATTGTGAAATAAACAAGTATAATTTTGATGATTGCTGAGCTCAGTTTAAAAAACCATAACTAAACTCACTTGAATAACCACACAGCAGAAATGGTGGTCTACATTTAACACCCTAGGGTGTTAAATGTACACCAGCAGTGTTAGGTTTACACCGGCTTTTTTGCTGTGCAATAACCTATTGTTTATCAAATTTAAGAACCAATCTTAATTGAATCCAGGCCTATGCTTTCACCTCCAGTGTAAATTCAGTCCATTCTTTTTCCATTCCAGGCAGAATTAGCCTTTTAGGAAATTTTTGTCATTTTAAAATTTCATCCCTCTCACAACGTCTGATATCACCTGCTGTGGAAGTGGCAGAGTTATATAACATTTTCACTGGTAGTTTCCATTGATTTGGGGCAGAGGTTGTCAAAGCAATGTAAGGTAAAAAACATTTTTTTAGCAGTCTGATCTGGGTAAATGTTTTATGAATCTAAGAAATTCCTGAACATTCAATGACCGGTTCTTCTGAGAAAGTCCGTTTCTATACTGTGAGCCGTAGCTCATCCAGGGCATTGCTTTCATTCTGCTTCTTTTGTTCCCCTCCCCTCTGTACTCTCACCCCCAGCATCAATGTTCACACGCGCATACGCCTCACTGCCTCCTGCAATTAACCTCCCCCTTTCCCTCATCCATCCCCCGCCCCCCTCTCTGTGCATCTCTCAACTAGCCAATCACAGGGCTCAGGCAGCTCCATGCCTTATATGGTGAATCTGGGCTGTTAAGGGAAAGGATTTTCGAGCAGCAGTGAGTGGCACTGGGCTTTTGTTGTTGCACAACTCAGTGTCTCCCCACACCAAAGGGACCTTCCCACACACTCACAGCCCCCCCCCCCCCCCCCCCCCCCCCCCCCCAGGCCTGCTACACACATACAAAGGCCCCCCACCTCCCATGGACTTAGAGGTGTGCAAAAACTTTCAGGAAATAGACAGAAGAAACAGCCTCCGTTCAGACGCAGAGAAGCAGCCACGTTTCCACAGCCCTCTCTTTGTTGGCCCTGAAATAGCAGTCCGCTCACAAGCAGGCAGAGCAGTCAGGAGTTTAATTTTGAATTCAGCATGCAGCTGTCTGTCACAGAATGGAGGCAAATGGCACAGATGGATGCTGACACCGGCAAAAAAAACCTCAAGTTTTACAAAGCTGGACTCAGCCAATCAAACCAGTGGGAAATTAAATCATGTCAAATGACATGTTATAGTATGGCTATATAAAATGTTTATGAAGGCATTGTTACTATGTATGTGGTGCAGTATATATTTGTTGTACATGCACCAATAGGCATTTTGCAGCAGGTAATGTGCTGTGATCTGTGTAATGCAGGTACAGGGTCATCCATGCATATTTACCTACTCTCTGCAGGTACATAATCCTTCATACACGCACACCAACATGTGCTTATGGTCGAGTGTAAACTCCCACTCGAATTCTCATCCAGGCGTGCACGCTGAGTGTACATGTATATTGCAGAAAGTTGAATTATTTATTTGTTTAACAGATGGTTTCACCAGTGTGAGTACAGCTACAGATATACAGTATGCATTGTCCATTTGTGTCACTGTTTATTTACTGATGTTATCCAGGTTAAATGTCGTTCTCCAGGGTTAAGTAGCACTGCTCCTTCAAATATTTGAATTGAATTCTGGCCTGATGTGTCATGCTCTCACACACACACACACACACACACACACACACACACACACACACACACACACACACACACACACACACACACACACACACACACACACACACACACACACACACACATACACACACACTAACACTCACTTGAACACAGAGGCCTTACTCTATGTCACACTCGACTGGCTCAGTCCCCTGAAACCAGGTCCCAAGTGAAATGGCTTCCACACCAAACAGGCAATTTCTATAGGGCTTTGAAAATATAAAATTGCAATGCATTGTTATCGACGGTGCCTTCTACTCCGCCCCGGCTGTCTCCATAACACTGTCCTTTCGGCGAGAAGGCCAGGCCTCATGCAAATTATTTTAGATTGCATGCTGATTACTCCACTTGTATGACAGGAATCCAGACCGACCCACAGAACCACCCCATAACAGAGCTGTGTAGAACCACCCCATAACAGAGCTGTGTCTGTGTTTCTGGTGTTGGAGCGCAGAGCAGCATTAGCAGCTATAATAAACAAATTGCTTCAGGTGAGCTTGGGGTTTTTCAGACCCGTGTGATGTGCGGGGAGAACAAAGCCAAACAGCTGTACAGCCCCTCCCCTGGACCCCTGTGTTTAATCACTGTTCCCTCAATGTCCCCTCACCCTATCATTTGCCCTGGAAACCGTCTGGAATCTCCATGGAGATCAGTGCATGAGACAAAAGTGTCCCATGTTGGCTGTTATTATATTGAAGGAGAATCTGGAAATATGGACTGAGTAAGGATCTGAAAGAACAATTGGTTTCAGGTTATCTATCTATCTATCTATCTATCTATCTATCTATCTATCTATCTATCTATCTATCTATCTATCTATCTATCTATCTATCTATCTATCTATATATCTATCTATCTATGTTAGATACAAATACAAATACAAGGCAAACAAGTACTATAAATATAGAGGTAAGGAAGGAAGCACCTGAGGCTATAATAATGATCCCACCTTCACAAAAACACACTATAGTCTTGACAATTCTTACATCTTAAATCATGAAAAGTTTGTGTATTTAAGGGAATAATAGTACATAAACAACAAAAAGATTAACTAAAAACAAAAGATAACATTGCAGCCAGAGATACAGTGCAGATAATTGATTTACGACAACTAAAATAGTTGAATTACGGATAAGTTATTCAATAAAAAATTTTTTAAAAACTAATTACGTTTATAGGGACAGATGACTCCATAAAAGTGAATTGAGTTTATTTGAGAAAGGCAGGTCAGTGTATTTACCTAGAATTTGTCCAAGGCTTGTTCTGAACAAGGGATGATGTGGCTAGGGCATACGAACAAACATGCAGAGTCAAAACAGGATCTGACAGCATTAGCATTATACTGTAATATTTTAACCATTACCATCATACTAGTGTGGAATTGTTCCTTTTTAAGGACTGGGTGATGGGAAGGGGTACTGATTCTTAATCTGTATCTCATGAATATTGCATGAGGTTAAGCCTGCATGTACCAAACAGCCTGTGCCAAGGATTTACCACAGCCATTTTTGTTAAAGACAGCAAAACTGATGTACGCTTCAAATTCTTATAAATTGTATCATGCGGTGCTGGTATTACATGTGCATGTGAGTGTGTTTTGTCGGCTATGCATGGGATATATAAAAATAGCTTTTTTAGTTGTAACGGAAGAGGCTGAAAAGACTTCTCGCCCCATTACAAGAGGACTCCATAATTTCATGCAGTTAATAAAGTAATCCTACTGGGCAGTATATGACCTGGGGCCTTATTCTTTTGGCAGCTAATTGGCAGAACCGAAGCTCTGATTGATCAATGAGTCCTTCACACCCTGAATAATTTGATCCCACAAGGATGATAATGGAAGATAACTCTGTGGCCTTACCAGCTTTGTGAACATATTGCATTTTCGGTTGTTCATTGCCTGTAACACTGCTTCACTGTCTCGGATATTATAAATAACACACCAGATTCAATGTGAGAGAATGATTTCTGGAAGATACAAATGGAAAATCTGCAGCTGTGTACACACTTGAAAGTGAGTCAGATTCAATCGCTCATATTTGTATGACTACTAGCTTGATGGTGCTTCTTTGTCACCATGCAGACAGCAGTTTCTGAAGTGCGGCCAACTGACGACCATTCCGTTCCGCACTGACATTGTCCTAGAGACACTAATGCTATTGTTGCTCATCACCATAGCCATGGCGGCCATTAATGTGAAACTCAAAAAAAAAAAAACATGGATGGTATCCCGATTTTAGGCAAATTTTATTCTACCAAGGTCAGAGAGACATAAAACACATCCGAGCTCACTGTGCAGGGGAAGAGCCATCAATGGATCAGCATAGCTGAACTCATATAAAATTACATACAGTACGTGTCCAGCCAATCAGTTTAAGCGGCTGTGGTGTGGGCTAGGACTTGGCAGAATACTGTTGCTAGCTACTTTTGGAGTTGGCACAGAAGAAGAGACAAGAACAACAGATATTACAATATTTCATTTTAGTATGGGAAAAAACAAAGGTGGATGGCACTTATACTGTTCCCTTTAAATTAGCAGTGTCGTTTCATTTCCAAGATTGCTTATAGGGAGAAACAAGCATTACTAAAAAATGTAGGACTGCAAATCTATCAAGTTGCTGTTGTTGCAGGCTTGCTAGTCTAGGAATTGGAGACTAATTAGTGGGTGTATTTGATTGATAGAGCGTACCCATCAAAGTACACCCTGTAAGAAATCAAATTTAGAATTTTCAAGTCCCATATTATAGCATTGTTTTACATTTCTATAACGAGATTACGTTTTGCATCCATATTAACTGTTGAAGCTGACATACCCTTAACATTGTGTGCTGTCACATGCAAAGGCAAACCTAAATTCAAGAAGGAAACACTTTTCACGTTCATTTTCTACAATGGACATTTTAGCATAGTCTTCATGGGCTGTGTTTGTATGAGAGGCCCCTGATACATAAGCACATTAGGTAGATGGATTCACATTCTGACTCTGTAGTTGTTTTACAACTTAACCCCTAAGCCCATTCCTAACACTAGCTTTAAATTCCTAACAAGGGTAACGGTGAGGAGAAATCCCATTAATCACAGCGGGAGGACCTTCCTATCATCCCCAGAGCTTTTCTGACTCTCAGAAATATTGAGGCTATTATGTTTCATATTTAATATTATTATGTTTCATATTTTCATTAATATGTATCTAACAATATGACAAGTGGAGATGTTTGGTTTTTCTTTGACATCTGGATAATCCTGTTGTTTTTCATTACTCTGAAAACACTTTTTCATTTATTGAAGGTGTTACATAAAAAATAACTATGTATACAAAAAAGACAGTTTCAAATCTAAAATGTCACCATTAGTGAAAACTCAAATTGTTTGTTGACAACGCTAATTATTTATTTTATTTTACCTTACGTCAAACCCACAAAAAACCCACAAGCTCATATTTTCATTTCCCTCACAATTTTGGATTTCATTCCACTCAATCCAAAAAGGCATCAGCGGGTTTTAACGTGACCTCGATGATCCTACCTTTCTGAAAATAATGACAGTGATCAATGTTTTGGAAAGAACGTGGTTCATGGCGAAACTGTAAGTAAAGAAAAATGCTGTAATATAGCACATGTGCGCCTTATAGCATCAGTGCTGGTGGGCTTGATATGGCATGTTCATCTATCTCACGCACATCAGCCAGGTGTCCAGCAGAAGGTGATTATCTGAGATGAGGGAAACTGTGAGGTGATGAATGTTCAGGGTTTTCCAGCAACTCTGGGGAGCCTCTGTCGTTTCAATGCAAAATCATGCAAAAAAAAGGGGCAGACCCACCTGCCAGCAGGGAGGCTTGTACAGCTTTCACTGGAGCTAGTGCCACTCAGCTGGGAGGAAGCACTCCAGACCTGTCCCAGAATGCAGTGCTGCTCATCCGTAATATGCTGTGAAATAGACACCTGCGAATGGGTGGTTGAGGCACCCAGCTATGCTGTGCTCAGCTATGGGCCGGCGACACTGTGTACTGCCAGCCAGGTGCCCAGTGTAGAGTTCTGCTCTGACAGTGTTAGTTCTTCCTGTATCTAACTGGCAGTTCATGAAAACGTGGCATGTTTAACTGGGCTTGAGACACATCGGAGGTTGATTGAAAGCAGGGATCCTACATCAGAAGAGAGTCCCCTCCCCCAACCCACCATTTTCCCACCCCAGATTGTATCTTTTGCCTTCAAGAAAGCCAGAGCTGATGAAGCATTGATCTCTTATACTGATTGCCCATTCAGATGTGCAATTCTTATACAAGACTGTCCATTACATAGAAACCATTTTAAATGATGTTCTCTGTGATATGTAACGCTGAATGGAATAAAATAAAATGTCCTCTAAATGAATACTTATAAAACTGAGGTCTTGGCAGTTGGCCCTAAAATACCATCCGGCCTACTCAAATTCAATCTGCAGCAATCTGGCCTCCCCAGTGTAAAACTCTTAGTAAGTAACTTGGGTGTTTTTTTTAATCTAATATTGAAGATTATATCTGGAACATGGTAAAGGTAGAGATAGAGGTGGTGGTAGAGGCGGGCTTCCCGCTCGTCATTGTAAAGTGCTTTGAGTCACCGGTTGGTGAGAAAGGCACTATATAAATGCAGGCATTATTATCATTATTATCAACATATCCCTGCTTTGTGTCCGTCAACTAAAATTTGCATGTAATTTTAGCCTTTCCATCTACGCCACAGAATCATCCACCCATCTATTTGTTTCTTTCAGGTTGGATAATCACAGTGCTGTTTTTGTACACATCTAAACTGCACAGCATTACCACACCTGCAGCTATTATAAAATGCAGCTGCTCAAGGGTAAACCAAACCATACAGGAGGGAACATACACTGCCTGGCCAAAAAAAAAAGTCGCACACTCTAATATTTCGTTGGATCACCTTTAGCTTTGATTACGGTGTGCATTCGTCGTGGCATTGTTTCGACAACCTTATGCAACGTCACAACATTTATTTCCGCCCAGAGTTGCATTCATTTTTGGCCGAGATCTTGTATTAACGACGGGAGAGTCGAACCACTCCGTAAAGTCTTCTCCAGAACATCCCAAAGACTTTCAATGGGGTTAAGGTCTGGACTCTGGTGGCCAATTCATGTGTGAAAATGATTCCTCATGCTCCCCAAACCACTCTTTCACAATTTGAGCCTGATGAATCTTGGCACTGTCGTCCTGGAATATGCCCATTGATGGGATAACCTGGTCATTCAGTACATTCAGGTACTCGGCTGACTTCATTTTATTGCTGCATAAAATTGCTGAGCCTAGACCTGACCAATTGAAGCAACCCCAGATCATAACACTGCCTCCAGAGGCTTGTACAGTGGACACTATGCATGACGGGTGCAACGGCGACTTTTTTTTTGGCCAGGCAGTGTATTACGTCTATTCTGGCTCACCCACACTAGCTTTAATGAACATGGTCTTTTTAAATGAAACCCGAGTATTGTAAAATCGCACAATTACTTTTCCATTCCATTGTTTTGAAGCTACATTTGGCATACTTGAGTTCAGAACAAAATGACTTCTGGCTTGAAGAAGTAGCTGTTGTTCACACTTAAGTACAATTTCTGACTTAAAGAAGGTAGCCTCTCCCCGCCCACAGCTACAGTATCAGGCTTAACGCAGGCTTCTCTGTAAGGAGTGACTTGGGGCCCCCCTCCTCTGAACAAATGTCCTATTAACACGATGACGGTACACACACCTTAGACAAGCTGCCTGTTTCCCCACTTGATGGTGACAAGGCAAACCCCTTATCCGATGTAACAGCCAACTGTGAAATGAAAATATGTGCAATGTTCTACAGAGTGAACCCTGCAGACAATAAGCAGCTGGTGCCACTGGGCCAATGTAGCCTGGCAGGACTTTCAATAGACGTATTTAAATCTTAACCTTGTGTTTATGCTCACGATGGTCCTAAGGCTTCAGTGAGACTACAGTATATAGAGAGTAGAAATAAGCGATGTATTGAATTTTTTGATTATTTATCATTTTTAGTGTATGAATCTAAGCAGTGACAAACCTTCCTGATTTGTTACTGGGTATAAAGCCTATGCATATGTGCAATGAGGAATAGATCTATGTAGTGTGAATGAAAATGAATCAATTATTACAACATTATAACATTGCACTATGTGCAATATCGATTGATGGATTGATTTAGTCAGTTGATGTTAACATTGAATGGACAAGATGTTTTGTTCCCCTGTTCAATAACATGAACTAATCAAACAAGAGTCAGGACTTCAGATTGAAGAATCGAAACCAACATATTTTCTTTTATAGCACATTTATTCACATTAAACCCTGACATCTCAAGGCTTAACCATGGGACAATTTCAGTCAGAAAGAGATGAATGCTTTCTTCAGTTGACTAAGGAAATCAATTCAGTCATCATTTGTACGGTGTCGTCTCTGTTGCACCACACTGAAACAAGAATCAGTACCATGTATGAATGTGGGTGACAATCCTTTGCCTTTGCTAGTTAGAAGCCCTTGTACCAACCCAACTCTGTTTTAAGGCTAAAGTAATTACCATTTGGTAAGACAAACGTGTGAATAAAATTCCCCTCTATGCCAGAGGGAAAGCAACGTAAAACTAAAATGAACTGTACGTAAATACTCTTCAGACATCAAAGGAAGACTTTTTGCTTTAGAATGAGAACTCCAGAAAACTTCAACCAAAACATCCTTCTGAGCAATCAGTTACAAAACGGCAGACATATTTTTCGTAGCTGAATTTAAACGGGAAGTGATCTCTTAAAATTCACTAATTAATCTGTGGAGTTTTTAGTAGGCATGGTATAAGAATCACATAAACATTCATATTAAATCATAATGCAAACAACTGACTGTACATTAAAAACCAATATGTGACTCTATACATCAGTCACACAATACGCATGATAAACAATTTATGTGCCCTGTAATTCCAGTCCATTCAGTACCACTACTTTACTTTATTTAAAATTGATTTTCTTTAAACGGCTTCCCCATTCACAAAAGCACGTTCATTTAACATTTCATGAGCATCATATGGTTCAAACATTGTCATTAAGTCCAGCAACAGCAACATTCACACAATCTGTAATATCTCTGGAATAAATACGTCTGTTTCTGGAACCTAATACAGAGAATGCATCCAGCTAATGCTAATCTCCTCTGTTTGAGGTGACGTGCTCAGTGATCAACTGATTGACTGACTAATTGAAAAAGTGGTCGATGCATCTGAAGGTTATTTTGGCTGAAGTCAGTTAGACCATCCACATCAAGTGCAAGACACGTGACAACCAAAGAGATGGCTTGCCGACTCATCCATTTAATTATTAATTAGAATTAATTATTTGCTGGATGATATACACACCTACCTTGAATTGGCCTGTAATCTTTGGCATAACTCTCGTATGCTACCAAGGTTGCCATTCCACTAAGTCTAGTTCAGTTGCTCTTCTCAGCTCACTTCCTGTTTCAGTC
Source organism: Synaphobranchus kaupii (assembly GCA_029718625.1). NCBI lineage: Eukaryota > Metazoa > Chordata > Actinopteri > Anguilliformes > Synaphobranchidae > Synaphobranchus > Synaphobranchus kaupii. The sequence continues at coordinate 69,415,779 of CM056382.1, read as the reverse complement.
CATCTCGTTTCACCATTGAAGTTCCATAACATAATTTGTACTGATCCATTTACATTTTAATGCCACTCAGTGAGTGTTCTGTTATGAAGCTGACAGAAGTGGAGAAGGGTTTGTGCAGTAGCTCAAGAACAGCAGTAATGGTGAACCAACAACTGATAGACAAGATGGCAATGGCAGCCTTTCTTTTTTTAATCTTGTGACTAACTGGCCTCTTCACCCTGTTTCACTGCAGTACACCTTAAAAGTAAAATCACACAAGTTCACATTGACGTAGCAAGTCTCAAAGCACAATATCGCTAAACCAAGAGACTGATGTACACATGACTGTAAGTAATCCAAACATACCAGAAAAACAAATCAACAAATAATAATTAGTCTTAATTAAAAACAGATTAGTCAAATGCTCTTGAAACATATAACTTATGGTAAGCAGAAAACAAAACAAGCAAACAAACTAATCATCCTCAGGATTGCCAGTGCTTTGTTCAACAGGCTACCAACCAGAAGGAAACAATAATACTAATAAAGTAAACATTGTAATATGGCCTACTTAGTTTTAATATTTGTGTGGAGAGCTTAGCTCTTTTGTAGCAATAATTCCGTGAACCCCCAAAAAAGTATTCAGGATTAGGTGTAGTAATGATCCTATAATAGGTGATCCTGTCAAAGTCTTTGAACAGCATTCAACAATAATTACTACATCCTCCTACTCAGCTAATTTCATTTTAATGAAGGTTTTTGCAGATGTCTTTTCGCAAGACAGCCAGTGAAATGTGTCTATTTGTTTCTCACAGATGTGCACCAGAAATTACTGAGAGTTTCTTCTGACAGACTCAGACAGGCTGATAACAGTGCAGGTTGACCCAAAACCTTTACGTAATTCCTCGTACAATACATTCAGTCAGACAGCTGGGAACAATAAAATTGACTAAAATGCTCATTTTCCCATTCCAAATGTGGTCTAAAACAATTAAAAAAATATTTTCATCTCTTTATCTTTCAAATTTGAACTACAGGCTTTGCTTTGAGAAAGCTTTTGCTTAATATTCTAATGATCAAAGAGGGTGTATTCTAAAGGTGCATTATGCAGGATTTTTACCTAGAAAATATTATAAAATGGCCATGCTCAGTCATATCTATACTGCACTGGTAATCTCTGTTGAAAATAAAAGAAACCTTGCTCCTCTGCATTCAAGAAGCACAGTCAACCTAGGATTTGCTTTTCCTCAATGGCGACAGCTGAAGTTTAGCAAGGGGATGAAAAGCGATGTGGAGTTGCCGTGTTTTCTGTTGGACCTGTAAGTAACATTATCTCTGGCTATCCAGCCAGCTATGTTAGATATCTAGATGGCCAAAGTCAGGTACCTTTTGCGAAAAAATAAATAATATTTGCATACAAATACCTTCAGGATAAAGTTATTTACGTTACAAGGGTATTAGATAGCGTCTGCTAATGTTACTTATTCCACACATGATTCCTTTACATCCCAGTTCTAAATGAATGTTCAGAATAACGTTAGCTAAATACAGAACAAGGATCCTACATAGTGCACCTTTAAAAAGATGCATGACCATCGCCCTGATTCCCTGTACCGTTATCAATGTTTCCAACAGTCCAGCTCCCAGCATGTATGTTTTTTTCACCTGATATTTACAAGAAAATACTTACCACTGTCTTTAAAGTCATTTTATGCTCAGTTCCCTTAAATTCAAATAAGTAACATTACGTTATGGAAAAAGACTATACTGCAGTAAATATATCAAAATTACCTTCACAATATATTTAAAATATACTGCAGTATATTACATTTCCATAAGGGAATGCGCACAGCTTTACAAAACTGATGAATTTGCATTGTGAGCTATAGCAGTCAGAGCTGAGCTCCCACACAAACAGTTATGAGAATGCTTCTAAATCTCAAAGCAGACGCCTTTTGAGTCTAATGACCCCTGCCTTTTGTTCTTAAAATAATACCTTTCTTCCTTCAAAAAGCACTTTTCACAATAAAAAAAAACAAAACACAAAAATAACACTGTTTTAGTAATGTCCGAGTGACAGAACAGAATGAGCCATGACCCCCCCCCCCCTCCAGTACTACTGTGCAAACACATTTCAAAGCTACTAACTGTAAAACAAGGAGAGGCATGCTGGCAAGAAATACCCTTTGGTTTGTCTGCCATTGCTGACCCACTCTGCTGAGCTATTTCCCCACTCTGCAGCTCCCAATGACCATTCACTGGTAAGAAAAACTGCAGAGGCAAACTCCCAAGATACAACAGGGCATAAACCAGCCAGAGAAGATGAAGAGCCAAGCAGTAACATCACTGCTAGCCAATCACATTCTGATTTCCAGCACATGCATGTCAGGGCCCATATTCAAACATCTAATATAACACTGCATTTACAATTTATTGTTCCGATTCAGAACACTAAACAGTGTTTATAGGTGTAAGATACAGCATACAGATCCTCCTTGAAGGTATTCTAAGGCAGTTTTTACATTTTGTGTTCCATTTTCATTGGAAATGTGATTGAGATGCAAAACGCTGTAATATACAGTCCCTGGGTTGCTGGCTAGATTGTCTTAACAAAGTTAAGCCCCACAACTATTCAAGTATTCCTTGCCAGGAAAACAAATGACATGCATCTGCACTTTCTGCACACCAGTGTCAAGTTCTTGTTTTACAGTGTTCCTCATAGTGCAATTGCATAAACCCCTCTGTCCTAAAAACATAGATCCAGTTAATTATTACTATTTGCTTTTTTTATATAATAAATGGTTTCATTCCTGCAAGTACTGCATGGGATCTCTATAGGATCCTCACTGCTGTCTCCATTACCTTCATTCTGAAACAAAAACTACTGGAACAATGCCCCAACTCATCTGGCCCCACAATTCAAAAATATACAAATTAGCAAGAGCGCACAAGGCCGACTGCCGTTGGCACGTTGGCTTTTGCGCGCCGTCATTGTTTTTTTGTTCATCTTGCAAAACAAAAGCTAAAATTTCATTAATACAAAAAAAAATAAAGCCTGATGGTGTCAAACGCACATTAAAGTCACCTGACTTTGCCCAGATTTTGTTTTCGATATCTGTGTTTTGACTACTGCATTCACCGTGTCAGCCTGCAAGCCACTGGTGACATGGCCCTTGTGTGTTTTATTTCAAACTGTAGCCCAGGGATGGGACTCGGGTCAGCTCAAACTAATTTGGTGACATGGATCGGGCAGTTATTTTACTGAATGGCATCATTAAAATAGCAAAGGCTCCCGCTCTGTGGCGGAATTGATTTGGAGCCCTGGGAACTTGCAGCAGCACGGTTACGGAACGTTTCCAGTGCGTTACCAAACATGAAAGGAAAACATTGACATTCCGGCGGGAGACGGGCTGTCCCAGCAGCTCTCGCGTCTGGCCCACACAGCGCTTCCCTCTGAGTCAATCTCACTCACAGCCCAGAAGCACAGCACTAGACCCCTTATCTGCTGTCTCTGGGGGCTTGTGATACAGCATGACAGTATTTACACAGGAGGCCGTGCTACAGCACCCTCCCGATGCCTCGACTGCTTCAGATGGCTGTCCCCGGTGCAGGCGATGCAGCGCTACAAAGCGCTGCACCCAGACTGCTTTGACAACTGAATCTGGTGTGTCAGAAAACTGACGCAAGTCGCACCCTGCTCCCCAATTCCCCTGAACAGAAAACATACACGCACTGAAGGCGCAAAATTACAAAGTGGAGATCAGCAATCAAGGGAACTAAATTTGTGCATTTTTGTCACAGCATAGAGTGAAAAGAAACACATAAAAAAAGGAAATCCAGACATATTTCCACATGCCTGTAATTCATTTCGTTTCTCTGTTGTTGTCGTCGTCGTCTTTTACAAGGGTTCAGCATTTTTCAGTCTCGTGTAGTCCACCCCCCCCCACATCACATCATGCTCTTCCTGTACTGAGTCTGCTGGGGGCTCTTCGGCTTGCAGCTCTGTGAGGGCGCGAGGGGCGTGGCGGGGGCGGAGTCCAGCTGCCGGTACAGCGCGCGCAGTTCCTTCACCTCCTCCAGCACGTCCTGGGCCTGGCCCCAGGCGGAGGCGGCCTCCTGCAGCAGCCTCTCGGCCTCCCCCCGGGCGCCCTCCGCCTCCGACCCCTTGCGCTCCTGCACCCGCACCTCCGTCAGCAGCTCCTGAGTTCTCTCCAGCTTCTGGCAGATGAGGTCCTGCAGCTGGCTGATGGGCTGGGCGGGGACGGACGGCGAGGCCGGGATGCCCCGCTTGGTGGCCCGCGTGTCCGAGTGAGAGAGGATCTCCTCCATGGAGGCGCAGCGGCTCTTCTCGGCGGCGGTCAGCCTCTTGCCGGGCTGCGGGGTGCGGGCCTGGGCCTGGCCCTCCGCGCGCTGCCGGTCCCAGGAGATGTCGCCCTTGCGGGAGAGGCTCTCGGCCTTCCCCGCCGACTCGCAGGGCGCCGCGGGTTTGGCGCCTTCCGAATCGGAACGCTGGGCGCCCAGGGAGAGCGGCCCCGCCGATTTGTCCACGTCGACCCGGAAGTTGTTGTCGCAGGTGTCCTGCTCCTCGGGGATGGTGGCGTCCTCCTCCTGGATGAGGTCCAGTGTCAGCATGCCGTCAGAGGTGGAGGTTGACGCCTGTGGACAGTGGGGCACATTTGAGCACTACAGGGGAAGATACTGCATTTCCGCTTTTTCATCCTGTCGCTCATCTGATGAACGGAAACCCGATCTATCCATAACCACACAGGATCCATTCACTCGTATTCTATTGCAATATCCTTACAGAAGTTACCAAAACTCTTAAAATCTTATTTTTTTCTCACAAGTAGAAAATATTTGCTTGTTTTAAGTTACTTTTTACTTGACAAGTGACTTTTTGTCTTATTTAGCAGAAAAGTATTTTATCTAAATATACGACTAAAATGCTTGTGAAGATCGACTTATTTTGTGTTTTTTGCAGTGGAGGTATTCAGGTAAAATGAACTGGCTTCAATGGGCCAACCACTAATACATCTGATCCTCCGATGGAGGCACCACGTACCACTGCCATGAGGTGCCCACGGGTGGGCAGACGGCGTGTGTGTGGGATCTTGGCACGATCGCGCGTGGGATGGGCCAGGAGGCTTTCCTCTTCCACTGTAACCTGGAGAGAGGGAAATGAAAACAGTGAGGGAGATAACTGCGGAGGGTGAAGGAGGAGCTAGGGTCTACACGCTAGCCCAGGGGGGCGTGGGATTGTAATTGATCGGATGCTCCCATCCGATCATCGACCAGGAACGTGTGATGTGCCCGGATACACTCAGTCAGCATGTTGCATAAGCTCCCACAGACAAACATATTCAGTCTTATGTTGTTGTTTTACTCAGAGCCAGTGTTCCCACAATGCAATTAGCAACGTGCCCTAGATAGGCCCCTGATACAAGCACATGACAGCAGAGTAGCACGGTGGTTAAAGAAATAGCCTTGCAAGTCCTAGGCTGCTGCTATGATTTCTAGATGTAGCGCTGACTCTGTACCCTTGAGTAATCTAATTAACGTGAATTTGCCCTGTAAATATTCATCTGTTTGGTGGATGTAAGTGATTTGTACGGCCCCAGGACAAAGCATCTGGTAAGCAAACAGATAACATACTGCAATAATCTGCATCTGCATTTCCGCAGTCAGGCAGCCAGGTCAGGATAAAAGCTTGTGCGAGTTTGTGCCTAAAGCCTCATGCCTTAGAGATGTCACTGTCCCTCGCAATTAACACCTCCTTGGTTTTGAAGCTACCTTCCATATTGTGATAACAAGTTCTGTGATAACCCCACACATTTGCTCTAATGGCTATTTCTACGGTGCCTCAATCAAGATAATACCATGGCCTGTGTTAGAAATGTTTTACAGTAAACCAATATGGGTACAGCAGCCTTTGTTCTAAGTGGTATGAGTCTAGAATTATAGTGTTCATTTTGCTGTTAGATAATAAAGTGTGGCTTTGCAGTTCTTATGGGGTCAGGCAAAGTAGAGGAAAGGGACCATTAAAATGAATGGCACTCATTCCAAAAACTTTTACAGGATGTCATTGGTTTCCAAACAAAATTAATGTATAGGGTTGGAAATAATCCAAAGGGGATTTTAACAGGGTGATCAGCTGGTCTTGTATCACTGTTGATGGGATACATTTCTGCAGTTAGCTTTTTGCATTTTGTATGTTTCCCAGATGGCCTATGCCCTTGGGTGACAGTACTGTGTAATATACAGTACTTCTGCAATGGATCCACATTCAAGGTCATGCTTTTTGCACTCTCAATGTTCAAAATATTTAATAATATCATGCATTCTGAAATAGTGGTATAAAGATTTGATATACCACATATACCCGACACAGTAATAAGCAGTGATTTACATTGTGCCTCTCTAGAATCTCAGAGTGCTTTACAGTTTCACAGTTTATTGGAGTCTCTAATGTAGCTACCTCATTGCATTGCGTCTCTGCACATATTGCATTGCAATTCAAATGCAACCGTCTATAACCATTTCAAATATTATTTTTCCATCATGATGTTCACCGTCCACAAAGTCATATTCAGCCAAGATAAAATAATTACAATAAGAAACAAATTTCTGCATGTTGACCTACAACTGTTATTTCTGAATGAATATATTTTGTTTGTTAACCATTCAATTAAGTAAGTTAAATTAAGTAAGTTATTCAACTTACTGCTGCCACTTGAAATGAAAACCTGAATCTGATTAAAACAAATCACTGTGTGTTGTTTGGCAGATGTTTAACCCTGGAACCTCTAATATTAAGACCAATGACAGGTTAACACATTGTGACAAATTTACAAAACTCTTTGAATACATCCACAAGTGTTAAAATGTATACCATGATTATCCACACATTTAAATCAAGTACATAAATAGCTTTTCACTACTTAATGATAATTAATCACTAAATTTGATGGCCGTCTAGAATAATTTGTTTTATGAATGCCATTAGTGCCTTACATATTTGATTGTTGCACGTTTGACAAGAATTTTTATGTGTTGTTATACTAATTCGCTCATAGCTAATTGTTTTTAATGGTTGCAAAATCAATCAATGTAAACTTCAAATAGAACGTATAGATGCTGTTCTGCATTCCTTGAAGCCAAGTCGAAGCGAGACAACCTTTTGACGTTATATACGGGAATACTGAACGAGCCCAAGCCAAAACGGAAATCGATATTCATCAAAGGAGCGTCGGTTCACATGCTGTCCATCAGCTGACTTCCTGCTTTCTCCTATCTAGCGGGAGGCCCGTTCCTGCACCGGGGCATCTGGGATAGTAATGAGACCGGACGGGGGCGGCTGAGTCATCCGTGACCTTCCGCAGCTGACGTCTGTGCCGGGCCTGGTCCGTCGTTCTCATTACGGAGAGAGCAAACAGACGCTGTAATTCATTTTTCCCTTCCTCCCGCACGTGCGCGTTTTCTGAATCACCTTCCCGTCTTTCATACACAAACCCGGCGGCTGAGTCACCTCTGCCCATTTCATTAAGGAGACGTCAGTAAGGAATGAAATTTAGAGATTCGTCATTGAGGAAACGGCTCGGCCTCAAAGACGCGCAGACGATATCGCGTCTGGCCGCTCTCGTAACGAAGGTAATTAACTGAGCGCTCGCACGTGCACCTGCGCGCGCGGAGGACGCAGGTCGCGAGCGGGAATTAAAAGTGGGCGCGGTTGTCGGGAAATCTGCTCACTACAGGATCAGTGAGCGAGCCGTGTGATCCACCGCTAATGACCGTCTTACTGCTCTCATGGGTTTACTCAAGAGACTGTGTTCATAAGGGAGGCATTTTCAGGGAGGTATAACACACAGAGCGACAGACCGTACCTCATCCAGGATGCGGTTCTTGGCTCTGGTGATGGCCCCATTCAAAGCATTGATCCAGGACTCCTTCTCCTCTGGACTGACAGCCAGGAAAACCAGGTTTGGGACCTGGGAGAAGAAGCGGAGAGGTGTAGAGGGAGAGACAGAAAGAGGGAGAGAACCAAAACGAGGTTGTTATCACCCCTTAAAAGTAAGCAGAACAGTGGCACTGATATAAAGCAAAGACAAACCCAACCCAAATACAGATACCAAGGGATCGAAACCAGTAACATAGGCAATCGTGGCACTCATGAGAAAACAGATTATATTATCACTGAGGTACAGGATAGGTTCTTCCTACTCACAAAAAAGTAATTTTCTTTAAAAATGTGATCATGTCACTTCAAAATATGGGTAACCTCCAGACAGTGAAGACTGACCAGTCCTGTTAGGTAAGAGACAGTCTTTGTGACAGTTTTTCATGGCCTGACGGTCACTTACACCTGCTTCTAGTGTACAAATGGGAGGGTGGGGGGGTGGTCCAGGGTTGATCATGGGGGATAATTATTTTGTTTTCATACTGTTCATTAGGCCAGTTAGTATAATCTTATTCTTGCAACCACTCTCTGTTACTGTACCCATTTTCCTTCAGTGTGTTTCCTCACTTTTGTTAATTGCTCTGCCAACACATTTTGAGGTCATAGTAACAAATTGCTTTGAAACCGGAGAAAAACCAAGGAACAATGGGAATAAGAAAATTGGGCTGTCAGCAGGGCTGTAAATGCTGCTCTATGTACTCCTTTCTCCGTGGTCAGGGATTTCAGGTTCATTCTGGTGAGAAAAGTCCCTTGCCAAATAAAAACCCCCTGCATCAGATATTAATTTCCCTGAAAAATTATAATAGCACAGCTGGCTTCTCTCAGCTCTCTGGTCTGATGGTAATAAGGCCGTGGGGAGAGGGCGCACGCTAGAGATGCTGGTGTTTTTGACACAGGCAGCCTTCAACTCCACAGCCAGACTTTCCCTTCACCCACTTGGCACCTCGTGACACTCGGTGGCAGTGAAGCGGCACACCCCGGCCCTTGCCAGGGATGAGAGACACCGATGAGAGACACCTCTGAGCAACACCTCCTCATCAGAGCTCATCTGAACCACAGACAGGTGCTGGCTTCTGAAGGAATGGCGATGGTGTAAAGACACGCAGAGGAAAGATATCTTCTGCGTTGGGAGGCAGAGACTGCCAACACGGGGCATCCTGCTAATTCCTCAACATCCTGCAGAGAACTCAGGAGCACTGTACCGGGGTGGAGCCAAAAGGCTTTCCAGTTTCCTACAGCTTTCTGCTGGAAATGAAACTCTTACTGAACTTACAGAAGGCTTATGGGTAAGGAAATCCCTCAATTATGAGTTTCCCTCACCAGCTTCTTTCATTATGCCTCTTTCTGGCACTGCTGCTAAAATATGATTTTATTAATATATTTTTGAAAAACTTACATTTAAGATTAACTGTCTTGTCTCTATGAAGTGCTTCAGGGCCCCTAAACATGAGAATATTTATCTTATCTTGGGATATGCAGTATGTGGAAAGATTATAGGGAAATTACTCTAAAATGTGTCTTCTGTAAAGAGCTTAAGCTGGTTCAGTAAGGGGAGTAAACTATATCAACAGGAACACCATCCAAAATGGTGGCATAACCAGGGGTGGCTACATGCAAATTCTCTCTCAGTCAGACAAATGCATGTGACGTAAGAGTCAGCTCAACGAGGACTTGCAGCTGTTTGTGAAAATGGCAATTCCAACATTCAGATAAGGAACTCCCTCAACACAGGTTTGAGAATTTTGCATAAAGAAATAAAGCACTTTTAAAAATGACACCGAGGGTAATAAACCGCTAACAGAACTCTGATCTCAAAGAATTAATTTTCTTTTAAATCTCCATTCCAAATGGCAAACTGTTTTGTTTTCTTTAAGGGCAGCAACATTTTGGGGGTCTATCTTAAGCGTGATTACTCTATGACATAACGTGTGGTGTTGCAGAGGTCAGGCCGGGCGTGGGTTCTGCTGGCGTGCCTCTCTGACAGTACAGCTGTTGGGGAGGGCGGCCAGTATTACTGGCAGCAGGGCAGTGGCAGTGGCGGATTCCCTTCAGGGCCCACAGAGCCTGAGGCCGAGGATTAGCCGCCTGCTTCCACACAGAACCTCAGCAGATTGCTCAGACTTAATGCTTCCCTATCCTTCAAAAATGCACTGCTCCCTCGCAAACTAGGCCTTATTTCCTATCCCACCACACACAAACCCAATTCCGCTTTCATTATTCGCTGATGGCCAAAGATTTTTTGCGTATTTTTTTTTCTAAATTCTCTTGAAAGGAAACAGGCTGCAATCCTCCATGGTGTAAACAACACTCTCGCACTTGAAATTTTATACCTACACCACTGTTTGAAGGAATAATGACTATGCTCTCTCAGTGGGCAGTCTGGATACAGATACCATAATTGCTTCTGATTGATGTCATTTGGCTTGCTGTTAATGCACTTTGCATTGTATTTATTTATTTATTAACCTCATACAGGGTAGGTTCACTGAGCATGCATGCTTTTACAGCAACACCATGTTAACGCCCCCCCCCCCCCCCCCCCCCCCCCCCAAATAGCCTAACCTGCAAGTCTTTGGACATATCTTTGGACTTATAATTAATATTATAATGATTCATATTTTTAAATGTATTCTCCTTTATTCAACTCAAAGCAATGGCAAGGAAAGGCCTCCCACCACTGTAGATACATGAGCAAAGAGGTCTTCGGTATGTAAAACTCCCAGGCCGCAACGGGGCTCTTCAGAACAGTTCTGAAACAACAGGACTGACTCTTAGGCGTTGTACACAGCTCAGTCAAGTTCACAAAACCTCCTCTCAAAGACATAGACCATCATGAACCGCTTTATCACCAAGTCTGCCACGAAATGTAGCGTGTTGTACTACAGCATGTGAATTTAAAGCAGGAATGATGGGACATTCAGAATGGATCAGAATCATTTTTGGGTTAAAGAGGAGATAATGCTCGCCCCCAGCCTTGCGCATTTGTTCATTGGGTCCATGGGATTTTGTTTACAAAATAATAATACAATTACAGAAGAGCATCATGTTATCCCCCTCAAAATACTTCAGCATGGGTGTATTCAGTATTTGTTTGACTGTGTGGAAAAATTGAAGCCGCGAATGTAATTAAGTGTGTAAGACAATGCGTAGTGCGCAGGTATGTCAGTTGTTGAATGGCCGCATGTATTTGGAAGAATGTGTAAGTGCACATTAGTGAATGTTTCCTGAGGGTGAGCGGGGTGCGCGTCCGGAATCTGCAATGTTCCCGTGGACAAACACTGCGTCTTCTGTCCGGGGCGGTGAAAGGCGATTAGCAGAATCAGATTTAATTACTCAGGACAGGATAATGGCTGAGCTGGGTCAGGGGAGTTTACCTAGCGCTTAGCCGTAACCAATGGAGCACAGCCTCATCAGTGACTCCCTCCATCGCTAACAAACACCAGGCTGACTCAGCCCCATGCACTCTCCCATGGTCCCTGAGCTCTGTAACATAGCCTCCCGATGTCTCCAGCTCCCCCACCGACTGCGCAGCTGACCAGTAGTGGACCGGCGACGCCCTGAGCGCCGCCAGCCTGCCCACCACCAGAGCGCTGCCTCTGGGCTGCCTGACTCACCGTGTTCCCTGGCTGCCGGGAGCGCAGCAGGGTGAACTTGCTGTGGTTCTTCTTGCTGCGGCTCTTGGACTTGCGCAGCTCCTCGGACCGCTCGTAGTCCGTCAGGTCGAACACCTCCTGGATCTTCTTCTCATCCTTCACCTGCAGACACACAGAGGCACAGTTGAGCTGTAGGGAGACCCTGTGTCCGACGCTGATGTGAAGTCAGGCGTGGGGGTGCAGGCAAAGCGCTCGTTTAGCCAGAGCCAAAACACACGCACTTTACGCACGACTGATTTCAACAACGCAGGGCCAAAGGGATGGTCCTTAGCCAGTATTCACTGACATCATTTTCACCTTAGAAGCTATAACTTTCTGAGACCCTGAATGACTCTTCAATGGCAGAGCCACTTAAGCTTGTAGACATCATCCCCCACCAAACCTACACCTCCCTCAAAATCCACCATAAGCAGGCAGGAGAAACAACAGCACGCGCTAACGGCTAATTGGATTAAGGTCAGCGGCTTTGTCTGTGTCACGTCCACGCATTACCATATGGATCCGGGACCTCCGATCTGGCTAAATTGGCCAGGGGGTTGTGCCAGGGCTCAGCGGGTACAGCTGAAAGCATTAATGTCATTACCCCGTGGGGTGACAGGGCCTCACGGTGGTGTGGCTGAGCCTCACTACTCGGACTACTTCTCAACCTGTGACCCTGAAGCAGACGCCATGTGTGGGACACAGCTGTGGCGGATACCCATGGGGTGGGGAGGGGGGCGGGGACAGTCCGCCCCAGCACAAGGAAATGCCTGGTGTGTGTGTGTGTGTGTGTGTGTGTGTGTGTGTGTGCGTATGTGTGTTTTGTGTGTGTGTGTGTTTGTGTTATTGCGTGTGTGTGTGTGTGTGTGTGTGTATGTGTGTTTTGTGTGTGTGTGTGTGTGTGTGTGCTTGTGTGTGTGTACGTGTGTTTTCTGTGTGTGTGCGTGTGTGTGTGTGTGCATTGAGGACGTGCCTAGATGGAATGTGAGGCTGGTATGTATACTAATGCTCACAACTGGCTAACAGTAGTTATTATTGTGTATGTACTGCACATATATACTGCACATGTAACATGGTCACGCACTGTCCCATGTGCTTCTTATGAAACCTCTCAGCAGGAATGTGGGATTTTGCAGTAAGAGAGTAATACAAGACTATTCAATAGATTTTCATTTTAAAATTTTTTATTCAAGGTCCCCACTAGGGGTGTGACTTCTAAACGTTTATTCGCTAAACGTTAACAAAAATGCTAAACGTTTAGGAAAATCTCTAAACGATTATATGCATTTTTGTTTGCGCCAACGTTATTAAAATAATTTATAACCATTTGATTTTACAGTGTCCTATTCTCAGTGTGATTGTATGCAATTGTATGAAATTGTTTGCAATGCGAACTTGGGACTTTTATTCTTCATGGCATGCATAGCTATTTCTGACATAATGTGGCTAAAGAGGGTAAATAATCCCACTGAACATGAAAAGCAACTAATTAAGAAAAATGAACAACTTGTTAAAATGCTGGGATTGCAATTGCGGTTGAAAGGAAAACCAGCATACACAGGGGTCCCCCCTCCCAGAGTAGAGTTCTGTACCCCTGGCTTATGTTCAGCCAGGATACACGATGCGTGCAAGGATTGACAAGATGCATAACGACTGCAACCAAGTCATCAAGAGAAAGCTTGGGAGGGCTTTCTTTGTTGTTACTTAAACAAAACAAATTAATTTCATATTTTGAGTGTTTTATTTTGTAGAACACATATCTTTTTTCAGATTCAGTAAAGCCAAACCTTATTACTGTTGCATCCTCTCAACGCATTTGAAGTCCGCTCTGTACTACCCATCATAAGGCACTTTTCTGTAATTTACGCTCGTAGATAGGCCACAGTTCTTGCTTTGTAAGTCCACTCTGTGGATGCTTTTGCAACTTTGTATTTATAAAAGCAGATCTTGGCTATAAATTGAAATGCGGAAAATTTAGAAAGTTGTGTAACCGTTTTTTCCCTGGTTTTTCGAGTCTTGCCCATCCCTAGTCCCCACTTATCCTAACGATAATGGAGAAGAATACAAAAATGTGATTAAGTTTACTTTCTCCATGGATTCTGTCACAGTTCACAACATCTGCTACATGACGTGGGATCCTATATGTGAACTGGGGGGGCGGACGGGTCTGAATGGGCTGATGGTAAGAGGGGCTGGCGCTCAACAGAAGGTTCTGCATAGCTTCCCATGCTGACATGCTCACTCTAATGCAAAGACTGCATAGAGAGGCCACCCTTCCCCTTCCCACCCTGTCACTTCCCGTTAGGGGGAGGGGCCTGTGGTGAGCACAGCTCTCCTCCCGTCCCACAATGCACTGCCATTCAGTCTGGCAGCTGTGGTAGGATCTGCTGACTGTCCTTCCATCACCAGCACAGGCAGTGCACACACGCTGCCAGTCAATCACTGGAATCTATTGCAATATACTGTGAATATGTGGACCTTTTTGGAGAATATAATGATAAATATATTTCACAGCAATATTTTTAAATGATGTATTGCAATATCTGAAGGCAACAATTTGCATATTTGCCCATATATTGTGGTGTAATGACTTTGCTGATTTTATAAAAACAACCAATTGATTTCAATACATTGCAGTGTATTATATTTCTTTAAGACAGCCTTTATTCTGTGAGAGCTGTTATCATCAATGCAGTGTAACTGTGACCAATCCACCTTTACTGGAGGAATTGCACCAGCTTGTGTAATTTGGTCAACTCGTACAGTTCAGATACAACCCTGACTTCATGAACGTTAAGATAGCACGCCCAGAAATGCTTCTTTGTTCACAGAATTGCATCCAGTAAAAGAGACCACAAATAAAAAAGCATTTTAGTGCCCCAGGGGTCCTGAAACACACGGTGCCCATCCTTACGCATTCAGCGCCATGCCGCATTTACACACCACACTATGGCAGCCAGACAAAACAACCTCGTTAAACGGCGATCAATTTTAATTAATACAACAGCGGCGGAGAAATCAAACTATGTGGCTCTCGGCGCGCTATGTCGCAAACGGCCAACAGGGGGTCCACAGGGCCACCCAGGGCCACACGACAGGCCGGGACACGGAAACAGACTGCGGGTGAGCAGCCAAGGGAACAGCAGAGTTACTGTGTGCGTAAAAGAGAGGCAGCGGACTGCACAACAATGAGGCCTAACCTGACTGGACAAAGAGGGGGCGAGGACACAGTGCTGGTACAGTTCTGTACGCTCGCTACGGCAACGAGACGCGACACTGAAGACCTCTGCTGACGTCAACTGGAGAAATTAAACACGCTGCCGTCGCTATGAGGGTCACAAGGGCCCCTATCTGAAGAAATGCTACATTATGGGGTGCATGACAGCTCAAAATTGCTTTGTAACAAAACTATACAGAGCTGCATTATGCCTTTTTAAAAGGCATACGTTCATGCTTAAAGTACATTTTGAGCAAGACTTAAATGTAGTGGCCTTGTCAACAAACAGTTGAGACAACACCTAATGCAAACCAGAGGCAGGAGGGGACACATGAACACTGATACCTGTCAGGTGACATGCTGCGTTCGTAGACTAGAAGGGAGACGGTAAGACTGGAGTGACATAAACAGGCGCGTCCCAGATAGCACGCCCCAGGACCGCCTCCCCACGCCGGCCCCACAGCGAGGCCGGCCTAACCACGCGCAGCGTCCTGTACCCACATCTCCTTCACTGCACAACGCGATAAGGAAACATCGCAAACACCATCTGGCCAGGCGCTTTGGGTTCCTTTGTAAGGGGTTCTATTCACAGCGCAGCTTTACACGCAGATCTCCACCACACCTCGCTGGGTTGAAGAAACCTGAGCACTACACCCACAAAAGACTCCCCGGTGCTATTTCCAGCAAAGACGTGTGTGGAGAAACTCTTGGGGACCTTTTCCATTGCACGCCAACGGTGCATCAATATTGCATCTCCTTGCTGTCGTACATTAAGTTTTAAGCAGGGGCATCCCTTTTCAAGGCAACACTTATCAGCAGGTTGGCCTCCAATGAATGAATTGTGGGGAGTAGCAGTAACAATATAAAAGCAGTGAAAGAAAATCAGAAGGTGTACAAACAGAGATTTGCATTGATGTTGCTACAATAAAGTCCTGTAGTCGTTTAATTCAGACACGTCAGGATAATTCCAAGTACACATCCATCCAAAGTCTGGCCGGCATGTATTAAGTACCCTATAATCAAGCAACTGGAGGTTTTTCCTTTTAGAAACTAGAGCTAAACAAGGACTCTTGGAAAATTGGATTTATAGCATATTCGTATAGCAGAGATAATTTTTTTCAGATGTCTACTTTAAAATATATTTTTCAAGACAAGACAAGACCAATCTTTTCTGATTAATTCCCATAGCAGTATACGACAAAATATATGTATATACATATACACACACACACACACACACATCAAATTGTAGCAGCTGAGAGGGAGTGTGGCAAGCAGTCTTATTAAAGTTTCATGTTGTACATTTCTCTGAGCTGATCCGTGCGATGAGAGCAAAGTGATAGGCACGGTGATATCACAGCGGCAAAAATAGCTCTATAACCAACACCCTCCAGCCCCCACTCGGCACGTGCTGTCTTAGTGACGGAGACTGGAGGAACAGGTGGGGGCAGGTGGAAGGCAGGGAGAGCCAACTGCTGACACTGTGTGTGCTTTGCAAAATGCTGGTATGTACTGGGAAAGATCAAATACGAAGAAAGTCCCTTGATGCATTGGCTGAGCGAGGCAGCACATGGAACCAGAGAAACCAGCACCAGAAGGCTTACTTCTTTAGTAATTCATGATGAAAAGCTGAATTTCAAACTTACGCTTCCCTCTGCTTCTCTCCCCTAGCCTCCCAGAATTCCTCGGTGCCCAGTTCCTAATTTGGCTCATGTTTTAAACAGTCCACCCGAGCTCAAACCCATGACCCGTGCTGACAAACATCTTGCTCGTTCTGTTCAGGAGTAAGCCCTGTTCATACCAATGAACCATTTGCCCACAATGTCTCCCATCTATGTACCCTCCTTCCCTTTCAGCCAATGTTCTTTCCCGCAAGGCGTAGACAGCACCAGAGGCCGCAATCCACTGCCCCGTACCATCGCTCGCACGAACCACAAGCCGAGGCCAGGCGGCACATGCCGTCTGAGCTAAGAGCTCTCAGAATGATACAGAGCTAGGGAGACTTGCCTCAAAGCAACTGGAGGAAGAGAGGATCTGGGACACATTGTCCACAACTGTCTTTAACTGGTAAGAATACAATGCAAAATAATTATTAATTATAAGAGTACAACACGTAATTGATGCTCCATGACTGTCCCTGGATCAGAACCGGAAATTGTTCTTTTGTCGCGAGTTTACCCTGCCAAATGTCTGTCTAGTAAATGAACAATCTGCATCACAGCATGGCTTTTGGTTACAAGTTGCGGAAATTAGGCAGTGGGGAACCTAACTAAACCCAATGAAAAAATGCAACAAAGTAAAAACCAAACCTGATTTGGACCAAAATAAACTAAATATACGTATATGAGAAAGCACCCTGAGTCCACATGAGCATGAACTGGTGGCGTCCTGTAAACAGAATCCTAGAATTTTTCTAGGATAATATTTTATATCATTGACCTGTGTCACAGAATCCAGCACCTGAATGCTGCCCTATGGATGCAGTTTCTGAACGCAATGACAACGTAGCCTGCTCCTTTGTCATTCATATCCCTTTACACCACATCTGTGACTCACCACAGAATGAAGTGTCAAAGTACAGCGGGATGAGTCCCCTGGCGCTAATTGTCATGGACAGCGTGATAAAGACTGGAGCATTTTGGCACCAGCTCTGTTGAATGGAGCCATCTCATCCACGGGGTCAACTGCATGAATCATTTCCACTAAGATTTTTCTGGGGCTCTCAACATTGAAAAAGCTTGTTCAAGGGTGGTGTGCTGTGAAAAAGAATATATCATTTTGGAGTGGTATTTGGGATAAGGTTGCAAACTTATGTTTACTTGGCAAAAATGATAAAACCCTCTTTTAACAGACAGTTTTATCTTTAAAGCTGCACTATGCAGAATTTTTATCCTTGCTGTGGTCCTGTCTTTACAATCAAATAAGTCTCTTCTTCTGTCCTCAACCTGCCCACTCAAAGTACCCAACTACGGCCATCTAGCTACCTAACGTAGCTAGCTGGATAGCTAGAGGTAGCGTTACTTACAGCCATGTTGCTTTTCATCCTCTTGCTAAACTTCAGCTGTCGCCATTTAGGAAAAGCGAATCCTAGGTTGACTCTTGAATGCGCCCTGTCGGCTTGTTGTTTGGCTTTACTGTACTTCTGCTTCTTCACCTCCGCCATTGCAGTAGCTAGCTAATGCTCCGCTGAAACCTGATCCCACCCCACAGGCTCTGTAGCCACACCCACCCCTCCCCACACAAAAAAGAACATCACACCCAAAAACACATCTTAGAATAATAAATACAGGCAGAGGAGCACAGATTCTGCAAATGTGCGCAAAGATAGAGATTGCCAGTGCATCACAGATATGACTGAGTATGATTATTTTATAATATTTCTAAGGTAAAAATCCTGCATAATGCACCTTTAAATTACGAACGTAAATACACATTGTAATATACAGCATCTAAAATGAATCTTCATGATTACTTTTAGTACTTACATTTGATATTATTATCCCAATATTCAATTTATATTTTAATTTGTGTATTCAAAAGCAACTGTTTTAACACATTGACAGTTAAGGATTTTCAGTAAAAATAAAATACTAGGTTGCAGTTTCATGTGCAATAAAGTCATGAAGCGATAGCTTTGCTATGAGAGTGGAAGATATTAATTTCTGTGCACACTGACATCCAGCAGTATAAAAATAAGCCTTTACACTTCCAACTGAAGGGTACATATTTAGAGCTGTGCTATAAGCAGATGCCTACGCATAATGCAGGGGAGGAAGAGACTCTGAATGCACTGCAAAAAACAATCTTTGCTTGAGTCCGATTTTTTAAATTTATTCTTTTTTCTTTTTACAATGGCATTCAATAAGAATTATGCACATATTTGAGGTATGAGATAACTGGATAGCAGGATATCATATACTAGCTACTGTGTTCGCAGAGTGAAGTGTGGTTTGAAGAAGAGGGAATTCTTTTGAGTCACAGTCACCTGATCACCTAAATCCCGCAGCGGACCTTCGGGACCAAATTACAACCAAACATAAAGAGAGCCCTGAGCACCTGTAAAGGCGTAAATACTGTGTAAATACTGCATGGGACACAGTTCTGGAGGACTGGCCCCCCACCCGCTCTGAAAGCATATATATACACTGCCCGGCCAAAAAGCACACTCTAATATTTAGTTGGACCGCCTTTAGCTTTGATTATGGTGTGCTTTCATCGTGACATTGTTTTGACAAACTTATGCAACGTCACAACATTTATTTCCTTCCAGAGTTGCATTCATTTTTGCCCGAGATCTTGTATTGACGACGGGAGAGTTGAACCACTCCGTAAAGTCTTCTCCAGCACATCCCAAAGACTTTCAATGGGGTTATGGTCAGGACTCTGGTGGCCAATTCATGCTCCCTGAACCACTCTTTCACAATTTGAGCCCAATGAATCTTGGCATTGTCGTCCTGGAATATGCCCATTGATGGGATAACCTGGTCATTCAGTACATTCAGGTACTCAGCTGACTTCATTTTATTGCTGCATAACATTGCTGAGCCTAGACCTGACCAATTGAAGCAACCTCAGATCATAACACTGCCTCCAGAGGCTTGTACAGTGGGCACTATGCATGACGGGTGCAACGGCGACTTTTTTTTTGGCCAGGCAGTGTATATATATAGCCAAACTAAATGCATGTACAATATCAAATGTTATTATAATCAACTTTTCCATTATAAAGCTATTTTTGAGTTTTTAAGCCATACAATCCCACTGCCCATGGCAGTTAATAGGGTCAGAGCCTCATTACTGCCGTATAAAGGTGTGTGATGTCTCTGTGAAAGTACAGAGCTTCATTTGCTCCTTAATTACACAAAGGCTTTTTTCTTCTACTGAAATCTGTTGGGACTTAACTGTTGAGGAGACTGAAAGGAGCTTGAAATTCCAGCAACTTCTTGAATAAGAGCAGGCTGTTTTGCATGTAACAAAACAACCACAATGTTAACAATCCTATATTCAGACAATGGCCTTGATTCAATTTGAGCTTTTAATTTCTGTTGCAGTTTGTAATAAACTGTCAAAACTAAAAAAAAGAAGAAATTTTGCTTAAAGTTTAAAATTTGTCCATAATGGATCAGTGGCTTTGTGGGAAGTGGCGTTTCTTACCCTGAAAAGGCTGGGATTTCAATCACCGGCTGAGTCACACCAAAGACCAAAAAATACTCTCTACCTACCACTCAGCAGAACAACGGTTGAGTGGTAACACTGGTGAATGTCTACTCCAGGTTACACATGGTTAATTATACAATATTAGGCAGGGTACTTATGCAGCCCACACAAAGCTCAGAGCTATATGTATGTGTCAATGCATGTACAATGTTTCACGATGGTTCTGCACTCATGCCTGGCCTAAACACTCTTGTTTGACTAAACACATATTATTAGTCTAAGTTCAAAAAACACACGAACCAAATGGTAAAAAAAAGAACAGCGAACTGAACTGCTGACTCTCGGTGAGATAAGTACCGCATCCTGACAGGAGTTGCCAGGGTAGCAGACAGTCAGAAATACTCCCAGAAGCCTTTCCCAATTACAAGCCCATCGCAGTCATGGCCTTGTTAATTAACTTTATAAATGCAGGGCATTCTCTGTCTGTCACCGCAGTGACACACTCACACTACCGGCCACCTAGAGTGTGACATAATGAAAATGCCCTGAATTCACCTGCAATTCAACAAATTTGCACGTACTTGACATATGTGACATACATTTTATGAATGTGAGATTTACCGGAGTGAACAGAAAAGGAAATACATTTTTAAATATAACATTAAGTATGGTTAATTCATATGTGAAGTACATGAATGAAAGCGCCATATTTTGCATTGCATACTTCAAAAAGTCAGTCATTCATTATAAATGCAGGTAGTACTGGGATGGTGACGTCTCAGTAGTTTTTGCTGTTGAGAGCTGTAAAGAGATATTCCATGAATAACTAGTAAGGCGAATAGATGACGAGTCATAGCCGAGTCACGTCATATTCAATTTATAGAAGCATGAGTCAGACAGAGCTGACAACTTGGCAGTAATATTACCTTCAACTATACAGCAATCCACCATATGTTTATTGGTATAGTAATTTGTTCATTTGTTTAAATATGTATCCGTTAGTTTATTACTGAAATGTGAAAAAAGGCTGTGCTTCTGGGTCAACATTTTCTTAGTCTCTTTGGACATACATACTGTATCTGCAGTGCCCTCTCTTATCATATCCACCCAATTTATAAACTTGTCTATTTATCTGTCTGCAGTAAACCGAACAAGGGTCAAAATTGCCTTGAGGTAAATTATTTGGGAACGTGTGAGCCACTGTGTGGATGCTTTCCTTCTTCCTCTTTAGTTTTTCAAGATATTTTCACATTTGGTGTCATATTGGAATTTTCCCGACAATCATTACAAACCTTTCACTCTCAGTCTACTATATCGCGGGTGGCAACCACAAGACATTTTAATGAGGACGATTCAGTGTCAGGCAAAATAAGCCTGTGATTACACCATTCAGGGATTTTATACTTCACCCACCGAGGGGTTAGTTAGAAAGGGCACAGAGCCAAATCAGAAAATATTGTGCCGCTCAAAACAGCTCTTCGCCTTTGTTTGTGCAAGCAGCTAACCTGGGAAGATGGAGATTTCTTAGTCACTAAAAAATATCAGGATAATAAACCGCGTGATTCATTAATAACCTAATTATTCAAGAAAATCTGCAATTTACCATTTCTGCATTAACAAGGTTCTCCATGAGGTACCATGAAAATGAAAACAATTTACATGGCGATAAAAATTGAAATAGCTTTGTGAGGTTTTCGACTGCCATATAATGAAGGGTCTAAGGACTGAAGTAATGACAGAGGACCTGAGGTAGAATTTCATCTGTACGTACAGGGATTCACCGGCCATTTATTTAATGAGAGTTGTGCAGAAATAAACACAGCATGTACGTTTATGCAGAGGCCAGCCAGCAGTAATCACCCTCCCATTCAGCTGGAGTTTGGAAAGGTGATAAAGTCAGCTGTTAATCGGTACCCTTATCTGAGAATACCCCCCCCCCCCCCCCCCCCACCAGCTCATGGGAAATAAATCATTACCTCCTTTCCATGATCGATTCGAGTCTAACAGTGCATTCTCTCTAGCCACTTTCTAGCCAGCCTTACAGCGGCCTACAGAGCTTGTGGTCTGCAAAAGGAGGTTCAAAACAGGAAGTCCATTTGATTGTGGAAGTGGGTAGATATTTCTATGGCAATGTCACCTTGTGTGGTGCATGAAAATAGATGGGGGTAGTTGCATGTTTTCCTCAGTGTGTGTGCGTGTGTGTGTGTGTGTGTGTGTGTGTCTGTCTGCCTGTGTCCACATTCGCCTGTGCATCTGTGCACATCAATATTTAATGAATTAATAATGGTTCTTTAAAACCTAACCAGCAATTCAACTGTGTAGCACTGCTCATAGTAATAATTCTGCTCACTCTTTATTTTAAAGGCCTCTTTATACTGTTAGAGGTTTTAATGAAACTAGTACATTAATACTTATCACCTCAGTACATCCTTTTTAGGATTTTGTTCTACGTTAACATTGATACTTAAAGTAAATTATTGCTTGGACACTTTCCATAAGTACAGATAAAACACAAACACAGCCTGTCTGTTTTATTTAGTACTGTTTTCTATTGTTATAATATAGCCCTTAAAATAAAATGTGACTATTGGTTTTGTTTGACATATCCGCATTGTCTACATTTTTATATCGGGCAATTCAATTCTAATTTCTTTAACTTCGCATAGATGTCATAGATGTGTGCCACACAGTATGTCTGCGCATGTGTGGCTGTATGACACTTTAGCGAGATGTAAGTGCATGTAGCTGTTTGGTCCATTGAGTAAAGACAGTGAGAAAGTACTCGCTTCAGCATCCCTTTCCGCTGTTTCTCAGCTCATTCAGTAGCCAGGACCTTATCCTTCCCCCGCTATGACCGTCTCTCTCATCACTCCCATGGCTCTCTCTTAAACACCTTTCACACTAATGGGCAAATGTCACTGGGTTTCAGTGTCTATTTCTTTTGACAACCATCTCGCTGGATTTCCGTGCCCTCTCACACTCCCGCCAATCTCCCAAGATAATAATGTCTACAGCAGTGCACCGTGGCCTGGAGATTCATGTTCTAGCTCAGGGGTGTCCAATCTTATCCGAAAAGGCCTGGTGTGGGTTAAGGTTTTTGTCTTAGCCCAGCTCAAAGACTCCTGCTTGTCTCTGGCCTTAACTACAAATACAATGACATGCCACAGTTCTGCCAATAACTCCCCTGCAAACGGTTTAACTCCCCTGCAAACGGTTTTATACTTTCTGCTTCATTCACCGTATTCCTCCACTGACCTCCCCTTCGATTGACTTCCTCTCCCTGTCAGCTATTTTGCCTCAGCCTCCTTCACCATTGTTGACACTGCTGAATTCCTTCATTCCTTCTTCTCTTCCTTTGAGCTACTCTATATTTCCATTAACCCAAAGAGAGCCAGAAAGCGTGGCTAGCAGCCTCCAATCTTTATCGCCGCTCAAAGTGTCTGACTGCTGATCAATTCCATTCACAAGCTGGCCTCTTCCCTGCAACCTACCGCCTCTGTTAATCTGGGAGAGCGCAGACAGGCACATGCCCTCCTTTAAAACAGACGTTGTTGGCTTCCTTTCACGCCACAATCCACCAAGTACATGTGAGGAGTACCCTTCACATGCAGGCCATGCATGTGGGCCCACAGTACCCACGTGGCGAGCTGGAGCACGACGAGGCACAGCCAATCCTCAGACTGAATCCCACCATCCCTGGGCAATGCTATGGCCAATTATTACATCCTGCCATGTGGTGCAGCCAGCCAGAGTTGGCACTGGCACAGTCTGGGCGCCAAATCACACACTGGAACAAGAGGGCGAGCCACCCAGCTGTCCTGCAGCATCCAAATTGACTACCGCCCAGCTAGGACATTTCATAGCCCTACAGAGAAACCCCATTTACACATTTTTCCAAATAGAAATCTAAAACGTCCAAATCTAAAACAGTCTGAATCGGTCATTTTTGTTCCTCCCAGTCACAACTAGAGTCACAACCTTCCAACTTCTAACACTGCAAACTGCCGGTCGGGTAGAGCAATACTTCAAGCCCGATGCCCGGCTTTCGAGGCCTACTTTTGTGCTGTCATGGCAACCATCCCACCCACCCTCCTCCCCCTTTCCCACCCAACACCCTGACACTCCCACACCTACCTGCTTGCCAGCAAGCTCTACGCTGGCACAGACCTGTGGCTCCAAATGAAAAGAAAGCAGGGGGGGAGGGCTTTGGGATTAAACAATCATCCAGACTTAATTACTCCTGTACCACTGGGCTTAAAGTGTCCTGGCATGGAAGAGAAGGAGCGTGAGAGTGAGAGAGAGAGAGAGAAAGAGAGGGAGAGAACTAGAGAGACTGAGAAAGATGAGCACCCAGGGACAAGGATTCAAGATTGTTGTTCCCCAAACACAAGGGGGTCCTAGCGCACCCTAACATGGGAAAGGGTGCCATTGACCCTTTGCCACCACACAAAAGAGACCCGCTCTCTGTGGTACACTTTCCAGGATGTGCCCTTCAGCATGCTGCAGCCTGGCATGTGGGAGTGGCTGCCAGGGCTGAGCGAATACAATGCCCCGGCACTCCCGCCAAACTTCAAAGACAGAGGCTGCACTTCTGCCCCAACTGTGTCAGAATGGCCCCTTCCCCTCTTTCCCCCCCCCTACACAAGGCCACGAGAGACCAGAGACTGCTTCCCGCACAGGACAGACCCCCACTCTCCTCCCAATTCCTCACTAGCCTCTTTCAAAGTAAATGGGGGGGTGGGGGTGGGGTGGGGGGGATCGCTCTGTTCAAAGGCTCCGAACAGACTGCAGCTCCAACAGTTCCATTCTTCCAGAAAGGGAGAGAGAAACAATGGCGAGTCTCCCAGCTAATGTGAATCACATTGGCGACAATGCTGGTAGAAGGTCAAAAGTGGTGGGAGCAGTTTATCCAGCTTACATCGTAGCGCTGGGCCTGAGAGCCAAGACAGTGTTTCAAACTGCACTACACACCCATGCTGCAGTGTCCCACTTCAGATCATACAACGTAAAGCAGGTGACAATAGAACTGTCTGCATCTGCTGATGGCCTTAGAGTTCGGCACAAGCTTGGCTACAAAACAATCCTTTCCAGTCTTGCCTACACAGACAGAGAATTGGGCAAGATCCAAAGATTCTCGCAAATCACCTGTCCTCTCCTTGCAAATCACAAACAAGGCACCAATGTCTTCTGCTTTGCTGAAAGTCCAGCTTTGTCATTAGGGGGGGAGGACGTCATGGCCACATTTTAAGGGATGAGAACTGCTGTCAAGATTTTTTTTAAAGACACTGTATCAGTCTGAGGGGAGACTCATTGCAGTGGGTTGTTTGGGAAAGCAAAAACACACACAACAGAGATTAATTGGCTTTGCTGAAAGGAGAACAAAGGACCACTCCTATCGAGAGCTGTATGCTTTTTACATGTAATATATTGCCACTGATGCATCCACAATAAGGTTGTGTCCAGAGAGACTGTTAAAGTCCCATTGTTGGCACTTCTCTTTTAAGGTTATAAATAAGAAGCCCAAAACGAGTCTGTCACAAAAGTACATTTCTCTTTTTCTAACAATACCTCCCGACATACAAAGCTGAACTGAGACAAATATCTTTTTAATTGACCCTCTGCTTATTTGGCAACGGACGTTAATTTAGCTTATTATTTTTTCCACAATTTATTTCATACTTTTAATCGCTGTCTATCTACGTGATTTATTTTTTGCATTGCTGCCATGATGCATCAGAGTTGGACAATTGAGCATCTGGGAAATTGGTGTGATGCTAAGACTGGCCAGCTCTTAATGTCTGATATTTGGAAAAAAAATCTATTTTAGGGGAAAGCATTACAGATGACCGTCGCATTAAAAAAAATCCACAATCAGACCACAACCATTTTGGAAAACCATTAGAACTGGATTGTTATGATGGCTGCTGGACTCCATTAGAGTAAATTAGTTATATCAGAGGGTTATAGTCATATCTTGTGCCAAATTTAAAATGACCTCTGACAGCTTGGAAGCTCAAGCCCGTCAGCGCTGAGCGGCACAATAGACAGGCCGTTTTACTGAACGGGCCACTTGTCTCTCCACAGTGCAGACATCAAACACACGTCCCACTGCAATCCGAACTGGCCCAAGCGGCCACCCTCATTTACCCACAGCTGTTCCGCTCTGAGGGGAACTGTCCTTTACACTGTCTGTGAAACCCCTCAGGGCAAACAGCAACAGGGCTGAGATTGAATACAAACCCCGACCTATCAAACCACAAATAATAAAAAAAACAAGTGATGGCCAGAGTGTGTTCTTCCCATAGGCTTACTGTATCCATCTCAAAGAGAGCTTTTGTCTCTAGGTACTAAATGTGACCCTCGTCAGTTGGGCTGATGTCGTGATTTAAATCACATCTCTTGACTTTGACATTCATAGAGCGCCATTTAGTTCTACGCATAACACTGTTTCTTATTGAGCATATTTCACTTAACTGATTTTTCCTACATTCATTAAAATAGCTAAACCCAACCCACTCAATCCCCCTCACTGGCAAGATCACAGCTGCCCGGATGCAAATCGTATTTGTGTTTATCAACGTGGCTGACTATCAGGCCAGTGGTTTAATGAGATTTTGATGGGGAAATTCCTAGCTTTGCCTGGCTGCTTTTTCACGAAAATCATGTGACAAAACCACGACGCAACGCAAACCACGTCCGAGACAATACGGAGAAAATGTTCATTAGAAGTGAAAACCACCTGGCCTATTTTAACGTGAAATATAAGTACGTCCATCACAGAGGGTGCTCCTTGCGAGCAATGGGTTGAGGACCCCGGTGAGCAGAAGCTCAGGTAAGTCCTATACCCTGTTCGCGCCGCGTGAGCCTTCTGACACTGCTGTTTGTGTGACACTGAGCCTAAAGCCCCAAATACGACTCTCATTCGCCAGCTCACCTCGCTGTCAGAACCGCCACTTATCACTCACGCAAACATAAGTGACACAATACGGGTTCTGCGATTGGACACTGACGCAAACTTAAAAGTTTCAGCTGTGCTTAGACTAGGCTCTTCTTCTAACTGACAGAGGAGTTGCCAACAGAGACCATGTGCACCGTCACTGAGCTATCTGCCAAAGTATTAGTGTCTTGGTCCCTTTTTGAAATACAGTACCTCCCAATGTTCACAAGACTCAGGAAGGAGTAACATCTAGCATGGTAGAATGTTGTTAGCGGCAGCAACAACCTGATACTTGCTCCCGAGTGAATTCTTATACCCATCTGCACCCATCCCCCACGAAAACATTTAAGGTAGTGCCTGTACAGCTAGAGCTGAATCTGATCTGCTTCATTGGAGGATTTCTGAATATTGAATACTCATCTTTCAAAAAGCTGATTTAAGTGTATCTGTATGGTTTATTTGTATAATGTTTCTAATCAGTTTTCAAATAATTTTACAGAGGAAGAAAATCTCATCTTGAAC
This sequence comes from Synaphobranchus kaupii, assembly GCA_029718625.1. Classification (NCBI taxonomy): domain Eukaryota; kingdom Metazoa; phylum Chordata; class Actinopteri; order Anguilliformes; family Synaphobranchidae; genus Synaphobranchus; species Synaphobranchus kaupii. Next base: position 69,388,381 of record CM056382.1, on the reverse strand, counting down.
ATCACTGATAAGCAGCTCCTGGGTGAAGCGCTGGAGCTATCGTGCCATAGAAATGACACCTCACAGTAGGTGCTGTGGTGCGCAAGTTGTGATTTCACTGCTAAGGTGGAAAATTCCCTATTAGTGCCTGACGTTAAAAAAAAATCTTGTATCCATGCAGGCAACTGCTGCTAAAGCTACTAAAATGTTCAGATGTACAAGAATAATTGTAGAGGTGCAATACCGCACAAAAATTTTTTCCCTCCCAGATCAATAAGAGGCTCTAACCAACATAAAGAAAGAAGAATCTGGCACTCCTCACCAGATAGTCAACCTAGCTTCTGGTCCAGAACATTGTGCTATTTAGCCTGAAGTACGGCTACTGCTATTACCTAACCTTTACCACCAGACTGCTTCTACTCATTCACGATGTTTCTGCTTCTCAACTGATCTTCTACCCTCCCTAATATGCTCAGATCACCATTTTTCCTGTCTACCCCCACTGGTGGTCACTGATTGCTCCTCACATCAAATACAAAACCTTGGCAATACACAGTGAAATGTCCAGTGTTAATTAACTCTAACAGAGTACATATGAATCCAATAGGAGCTAGACTGTGTGTACTCTGCAGGATGTACTCTGTGAGAATATTTTAACACTATTCACTTTAACACTGTTTTTCAGCTGGTTGTTCGTTCACTGTCTTACTAGCCGTTTGGGAGGGTTGTTCTTCTTACTGTACATTAATGTGCATTTAATGTGTCACAATGGACTTTTAACTTTTTATAAGTATGTAATATAAACACATAAACAGTTACAAAGAGACGTGTATTTTTAGTCCAATGCTCAGTCACTGATGTTTTTCCAAGCCATTCTCTGCTGCTCTTATTTCTGCTTATGAGCCATGGTGGCTTTGTGAGCCACGCTGGGCAATGATATGCCAAATGAATAAATGGTAAGATGTCTCGAGAGGAAATGGTCGGCAAAAGACTGTTCAGACTGTATCAGCATTCAGTTCTAGGCCTACTGCTGCCTGCTCCATCACATCGTGATAGGGTCTGACTCAGATGTGGGTGTCAGCGCAGAGTCACATCAGAAGAAAGTAAAGAAAGCCTTTAAATGACTTCTGGATCTGAACTTGCCCCTCAAACTTTAGTGTTTAGCATTTAGGAGGACTTTCTTCCAGGGCAACTTACACATATTACATTTGTAACTACAACCCATTTACACAGTGGGTATTTACTGAAGTAATACAGTAATACTTTGCACAAAGGTACAACCGCAGCTCCCCAGCTGGGAACCGAAGCCACAACCTCTGAGTCACAAGCCCAGGTCTCTAACAGTTATGCTACATTGTTGCCCCGAACCACAGATTAAACTTCTTATCCAGAGAGCAATTTGCATTTTATATTCAGACAGATTTTTTTAAAGAAAAACTCTGAAATGTACAGATGGCTTATGTCTGGAGCATGGTTTCAGCCTCTCCTAAACTTCCTTCTGACCACTTCTATCGAGCCTTACCGCGTGCTGCTCAGTTGAGAGGGTGATATTGCAACAACGCATTTGACAAGTATTTCTGCAAGTCATTGTAAGAGCATCCAGCAAATAAATAATGATACCAGAAAAACGAAACACAGAATATAGAGTCAAAACCCAATACCTCCAGTTGCCCAAGTGAAGAACTGAGCAATTTTGAAGCACTTGATCTCTGTCAGCGAGAGGGAATAGCTCGTCATTTTATCCTTAACGTCGAGTCACGTTTTCCAGCTAAGAAGGAAGGCGGCAGGTCGTCTAAGCCCTGTGCAATTCCCAAATGCAGGAGAATAACTGTGGCGTTGCCGTCTGTTGACAAAGGAGCTGAGGGCTGGTTGCCGAGGAGAGCCTCGGGGGTTGACAGATGAGGCAGGAGAGAGGCCTGGCTCTTAATGCGAGTCCTCGTGTGAACCTTTTTTCAGGGCGAGCCGGAGCGCTCTCGCTCGCTGCATTCTCCATGAGGCACAGACCTCCAACATGCGCTTTGGGTCCCTGCACTCTGCTGCCCCTGCACCACATACTGGTCCCTGAGCTCAATGAACTGTGTCTCAGGCCACCGGCACCTTATGCAGGGCAAGAAGTGGTTGAAACAAACAAACAGTCGTACAGGTCGGGTCAAATGTTAAGCTGCTCTCCAGGCTTAAAGCAATGGTGCTCACAGCTCCTCAAAGATGAGTCGATGACATTAGATTAGCTCTGTATCTGATCCAAGCATCACAATGTCACCTAAATCAACACTGCTCTGACAATGCACACACCCACGGACAGATTGTTGCATGCATACAGTTCACTAGCAAAAGAATAAGTAAAACTAGCACAGAGAATTACACACTAAGATGATCTAGACATGAGTGAGTTCATGAGTTCTCTTTAACCACTGTTCAGCACACAGAACCAGTCTTTTACAAACAAGCAAATCCAATGTTCTTTGATGGTAACTGCATTTAATACATTGTGGCTGGCTGTACTGTATTAATATTATTCTCTGTCTACTTTCCCAAAGGGCCTCCCTGTCATAGAGATGGTAACTCTCCTTTCTGTCAACATCAATCAAAAGCTCTGCGTAAAGGTGGGGTCAACACAGAACACTTCCACGTCACTTCCTGCTCCAAGGTTATTTAAAAAAATTAAAAAATGAGGGATAAGCAGAGGAGAATTGTGCATTTTGTAAATTCCAGAGCACTTTCACAACTGCATTACTCTACAAGAATTATTTGCTCCAGCGACGTATTTATTAGCCCCAATGGAACAGAACCCAGGAAATCTCTGGATGGCTTTTTCCCTCTTTATTACTGTGAGTTCCACCTCAGCTGTAGTTTAAATGTATAGGTCTGTCTAAGTCACTCTGTATGTGGCTCTGATGGAAGTATTGATGTGTCAAAACAAACAAGGTCTTGCATGAATCTTAAAAAGGATATCAAATGGACAAATTTCTCTTTCCTTAAGGAATGCAGCACAATCAATTGATTGATTGATCAATCAATCAATAAAACAAACATGCAATCATTCAAGAGGTCTTTGTTATTGTACACAAAGCCACTGTCACGCAGCTGTTTAAAATACATTTTCCACATGAAACCCAGAGAAGAAGCTCACCGACTTATTTTTTTGTGTCAGTATATTGATCACAGTATTGACTTTAAGTCTACAAATAAAATGCAGCTTCAATTTTTCCAATTATGCTGATAAGGGGGAAAAAGGTTTTCACTGCATAAGAAATAGGCTTATGGTCAAAATGGAGAGAGGTATATGATCTGTAAACTTGCAGTCCTGTTTGCCAATATCATACTCAGATACTGTCATGAGTCGCATACTTTGTTTGATTACAGTATTATTACAAAACCATTAGCAACAAGAGTAGGCTTGCTGTCTTTGCTTGCTGTCTTTGCCCCATGGAAAGTTCAAAGCACACGCAGTATAACAGAAAATAATGTTACTAATAAGTCAAAATGTTAATTACTTGAAAATAATAATTATTTTAATATCGACGAGAATTCTCACGCCATTTGGACATTACAGTTACGTAGGCTAATGCTTCATAACAAAAAAACAAAACAAAAAAACCTTTTTAAAAAGTGTTCATTACCGCCGTGGAAAATAAATAAATCTTACCTCCTTCTCTGAGATGTAGAGTTGGTCCCCTTTGAGCACCACGAAACGGTTTTTCCAGATTTCCCTGAAAATCCCTTTGCCACAAAACTTGCGAATCCACCCGATTTTGTCCGGCTGCGACGAAGGCTGGTTGGCATCCTGTGGGCCCTGAATGAATGTTAGGAGAAGAAATATGAGCCGTTACATACTGACAAGCGTCTCCAACATAAAATAGCCGTATAGCCCCTCATTTAGATTCAAAAGAGACCGCACGGACTGCAAAAGGAGCGACTTTTGCAAAGACTACTGAGCCCCAGTCGTTTCTTTTGTCATGTAGATGCTGTCACATTCCTCGCGGCGTATTAGCCTACTAACATGCACACAATATCTGGACGATATATTAGCTTTAAATTTAAATGCTGGGCTAAAATCGCAAAGAATCTGTAAAGCATCGATCCACCCTCACAAGCGCACCGGTACAGGCTATGCTACATCACAGACAACATATCATTATTTACATACAATTAGATAACACACTAAAATACATAGTTGTATCCATCTGCGTAGAGCCATTGTACAATAACAATACTAAAGCACTAATATGTTGCAGGGCGACCACGATCATTGCAAGTCTGCATGTCCAGCCTGATCTCCGCTGACAAATCCGTCAGTTAGGATACACACATTATGCAACAAAAAATGTAAACATGTATCAAATAGAAAGGCAAGAAATACATTGTTTAATGCAGTAAAATCGTTATTTGATGCGGAATCAACGGGAGGATTTTTGTCAGCTGGTAATATTCTCAAAGGAAGAAAGCCCATATTTGTGTTAACAAAAAGCAATTTGAACACATGCAACGTTATAAACAGCTCACCCGTTTGGCCGAATTGTTTTTCTTCATTGTGAAGGTATCAGTTGTTGTCGATTGCTTTCCCAGAGTTTACCCAGTTTTGCCTTCTAGATGTTGTATACTAGCTATAATTCTCTTTTTGAATGGATACGAGGTTAATTCAGGAGACGGAATGATTCTCAGTGGGGAAAGAAAATTGTAGCTACAGTATTGTGCGTCCCCCTCTCTTGGCCGCTTCCCTGCGTTGAACTACCTCCGTTTTCTCCAGTCTCTTTTCTCCTGCTCCTTTAGCTATAGATGTCGCCCAATGGATTTGCTCTCTCGTTGGCTCATAGGGTCAGTACGCGGAGCTGAATTGGTAGTCTCTAGTTTCACGGATGAGACTGTGTCATCGGCACTCCACTCGGCGGCTCCCCCTCCCTAAGCAGGGGGCTGTGTTGTAATAAGGGACTTGCTGCCGGGATACTCCCGCTATAAGCACTCGACAGCTCCATCTATAGCCCCGCCACCGCTGGTTCCTGATGTCACCGTTAAAAGCAGAAGTGTACGCACGAGGTGCGCTTACGTTTTAGAAAACGGTATATATAAAGTTGTGACGCAAATAATTCCATTAGTATGTCTGACACGTGTAATTTACAACCCACAAGGAATTGGAGTACTATAGAATGTTTTAAAATACATCGTCTTTTTTTTTTTGAGTGGAAATGAGCCCATCTGAATACTATCTGGGCCCCGTTTCCCAGAAGCATCTTAGAGTTAAGATAATCTTAGAGTGTTTTGTGTTTGTGCTTTATTCATTTTATGATTAAAATGATTACAATTGACTGACATTAGATAAAACAAATTATAAAAATAGAGGAAGACAGACAACAAACAAATGATAAAAAGCAAACAAGCAATGAAAGTAATATAAAAACAAAATAGCCTAAGATGATCTTTATCTAAGATCCTTTTGAGAAATGGGGCCCTGATCAGTCTCAATAATAAATTGTCTTCGTCTAAAGATGGCGTTTATTAATCTAAAATGCATACATTTAGAAATGAAAGCCTTCCTGGATGCATGAACTCTTTGCAAAAGTCCAATGCATGATGATCCATCCAACATAAGGACAGTGTTGTCAGTCTCCATTCTCCAAGACTTAATAATGTGACATAACCATCCTCCATGACCACCTGCGGTTCTTAACCTTTGATGACCTTCTTAAGTCCCCCAGAATAGGCTGAGTGCTTACTAGGGTCTGGTCACACTTCCGGAAGCAGTTATATCTACTTTCATCCGATCCATTTTGTTACTGGTGGTGTGTTGCAAAAACATTATTCCCTTGTTACTTTTTATGACTGCTTTTATTTGAGTTGACTGCTTTAGCACAGAAAGGCACACAAACTAATTATTGATTTCACTGTTCAATGAGGAACTTATCACTACGATGTGACCCACATTTTTAAAAAAAAATGAAAATTCAAAGAACCACCCAGAATTAACTTTTTTCAAACTGTTGTCAAACTGTTTTAAACTGTCAAAATGTAATTTAATTTAGTCAAACGCTGCACTCCTTAACTTATTTAGTTCCGTTTTCCTTTTGTTAGGGTCAAGCCACAGTTTGTGATACAGCCATATTAAGCTGTATCAAACAATGCTAAGCCGCTTGAGCGCTGGGTTGCACTTAAAACAGATTTGGTAACATTTGGAAGGAAAGATACATATTCCTTGTTTTGTTCCTCCAATGTGATTGTTGTTGCTGAAGAGGATTAGGGGGTTGGGTACAAGGGGGAGGGGCCTGCAGAGTTTAATAGGGAATCAATGTGAGAGGCAGTCTGGGTGTCTTGGGGGCATTGAGCTGGCTATAGCCAGAGGGGTGGACTCTGGAGCCAAGCTTTGTCTGCATCCCCACACAGACAACACACACACACACACACACACACACACACACACACACACACACACACATCCTGCCTCCCACCATCCTGCCGCAACACTATCTCCCACCCTCACAGTATCAATGCAACTGTGAACTCACTGGGACCCACAAGCTTCAAGAAATCAGCAGGCTTGCGGTCAGAAAGCAATCATTTCATTACTGTTATCATTCCATGAAAATGTATTTATAATGCTTGCTTTCAATCTCGAGCCCTACTACTTCAGAAAAAATATGCTGTGCTAGTAGATTAAAAACTCTTTGGTGAGCCCTGCCCGTAGGCCTTTAACTGGTGTAGTCATGAAAAGTATGTTCTGATTCTACATGGGGAATTTCTGTTGATTGCAGCCAAACCTTTAAACACTCAACCAATCAGCGATTGAAAGAGTACTATCTAAAAATCATTTGGGCTTACTTGAATGAATTGAATTACACATTGAAGTACAGGCAGCACTTTTGCCATTTCCCATTCAGAAATTAAAGGAAGCAAACATGAACTATATTAAAAAATCAGTTGAAATAAATTTGAAAGCCAAATACAAACAAGTGAAGATGGGTTTTCTGACATTTTTAATTGTGCTGTTACATTAAATTATCTTTTAAATGACACTAACCTGATTCATTTTTAAATTCCTCTAGCACCACTTTTTCTTCCTTACCATTATTATTACACATTATTTACACATCTGTTGCTTTTGAAATGAAAAGGATCGACTGCAGTGTAGTGTAATGGTTAAGGAACTGGCCCTGTAACCGAAAGGTTGCAGGTTCCATTCCCAGGTAGGACACTGCCGTTGTACCCTTGAGCAAGGTACTTAACCTGAATCGCTTCAGTATATATCCAGCTGTATAAATGGATAATATGTTTTAAAAAAATGCTAAAAAAGTTGTGTAAGTCGCTCTGGATAAGAGTGTCTGCTAAAAAAAATAATACCTGTAAATACCTGACAAAGTTTGACCTGAAGTTTATTCAGTCTGTGCTGGACTGTGAAGACGTAAAAAAAAAAAAAAAAACTAGTTCACTGCTTATCAGAGTGTTTATTTTGCTCTCCCTGTGCAGACTCAAAGTGAATACAGGTAAGAATAGACAATCGAGAGTGCCCTTGTGTATTTTGGATCGTAAAGATTGGATATTTTCCCCCACGAATTGCCTGTCTGGCTTGCCTGCTTCCATCAGATTGATGTGTAGAGAATGTTTAATGTTTACTCACATGTAGATACCAGCCAACAACTTGACCCGTGCTTTTAAATATATATCAAAACAAATCAAAAATGTAAATAATTTCATCATCGTTTGTGTATATTGAAAAGCACACCCCTCTCTGGGAAGATCTACCCTCTATGCTTTCCCAAGTTGTTAAGGTGCCCTATTTGTATTCACTTCACAAACTGTCTGTCTGCCAGAGATAGTGTATGGTCCATTGCTGTTTGATGTGTGAAGTGTGTAGCAAACAAACACAGAGAAGAAGACCTCCTTATGGAGTTTTTGCACAAACCCTTGAAAACACACAAGACAGCTGGTGCACAATAAGTACAGTCAATGGAAGTGTGAATTCAGGATAAAAATGGGCACCTGAAAATGACACAATTTAAATTTAGTCATGGCCCCTTACCTTAAAAACATGGCCTCTCTGGAATTCAATGCTACCTAGATATCATATTATTTATGTAGCCGATGGCTTCATCCAGTGTGACATACAAAACCTATATTGACTATACAATGCATTTATAACAGCGACATTTCTTGAAAGAGCAGAGACTAAATATTATTCGAGTGATATGACAGCCATAGCCAACAAGCTACACCCATGACTTCAAACCCACCAACGTCTTGTTGAAATTCTGCTTTTCAGTAGCTGCTGATCATTAGAATGTGGTTTGACTTCGGTTTCCCTCCTCATGTGTTTTTAAACCTGGCATGGTAAAGCAAGTCAGTATCTCGTGTTACTCTTGAAAACTACAACCATACATGTCGTGAAAGACAGTCCTTAAAGAAGTCACAAGAGCCAGAATAATCACAGCGTAGAAACGGCCTAATCCAACCCAGCAACAGAATTAAGAAGCAATACCGTCCCAGTTTAAACTGGCCGTTGTGCAAGCTCGTGGAAATCAGCTTACAGGAGGCAGCATCACATGGGCTTGTTAATTGCTGGAAAACCAAGAGGCTTGAAGCAGTTTTCTTGGGAGTGGGGGTGGGGAATCTAAGGTCAGGTGACTCCTGTGTGGGAGTTGTCTAATTATGTACGTCACTGATCCCATTAGGAGACCCCCTACCGTGACTCCCACCAATAGCACTACATTTAATAAACTGTAGCCTAGATCCTCCTGTTCACCCTGGACTGAGAATGTTACATCAGCCATTATTTTGGTCATCATGCACCTAAATATGCATCAACGTTTTTCAGCTCAACTTTTGTCACACCACTGGCTTCCAATTTCTACTTGTACCCACTTCTAGACCCTGAAGGTGTTACCATATAAGAGTCAAAGGTCATTTCCCTCTTACAGCCAGTTCATCATCAGATCATGCATCCCTACACAGGAACCTCACACACTGAATACCCCTACACAGAGCCCTCATAACACAGCTCATAGACCACACACCCCTGAAGCGGCTTCAGGTCATCTGCTAATTCTGCCTGCATTTGGCTGTTCTACCTAAAAAAGATTTATCTTGCTGGCCCTACAGTGGTGACAGTGTTTTTGCGACTGTCATTGCTTCTTTTTCCCATGCCTAATATCACTGGCAGCACAGGTGTTGGTGTATTGGGATATTTACAGGACACGGGTTGTCTTGGAGTGTAGAGAGAAATTTAAAAAGCCTCAGAAAGTACAGACAGGGGGTTTAGTGAGAATCACCCCATTTAAAACCAAACTTTCACCATTTGCCTCTCCCTAATTTGGAGATTGTTCAATAGTGTTAATAAGAGTAAATATAAGGAATTAATAAGCTGGCGTGGAGGGGACACACAATGTGAAGGTAAGGTGGAGAAAATTTGTACAGTTTTGTAACTGGTGGCAGACAACAGGGCTATAGGAACTCATGAGAAAAAGGCCCTTCCACCATTTAAGCGTAATATTATGATTCTCTAAAAATGTGTGGACATTATATTCTTATGTTCCCTTTGCTACAGTACATAAAAATACAAGTCCTCTCTCAGGCAATAGCTATGCTGAAACAACGTATCTGGAGAATCCTCATAAAAAATCTGTGTGACTGGGCAGCGTGTCAAAAATGCAAATGGCCCTGGATCTCAGCATCTGCCAACCAAATATATAATACACTAACTTCATTCTGAAGCTATGGAAGAAATAATATTTCACTGCACATACACATCAGGAACACCAATCTGTCTTCCCTACAGAGGAGCAATGAGGCACAGAGAGATGCTGAAGTATAGAGACCACTTAATAACCATTACAAAGTACCACAGAAAGCTGTTTTCTGTGTTTCCTGTTGTGTGTTTTCGTTTCATTTAGTTTTAAAAGATGGGACTTTCTGTTTGATTCTTTTAACTGCAGGAAATTTAGGTTATTTCCCATCTGATATCTCTTACACAAACCTTAACCATTCTAGAGAGAAATCTTACTCAGTCATTGTTCCCTCCCCTTCATGCTCTTCCTGTCAAACGGATAGCTTACGCAAGTGTTTTCTGACTCTGCTGGGACAGCGTTTTGCCTTCACTTCCCATTTTTTACATCAGAGATTTCAAGCACACATTTGTTGCAGGTGCACAAGGCATCTAGTTCACACAGAATTGGCCCTGTTTAGCTCTCTCTCTCTCTCTCTCTCTCACCCACCCATGCCAGACCATCAGTCTCAGATCAAAAGCATATATAAAGGGCCCAACTTTACTTTACTCTTTTTGCTTGCCCATGACCTAACCTATCACTGCTCACTTAAATCTGTGTGTTATCGGCATCCTGTTGCTACAGCTTGTGGACAGTCAGCTTATGATGACTGTTCAATTGGTGCAGGCTTCCCACTCCACTGTACCCATTACCCAAGCTCCTCAGCACTGATTGCCTTTTAGTGGAGCAGGTGGGGCACTTGGCCTCTCTGAGTAGAAGGAAGAGGGGGTCATTCAGAGACGGTAAGCACACGCACACACACACACACACACACACACACACACACACACACACACACACACACACACACACACACACACGCATACAGAAAAGCCTCCTTATTCAAACTCTACGGTTTCCCCATCAGCCTCACCAGAACAATGGGCACCAGCTCAGGACGAGCATGCTGTCGCAGTCGCACTTGGAGACCGATTGTCTACTGCTTGCCCATGGGCGTGCATGGCTGACACTGTGGGTGTTACTGGCGTTTAATTCTTCACCTGGGGTTCTGACCTTCCTCAAAGGGGTATTTTAGACATAAGCTCATGGGATGTAGCAGAAGAACCAAAATAAACAACACACTTCCAATCCACATTCAAACTTTAGAAATCTTATAAATCCTTTAACTTAAGAAGATCAAGCAGGAGGCTGGGGGACTGGCTGACTGGAATTCCAACTGTCTGGTGTAGGGTTTCACTCTGCTGATATCTGCTTGAAAGTCGGCTTTTCTGAAGCCCACTAATTGATTTGTGGTCCATATATGTTTATGCCCTTGAAGAAGCACCCTGATGATCTCTACTTATGGTGTGATGGGGCAGGGAGGACAGCTCAGACCCTTGTAGCAGTGCTTGTAATTGCAGGCTGGTGTGAGGTTCATCCCCCCCAATTGCATGCTGGGAAAGGGATGCATGCCCTGTCTGTGGACAGGCCACCACTGGACCTCGTCTGTTGGATTAGAGGGAGATTATGGACCTGGGACGAGGGGTGTTTGTGGAAACTGGGGGGCAGATGGCATGATTTATCCACCAATGTAGGGCACTGGGGCTCTGACAGACGCATTCTTGATGGACAGAGGTGGGGGGTTTCTTGCTGGGGATCGGGGCTGCCAGGCTGGTCCAAGTGGTGGAGGATTATATTGAGAGCAAAGAGCTCATACCCACTCAGTGTTTGGACTTTGTTGATTGCTGGTGTTGTTCGCTGCGCCCTCAGTGTCTACACATATGGAGAAATCGTTAAGCCTCGACCAGTAAAGACCTCGTACTGAAGGAATCCCAGATGTGACTGAAGCTCAAAACATTAGAACAAGTTCTCACTCAAAATATATTTTGGAACAAAGGCTGAATGAGTCGGAAACAGTCTGTGAGCGAAGACTGCATGTGCTCTCAGAGCAAGAGGGTTAGTTTCCACTTAGCCAGGACCCGGGCCTGGCTTCGAACCCTGGTTCTTTTTGCTGTGAGGCCACAACCAATTGATCACTTGAGTACTAATACTCAGATGCTAATAGTTGATATAACACCGATATTCCACAAACTGACAATATTTGTATAGTTTATATGTACCACCCCTAGTAGAAGCACACAAAAACGAAAAAACATTTTTGACAAAATAATTATAAATAAAACCTTATTTCGATATTCCAGAAAATATTCAATTTTTCCATGCCATTGCCACTACACATTAGGAAGATCTACTGCATGTGTACAGTGCTCTGAGGATATCTTCTTTACAGTCATATAAAGAAGTGATTGTTTTTTTTGTTTTGTTTTTGTTTTTTTGCTATGTGCTGAACCTCTTGGCCACTTGGCCTTGTGTGTGTGTGTGTGTGTGTGTGTGTGTTTAGCAGATGCTTTTGTCCATGAGAAATGTATATTGTGTAAATCTTATGCAAATCAGATTTATCTATATAGCTGGATATTTGCTGAAGCAATTCAGATTGACTATCACACGCAGGAAGGTAAAATCAGGATTCAGTTCTACAGCCTTCCGGTCCATTTATCTACCCACTATGAAAAAGTGCTGCTGCATGATTGCAAATATGCTTTACAGGCTGCCAGTAACAGGCTTAACAGAACGTGGGCTTGGATGTGCCACAGTTTTAGCAGCACTGTGGAGTGTGAAGACGGACCCCTGTGTGTGAGCCTCTTCTCAGTGGTGCTTATACAAACGCACCAGCAGGGGTTCTCACATCAAAACAAAGAACCTATGATGTTTAGGCCGAGTTGTCAGAAAAGAAGCGTCTTTTCTGCATCTTGAGATCTCAAACTACCTCAGTGAACGAAGCACGCCACTTACTACTTCAAAAGGCCATATCTGTCGCATTCTTGGAAACAGACGTAGAACTCTCCCGTGAGGGCCCCCTCAAAAAGATTGTGCAAGGACCACTGACTGTCTACTGCGCACGCAGAGTTGCTTTGCCCAATCAGCTGGCCAACTTCTCTAATTTATTTTTGTTCTATGCTTTCCTCTCAGACGCCTGCTTCCCCAAACTCAAGAAAAACGGATGTGTTGATATCCAACACACTTTTCATGTTACTACATTTACATTAGTTTCAACGACATTTTTGTTCAAATTACACAATAAAAATCTAGACTTTCTAACACAGATTGTGTTACAAAGTAACACAAAACATGTTATCCTTAAAACCTTAACTAGATATGGAGGTGTGTTAAAAAAAAATGACACATCATGTGTTGTTTTTAACGCATCTGTTTTGAGAGTGCATATGAACAGAAATAACATGCAAGTACATGCGGTACATCTAGTCTTATTTTAAAATCTCAGAACTGTTAAAATTGAAAAAGACTTGGAGGGTTGCTGGCTTTGAAATACTCTTCCTCTGTGAGTGTCATGAAGCCTGCCCTCTGTGACCTGAATTTAATCAAACTTTCATTTTGATCTGACTCGCAATTAAATGTGTCACAAAATGCCCTTTTGTTGGTGAAATGTAATTACAAAATGCATGACAAAATTGTGGAATAAATCAATACATTCACTGGCAAGTTAAAGTTAATGACACGTGCCGATTGAATCCAGGCCGGTGTCTCCATACTGAAATACTGGAGAAAGATGAATCCGGTCTCTGTGCAGGGCTGTGGATCTGTGTGTTTGAACTGACGCAGAAATAATTCAAACCAATACATTTACCAACTGCATACTGTTTATACCCAGATTAAGTGTCTGCCATCATCTACCGTGTATCTTTTTATGGAGTTTTGCATAACCACTGTTTTCAGTTTGCCTGAATAAAAAATAAAAACCAATATAATTAATTAAATGTGCTGGGAGGTATCATTCTGTGGATGGAGTGCCAGTGACACTGAAGAATTAGTTATGCCTCATTCTCTCAAGCCACTTTCCGATGATGGTATGACATCCTGTTTCATCTCATGATTCACAATGTGGTCTGAGTTTCAATTCAATTAATTCAGGTCAAGTTCAGCGTGTACTTGGTCAACCATTCCTCACTCCACCCCCCTCCCTCCCTCCTTTAGTTTTTTTACATGCATTTATTTACATTCATCTGTGTTTAAGCTTGAAAACTGAACTGTTTGTCATATATATATCATGTCAGAAATATTCATGGGAAAATAAAATTTACTCTATTCTGTTCTATTCTATATTAATACTGAAGGACATTAAATGTCATTACTATACTGCTCATCAACATCATTTTGAGTACTGATGAGTGATATGGTTATTGTTGTAATGCTCAAATTTTAGATAGTTCTGGTCTTGGATGCTGTTTTAATATAAGATATTATTACATAGTACATATTTGCAACGTGTTTAAATCTGCTATTTTGAAGATATAAAGGGCATATTGTTTTGTAATTAGTTAGCGTTTTTGTGAGCAAGTGTACAGAGCATGGTGATATAAAGCTAAGGAATGTGTCCAGGGAGATAATTTCTGCTTGGAGATGCAGCAGATCTTTGGATGGTCTAATCTTAGCAGGAACGGGCATGGCAGAAACGTCATAAAACAAAGCAGGAAATGATGCACATTTGTCTGAGTGCCTGATTGTGGCTCCCTTTTCACCCCTGCCCCCTGCAACCCCTAGCCTCCGCACCCAGCCTATGCTGCTGCCATCATGTCATCCAGGAAACCGTATGGAGAAATTAAGAGACACCACATTGCGACATTGTATTAGACTCAGGCACAGCATGTGACACAGTGTCTCACTCTTTCCAATTTAGTCTGAAATATGGCTGCTTCTTATTGTGAAACATGTTCAAGCACTCTTTTCTGGTTGATTGACCGGATCATGGTTAGAAAGATACGAAACCTTGATTGACAACGATAGTTTATGGTACACAATGTCATTTTACACTATTTATGTTTGTAAGTGACATTAAAAATAGGTTCCTTTGAAGAGTAGGGCCAGAAAGGAAAACGCACACGCACGCACGCATGCACGCACACACACACACACACACACATACAAATTTTATTTTTCAGATAATTTTACGGGTGGCATTATAAGCTGTGAATACTACAACTTTTTTACTGCACAACATTTTTGAATTTTTTTTAGTTGCTGGATCATATGTCCAAAAATTGTGTTGCTTGAAAAAAAAAATTATTTCACAAAATTGTATAGCATGCTGTATTTTCATTGTTGTGTAACTTTAAAGCTTGTAGGCTAATTTGAGCATTATTTATATGTTTTGAAGAAAGACTTTTTATTTACTGCTGGAGCCATTTTACCTGGTCAAGCTTTACCCTTTCACCCGATGCATACACCTGGTTTTCCAACATCTTAAACATGATACGCAGTCACGCTTAAGGAGGACCCAGATTGGTATCTTGTTAGGTCTCCTCAGGTAATGGTTTGCGTTAAATCCTCTCTCTGTCAGAATGCATGATGCTGATGTTGAATTTAGTACATGTAAATGCCATTGCACATTCTATCATACATTATTTTGAGTGCAAGTGAGGAAGGAAGAAAATCTTGGCCTTTTAAAAAAACAAAAATACTTTATATAAATTCTATATTACATCTGCTTCATGTTCATTTGAAATTTACAGTTACAATAAATTCCTAGAGGGACCCATTCTATCACTGTTGACAGAATTCCAAGCATTCCATCAGCCTCTGATTCCCTCCAATGTGTGTTGATCGCTGCTCTGGAGTACCAACCCACGGTTACACTATCACCTTACACTGGCCAATGAAACATTCATTGTAATCCCATCTCTAGCTAGTTTGGGCATGCTGATCAGCTCCAGGGAGAAGTGAGTCCAGGGTGGTTTGGGGGGGGGGGGGGGGGGGGCTGTCAGTCCATGGCTTCTGCATACAAATGCGCAGCTACACTGCATTACTGCATGAAGGCATCAGAGGCCCAAGGTTTGGCCTGGATGTCACACTGAGAAAATGCCACAGGATTCCAGTCAGTCCTTCAAATCCTTCAGTCTAATGGACAGGCTCCCAGAATTCAACAGTTTGATATGCTGAAAGTAGACCCTCTTTGTGTTTTCCATGCAGCTCCCAGATCATATTGATCCCATAGAAAATACAGGCCATCAAGTTCCACTCCAGGCCTACATAAGAAACCTACTCAGGTTGCATCTTTCAGATCCAAATGATCTTTAATAGAGACAGCTTGAATCTTAGAAGGTATATTATAATCTGTTTTATTTTTGTTATGAACTATGTTTTTAATTTAATCAATTAATTCACATGAATAAAGTGAACTGCCAGTATGAGCTAATTGTAAACATCATCATTTTCATAAGGATAGATTACAGCATGAAATAATACAATTAGTCTAATTTATTTAATAATACAAGCACCAAACATGGCTCATATTTAAAAAAAATAGAAACATCTACAGTTATCCTTCCTTATCCTTATCTTATGGAGAATCGCTGAAAACTTTACAGATTTTGTAAACTGCATGGTATATCTTACCTATAAGGGTAAAAAACAGGAATTATATAACATAAATATAAAATACTTGCATTTGCATTGTAAATCAATTGATCCAGGGAAACACAGTAAACCACGCGTGAGTTCTTTGATGATAACCCAACCCCCTCTCTCATGCCTTATTGCTTTAGCGTCCCCACCAGCCCCACTGTTTAGTGGCAGCTTTTCTTTACTTGCTTATCTGCTCCAGGTGCCATTACAGGGACGAGCTCGCTTTCTTCTGTTTCTGCATGGCCTGATTATCTGAAGACTGGATACTGCTGTCCGCCCTTGCCCCTGGAAGGCCTAATGGAGGCGACTGACTCCAGCGGATCGATCTCTCCTGCCAGCCACCCTGCCCTCTGATGGGAGTCCGGGAGCCACCGCTGGTTGATAGCGATCAGACCAGCCAAGGGGAAGAAATACTGTGGGATTACCATGTCTTTGCATGGCTGCTGGGGGCATTAGCACAAATTACCTCATGTGCATCTATGGTGATCCAGGACACTAATCCAGGGGAGAAAGGGAAATACTCAAAAATGCATTAAAGGCCCTATCCAGATTATGCATGCGCCCCCGGATTACAGGGTGGACAATGGGAAGTTCCTCTGGTTACAAGGATGCCCATTCAGCCAGATAAAGAGGATGCTCCATGCACAATGCGCTGTCCCGCCATCACTCAATAAAAGCCACATGGCCAAGGAGCATTCTCCTGCCACCGAATGCAGTATTCATCTTGATTTTCAATGACACTTCACCTCTGCGGGATTAAGCGTGGTTTAAAATCACTACCGGTGCTGGTAAGGTTCCAGTTTACTTAAGTCATACATGTAGAATTTAATAAAAATAAATTAATAGCTGCGGTCACCATCCCATTTCCTTTCTCCTGCTGTTCTGAACTTTGGGAATTTCATATAAAATGTCGTTGAGGCTATACAGAGAGAGAGAGAGGTTATGTCTCTATCTGGTGCTGGCTGTTAATTCTCTGTCATGCAACATTCCTTTCAAGCAACTTCATAGAAACCTCTTCTTCTGTGAGTATTACTCCGGGACATGTGATCTGCTTTACAGGGAGAGGACCTTCAAATCACAACAATGAACACAAAACACACCTGTGTCAAACATATATTTTATGCAATGCCATTCAAAGGAACATATTGTGTTTTACAATACTAGAAGGTAACAATATAAGCTCAATTATCCAAATTATCCAAGTTTATATATATTGTATATATACTGTATATATATACAGTTGAAGTCGGAAGTTTACATACTTAGGTTGAAGTCATTAAAACTAATTTTTAACCACTCCACAGATTTCATGTCAGCAAACTATAGTGTTGGCAAGTCAGTTAGGACATCTACTTTGTGCATGACACAAGTAATTGTTCCAACAATTGTTTACAGACAGATTATTTCACTTTTAATTCACTATATCACAATTCCAGTGGTCAGAAGTTTACATACACTAAGTTGACTGTGCCTTTAAATTTAAAAAATTTGGTCGCATATCCTTTGCATGCCATGACTTCCTGATGTCTGTGACCCAACAACATCAAAAGACTCTTGATATCTTATTTTCTGGTACTCTTCCAAGCGATACTATAACGTCTCTGCATTTGAATGGATCTCTATGGGAATTGGGGGGGTGGGACTAGATTTAGCTGTAAATTCTACTGGAACAGTATGAAACACATGGTTGGCTAAATGGCTGTAAGTCATCAAGTGTCTGAGGTATCAAATGAGCCTCAAACCATCACTCTGCTGCCAGATATGCAGTAGATATGGATGGATCACTTGAAGGGTTGTTTCTCCTGACTTATTTTCCTATTGAACTCTATGGAAAAATAAGCCAGGAGAAACAACCCTCCAAGTGATCCATCCATATCTACTGCATATCTGGCAGCAGAGTGATGGTTTGAGGCTAGTTTGATACTTCAGACCCTTGATTACTTACAGCCACTCAGCCAACCATGGATTCCATACTATTCCCATGTAATTTACAACTTAATCTAGTCCCACCCCCCAATTCCCATATAGATCCATTCAAATGCAGAGGTTATAGACTCACTGAAAATAAATTGTCTTATAATTTTGATGTCTTTTGATATATTTTAATACCCAGTCATGATAGCATCACCTGTTTACCTGTGGAACGTTCCAAACAGGTGTTTTTTTAACTTCCCAGTCTTTTTTTTTTGGCCCTGTCCCAACGTTTTTGAAATTGGGGTTGTATATATAGACACACATGTATTATATATAATCTATATAAATAAGTAAATATATACTTACACACATATAATGTAAAACAAGCCAGTCCTATCCAATTTATTAAAATATTTTTACTTGAATCATTCTATGTTTATTCTGTCATTATCAACTGCATAATTAACTTACCTGTATTATGCAAGAATCAGACAAGCAAGGAAATTCATTGTTCAATTAAAAGCACGCTTTGGCATCTGGGAGTACTTACTGTATGTCCTATGAAAGAACCAATATAAATGTGCTACCAGACCACTGGACACATCTTCCCCCACTTCTCTAAAACAAAATCATATCTGAAGGCGCAAAGATGGAGGAATGATAGACAGCTTGACAGAGACTCCCTTCTGTGCACTATAATGGTGCAGTCCGGCGCTATCACAAGCACCAGCGCATGAACGCCAGACACCTCACAAACCTGACAGCTGCTGTGAGAATAGCTGCTAACGAGACACAAAGGCAACACAACGCAAAGATGTGTGAAGAGTGGGGAGGACTAATTGAGATCATCTCTGACAGTTCTGGCAGAGAAGGCTTTTAACTTGCCTGTGTGAATGCTTGAAGATGATTATTCATAAGCTCTTTCTTCAGTCACGAACAGCCAGCATCATTGAGTCATCCATTGCTAGCCAAACACACTAAGATATGTTGTATGTCCCCAGGACAAGTCCAGAATGTAAACATCTGAAAACACAAAAACAGACTTGCCTGGTGTTTTTACGTGTTTATAATTCAAAGTCAAGTCCCCAGGTTTTTTGAGATCTTAGCTCACACAGAGTCTATACAGCATCACACACTGTACTGTACATACAGTGGGAGGAAAACAGTAACTACATTGAAGGAAGGAGATGGATCAGTGGAGATCAATGTAGATGCAGATGGAGCAGCGGAGATGCTGGCTGCTGAGCTGGAGACACTGACTCCCAGTGAGAATCAAAATGCTGTACACAGTGATTCAATGGGACAGACACTTGCTTTAGGGCCACAGAGATTCTATCAACACTTGGGAGCCATGTGGTACAGGAGATGATGAGTGGTTTGACCGGTATAAAGAAAGCTGGCCGCTGCGTTTCTCAGTCTTAGCGTCTCCTCAGTCTCCTCGCCAGGGCAGACAGCGTTGTAGCTGCGGAACTGCAGAGAGCATGTAGACCCCAGGGCCTCAAACAGTAATGCTAGCCCTGTTATCCTACACTGGACATCCATCAATAATAGAGCAGGCCTTCGCGGGAGAAGCTCTGCATGTTCTGGGTGCCTCCGCTTGTTCTGCCATGCCACAGACAATGCACAAGAGCCCTGAGGAAATATGATCCTGCATCCTGTTGTTTCATACAGCTTTTGTCTAAGCCAGTCCTTTCCCCCTTCTAGCCTTATTTAACATTGGGTTGGGTTTCAATGAAAAACACAACAAATGTCAGAATATGTATTTATGTATGTATATTGATGCTCCAGAGCAAATAGCGTCCTTTGAAGGTCTTTTTGAGATTTTGCTGAGAACCTGAAGATGGTACTGAAATTTTATATTCCAAATCATCCCCTGAATTCAAATAAATGTTAAAAAAAAACGAAACAAAAAAACAAACCTTGATATCTTGATTTCCAAACAATCTCTGTGTGTGAATTAGCACCCTGCACTTCGTCACCAATACCTAATTTTAACATAAATGTGAGTTTGTTCAAAAGTAGTGATCATTAAAAAGAAAACTGATTTACCTATATCATCTCAGTGTCAATTCTTGGTATCAAAACTGAGGCTGAAGTAACTAAGCTTTATGGTCACAGTTTTTCTTTTGATAGCTTTACCCAGGGCGTTCCTGGACTGTAGCATGTGAATATGGTGCTTTGGATGAAGGGGTCAGTCTGGTGAAGTAGTAATCTAATCCCAGGTCCCAGGGCTGGCCTTTTAGGATGAGTAAACTGAGCCCCAAAGATCAGTTTGTTCAACTTCAAACAAACACGCCCATTTAATCTAAGATCTCTTTGTTTCTTGAAGACACAGTTAAGTTATTAGACCCAGGATGTTAGGTCTGAGGTTCTAGATGTTCTAGATCTGTCTTACCGGCATGTATGGAGTGGGCCCCGTCCGCATTTACAATCGCTCTCTTTATCTGGAGTCTTCAAGTCTGATCTTTTTAAGCCTCCTGTGGAAAATTCAATAAATCTCATGAATAATAGTTGCAGAAACTATGTGTATTTCTACCTGAAAGCAGGCCTGAAGTATCATTCTGATCTTTTCATTATAGAAGCATCCATTATAGCCTTGTCCATTATTCATGAGTCTTGAAAAGATATCACTGGTGTCACCTTTGTGCCCTGTCAGCAAATGTGCAGAGCTGGCACCAACCAGCCAATGGGCATCATGGAATCCAGTCCTAAATAAGGCTATTGTATTCTATTTGTTTTATACCAGAAATATCTATGGTAATGTATCTGTCAAATTCTGACAATTAGGCGCTCATTAGCATAACCTCAGTGTCTATTAAGATGCATTTACATGCTTTACTGTTCAGTCCAGAGTAGTGTGGAGTAGCTCTGGAATGGAATGGAACAGATCTAATTCATCCCTCCTCCAGGAAACCTATTCTTCTGACTGTTACATAATGTGAAAGTCTGCATGGGTTATGATTGCTTTATGTTGCATGCTATCAGGAGAAGCACTGCAGTGCAAACCCTCCCTACGGACACAGGCAATTTTATCTATATTTCTGTCTTTTTCTCTGATAGCACATGGCCATGCATGTGTTTGTCACCCTTGCCTAAGCAGCAGACAAACACATTTTTTTTCCATCCAGACCATTACTGCAACTGGAAATGGCTTCCAGCTATACACTGGTTTGGGAAATTCAATCAAACTATTTCAATCAATGCACTTTGTTTCTTCCCCTCTCCACCAATGTTCTCTCTCCCTATGACTCATTCAAACACAGTACAATGTCAATGTGACTTTCAGTAGACCTGTAATGGGCAAGGGTAAAATATACCTCAGAAAGATTAGAGTACCCTTAAACACTTTAGACGCCTTCAAAACATGAAAAAATAGATTTCTTATTTTTATTTCCTCATATTCCAAGTACTATAGTATGACTTGCAGTGCATTACTTTGATTTAAATGAGTAATAAACCTGCAGGTTTCGAGTGTAACAAAACAAATACGAATGCAATATCGTTCGGTCCCTTCCTGACAATGAACTCTATGAAAATGGTAGTTGATGAATCACTGATGAATCCAGGCAGGAACAATTTGCGGCAGACACATTCTCTTATAAAGAGGGATATGTTGATTGGCATGACCTATAAAGAATGCCAAAAATCATAACTACGGTATAATGACATTAAAATGAATAAGTCCCTTATTTTGGAGCTGCTGGGTGGCATCCTGCTACGACACTGCCCCAATGTTCTGCGTGCGCCCCGTGGTCTGGTATGGAATACACAACGTGCCTATGGACAGAGTGGTCAGTAGCCCTGAAGGGCTGTGTGCAATTGGTTGCCCAGGCCAATAGTGTCTTTCAGGGTGGGAGGGGTTACAGTCTATGGGATTACCTATGTCTCACTGCACTCCGGTGGCTCGTGTGTGATTGGGTGCCTGCGGCCTGCCTCTTCCAACTCTTCTTCTGATGTAATGAGTGTAGATGTAATAGTGGACCGTGGAGTGGAAACAAGGAGTGGCTGACAAAGGGTTAAAGCTTTTTGTTTTGTCTTTTTTCCACCCTCATTGGAAGGCGTGTACTGTATACGCACGCCACAGCTTACAGTCGTGTGTGACTATAATAGGCGATCCTGTGAAATGCATTACTAGTCAAAAAAAGTTAAATAATATAAGTCCTGTGGCAGGACCACTATCAAATAATCTATGTCTACTAAAAAGTCGGGAACGCTGGTTGATAGCACATTCCTGACTATTTGACTGGTGGAAACAGGATCATTCAAGTCCCTGGGCTGGCTAAGTGGAGGGTATTAAATATGCATCAGCACTGATAATAATGATGAAATGAAGCAGCTCCACGTGGAGGAGAACCGCCATTATTCACCCTCATTGTCACTGTGCTTATTTTAGAGACTCGCAATAACTCAGAGGAATTGGGATGGCTTGTAGTATGAGCCCATCAGAGCCAGCACAGAGCAGCGTCAGGTGAATATGAATCAATACTTCTCTCTCCTCACTGAGAAATGATACAGGACTGATGTCATGTCTGCCTGTGGCTCCTGGACACACAGCGCCCTGAAGCACTTAGAGACACAGTTTAGTTTTGGCCAATTGTGTGTGTGTGTGTGTGTGTGTGTGTGTGTGTGTGTGTGTGTGTGTGTGCGTGCGCGCGCGCGTGCGATGATTTGCACGGCTAATTAGCAGAATACAATTGTCTGTAACCATGATGCAGAAAGAAATATTTTCAAATATATTTTCAAATTGTATATGGCCTGCTTATCTGACTTTCAAGAATTCAAGAGTTCTCCATTTATTTTAATTCCATAACAGCGGGATTCTATGCACATATGAACACTTCACATGAATAACTACTGCTTCAGTGAAATATGATCTCTGATCATTTCTATTTGGTTTAATGTTGCCAAACCAGCTGAAGTGGAATGCTGATGCCATTAAGAGACTGCCGTAAAGCTCCCTAAGAGGTAATGAAAACCCAATCCTGTACGTGAAAATTATTTTATGACTACATAAAGACCAACATGTTGGAAGTGCGGTGCCAATTGGCTTTTACCCTCTCAGGCACAGTAAGTACTCCCTGTCCATGGTGATGTAACAGATGTCAGGATAACATCCAGACCATATAAACCGATCGACCGCAACTACCTTGTGCCTGTTGCATGCTGGGAATGGACAGGGAATTGACTGATGGCTCCGCTGGGAGCTTGCAGGGTCACTGACTCTCGGATGGCCTCCGGCTGTTATGGAACAACATTGCTCGACTAGAAAGCGCGTCGACGGCGTTCCTCTCCGGGAGTGGCTCCATTCCCGGGCACCGGAAAAGGGGTTTCTCTCATAAACAAGGTCGCGCAAAGGGGCCGGAGCGCCATCCTGTTGGGAAATTAGGCAGCTGTCTAACTCTTGGTCCCATTAACAGCGCTAGCAGGACTGATTGCAAGGCATGGCCCACATACCATAGAGTAGTAAAACGATCCTAAACAGCAATGAGCTGCGGTCGGAACGGGGAATTAATTACACGCCAGGCAACCCTGTCTACCTCACAGCACTGCTGCGCCTTTAAAACTCAATCACACAGAATTACCGCTTCCCACTGTCCTGGGGCCCTGGCGTGTGTGAGCCCTGTGCTGGGGAAGGTAAGGCGAGGATAACGGTCAGGCTATATTCGCAGGGTGCCTCCCTGTTGGTGGCTAGCCAAATTTGAGCCCCGAAGATGCCACCTGATCCAGAGGACTGAAACCACAGATGTCCTTGCCTGCACTGGTGCTGCATGGCAAGGGGAGATAGATGTACGTGAGTTATGGCCAAGTGACACCAATAATTAGGTTAAATGTGCAACGTATAGCAAATGCATCCGTCAAGGCAGAAACTCATAGACATAGGTTCATCCCACCAGGCAACCTGTGTGCATTTGAATGAATCTAAATAGCCTTTTTTAAAGAGGCTTCTTCCTCACAGTAAAATTCATACTATTCAACCTGCCAAAATAAACTAAAATGTAAAGCAAAATTTTCAATGAGACTTTCAGGAATGATTATTCTGATATATGACATTTTAAGCACATTTACTATTTATTTTTTTTATTTTTTTTAAGTCTCCCCTCTGTTTATGGAGAAACCCAGTACACAACTGTAACTATTTTAAAATAAAAATTAATGAACTTTCAGGATTTGGAGAGGCAAAGTTTTGGTCTGACTCTGTACGCCTTGCTATGATCCTAATGTGTGCTATATACAGTCGCGGCCACTATTATTGGCACCCCCTGTAAAGATGAGCAAAAAGGGTTATAAAAAATTCACCGTTTGGTGAATTAGCTTAATCTCACACTGAAAAAACAAGAAGAATCCAACCTTTAATTGACGTTAATTTATTATGAGAAAAAAAAATCCCACATCAAGAAATAATTATTTTTAACAAAACCACATTGGCCACAATTATTGGCACCCCTGCATTTATATATAGAATAAAGTAATAATTTTTAATATTTGGTCACATATCCTTTGCATGCCATGACTTCCTGATGTCTGTGACCCAACAACATCAAAAGACTCTTGATATCTTATTTTCTGGTACTCTTACAAGCGATACTATAACATCTCTGCATTTGAATGGATCTCTATGGGAATTGGGGGGTGGGTCTAGATTTAGCTGTAAATTACACTGGAACAGTATGGAACACATGGTTGGCTAAATGGCTGTAAGTCATCAAGGATCTGACGTATCAAACAAGCTTTAATCCATCACTCTGTTGCCAGATATGCAGTAGATATGGATGAATAACTTGAAGGGTTTCTTCTCCTGACTTATTTTTCCATAGAGTTCAATAGGAAAATTTGTCAGGAGAAACAACCCTTAAAGTGATCCATCCATATCTACTGCATATCTGGCAGCAGAGTGATTGTTTAAGGCTTCTTTGATACCTCAGACCCTTGTTGACTTACAGCCATTTTACCAACCATGTATTCCATACTGTTCCAGCATAATTTACAGCTAAATCTAGTCCCACCCCCCAATTCCCATAGAGATCCATTCAAATGCAGAAATGTTATAGTATCGCTTGTAAGAGTACCAGAAAATAAGATATCAAGAGTCTTTTGATGTTGTTGGGTCACAGACATCAGGAAGTCATGGCATGCAAAGGATATGTGATATGTGAATATTAAAAATCTAAGGGCACAGTCAACTTAGTGTATGTAAACTTACATATTTACATATTAAAAAATATATATATATTATATATTTTTTTATATATAAATATATAAATATTATTACTTTATTCTATATATAAATGCAGGGGTGCCAATAATTGTGGCCAATGTGGTTTTGTTAAAAATAATTATTTCTTGATGTGCGATTTTTTTTTCTCATAATAAATTAACGTCAATTAAAGGTTGGATTCTTCTTGTTTTTTCAGTGTGAGATTAAGCTAATTCACCAAACGGTGAATTTTTTATAACCCTTTTTGCTCATCTTTACAGGGCGTGCCAATAATAGTGGCCGCGACTGTAGTTGATTTGGGATCGCCTCCCCATAATCTCCCCTTGCCCCCAAAATGATTCCACTGTAACCTTAATTTAGTTACAATATCCAATTGAACTGTGTTCCTAAAATGGAAATGTTACAGTCCCTCAGTGATGTAGGTTGCACTGACAGGCCTCTGTGACCCCATGACCGGCCTGAAGCTGACCTCAGGTGCGCGCATGCTGCATGGTCACCTGTCCCGGGTCCACACCCTGTTCTGCTCCCTGCCTGTCAAACATTGGGACAAGAACAGGTGTGGCCCTGCCTGCTAGACTGTGCAATTTAAGCTGCAGCTTCAGTGCTGGGGGTATGTAAGAGAGAGCTCGAGGGGTGGGGTGGGGTGGAGGGGGGGGGGGTCCCTGCAGCTGTCACAGGCTCCAGATTGACTTTCACTTTTCGCTGCATTCCACAGTCACTGGCTCCCAGCCAATGGGCTGCACTCAAGAGCTCTCTCACACAAGGCTGTAATCGCTGCACTAACAACTGGGCATTGTTGGGTTGGTGGGAGGGGGGCAGACTGGGTATTCCATCAGGGAGAGGGGAACTATGAGGAATAATTAATGGCAGGAGGGAATTTGGGAAAAGGGGAAAAAAAGAGGTGGAGAATATGTTCCAAAATTTATATGGAGGGCTAGTGATAACAGGTAGAAATTGAAGAAGGGGAGAACCACAGAAAATAAAAAGAGAGGAAGGGAGACCCAAGTAGTAGCTCTAATAAGCTAAATGTAGTGATCATCAGCCATAATGTATATGTCCCTCTTCTTGGTGAACATGGGAACGAGCTGCACTATGGGTCAGACACCCAGTGAGACCCGGGCGCTGTGGGTGTGATAATGATCCAAAGCACCGGCGCAGTCTCAGGTGCTCAGGTTTCCCCCACACCTGCAGGGATCCTGTGCGCATGCAAACAAAAGTCCCTTTTCCAGCGAGCTGAATACAGGACACGCATTCAAGGCCAAACACAAAGTGGACAATTACAGCAGACTCTGACCTGCTAAGCTGATTACACGCCGTCCAGTAACGTGACGCGATTGTTTTTGTTTTAATCGTACAAGAAAGGGCCCCATTGGCTTAAAAAGCAGCCAACGTGCAGAGTGGAAAAGTGAGAGTGTACTTTACGGGAAGGATTTGGACATTATTTCTTTGCACAGTTTTGTATGGGCAAGTTTAAAATACTGCTGCATGTCTACAAATCACTCACTGGCCTAGGACCAAAAAACATTTCTGACCTGCTTCTACCATATAAACCTGCCAGACCCTTAAGGTAATCTGGGAGTGGTCTACTAATTATTCCCAGAGTTAACGCAAAACATGATGAGGCAGCGTTCAGTTATTATGCTACACACAGCTGGAATAAACTTCCAGATGATCTCAGACACGCCCCACCTCTGACCACTTTTAAAACTAGGCTGAAAACTTTTATGTTCTGCACCGCATATGCACTTCGATTTTAATCCCTGCATTTTATTCCTGTTTTATTGTAGACCTATGTCTTCTTCTGTATTTATGTAAAGCACTTTGAATTGCCTCGGTGTATGAAATGTGCTATATCAATAAACTTGCCTTGCCAAGTGTGGGCAAGTGTGTTACTCAGTAGGTGCTGTGGATGGTGGGACACCACTAATTGATCCCAGCTGGGTACAGTTTAGGATAAAGCCGATCAGTGGTTCCTCAGAGGTGGCACCTACAGTACGATGATGAGTACAGTGACAAAATGACAACCTGTAAGGAAGAGGAGACAAAGCCTCACACATAGTCAATATGTGTAGATTACCTTGACTCCTGTCTCTCAGTGGATAGAGTCTATACATGCTGGGTATACTTTACTTAGTGAGCGTCCAGCATAGGGTGTTTATATAGTATATGAGGTGTATGTTTCTGGCCAGCCCTTGTCTGGCTGTGTGATAAAAGT
This sequence comes from Synaphobranchus kaupii, assembly GCA_029718625.1. Taxonomy (NCBI): domain Eukaryota; kingdom Metazoa; phylum Chordata; class Actinopteri; order Anguilliformes; family Synaphobranchidae; genus Synaphobranchus; species Synaphobranchus kaupii. The sequence goes on along the minus strand of CM056382.1, from coordinate 69,360,891 downwards.
CAGGGACTCATTGTGTGTCAGCGTTAATGCAAACACACAGCAATACGTACGTGCATATGTGCATGGGGGAGCGTGTGTGTCCATCAGTTGGACAGTTACAGTTGTGAGAGGTTGTCCCTCTTCCCTCTCCGCAGCTGTCAGGTGCCTCCAACTGCTGCCTTGTCTGAACTAAGAACTTATGTCAGGGTTGTGTTACTGCACACACACACACACACACACACACACACACACACACATACATAGGATGAGGGGGAGACGCAGATATGGGAGAGCATGTGTGTGTGTGTGTGTGTGTGTGTGTGCAGTCAGCGAAAAACCATGTGTGCTCAGAAACATTTGGCCAGAAATATTCATGCTGCACTGTACTGCTCCTTTACTTTCAACACAGACTGTGTGAGGGAGGTTAATCAAATTCACATTGTGGAAAGACACAGAACCGTAATCAAAGAAAAGTAAAGAGGACCCCGAATGCAAATGCACACAGTCAGAGTGTAAATGAGACTCCACCCCCCCCCCCCCCCCCCCCCCTGGGTTATTCACACTGTAGGCTACAGATACACTGAAAGGAGGGGATCTGGTTCACCAAAGAGATGGGCCAGGGAATCAATTCCCCAGGGGCCCCCAGCGCTTGGAACAATTGCCGTGCTTCTTGAGCGAAGCTTGAAAAAATAAACAGCCCGGAGTGTATTCTGACTTTTCTCCAGGCTGTTTTTCTGTCCCTGCTGAGAGACGAGCAATCCCCGTGTGATTGAACTGGTCAGCCCCCCTGTCCCCACCTCCAGGCTATTTTTTACCAGTCCCCATTAAGTGACACCCCTTGACCTGAACAGCTCTGGTGTAGGGGGGGAGTGGGGTTCATAAATTATGTGTGGACAGCTCAAAGCCCCAGGGGAAGGGAGCTTGGCTCACTCATGAATGGGGCTGCAGCAGCCCCTGAGGCAAAGGGTACCACAACAGCACCTCCTCCCTCCTTCCTCCTTATAGATGGACTGGACCTTACAGCAATGGGCTCTGTGGGACAGCTAGTGCTGGGTGAGGAAGTCAGAGGGCAACTAGTTTCAATTTCCACTACAGTTACGCATGCTGCTGTGGTGCTTCCAGTGCATTGCACACAGCAAAAATGGTGGTGTACATTTAACAGCTGGGGGTGTTTGTATAAGACCGTGGTCTCATATAAACATCCTAGGGTGTTAAATGTACACCATTAGAGTTAGATTTAAGATTTACACTGCCATGATTTAGTGACCACAGTATTTTAACTACTGCATTAAAAATCCAAAAGTACATTTTTTTTTAAAACGGTTGATCCTTTCAAAGGAAGAATCTAGGCCCGGTTCTGAAAGAGCTGGTACACGTTATAGAGCCATATGTATCTTACGTATCCTTACATAGACAGATAAACACACAGGGATGAAGCACAGGCTAATATGCCGAATCCCTGACCTATAGACCCTGTCCTCCCGTTATTGACTCCTCTGCCTGCTGGAGAGAGTTAAAGGACTGTATCATTGCTCTCCTCTCCTCCATCTGTTTCAGTAAACAATGACACATCCCTCAAGCACAGCTGATGAACTAAATCAACTGGCATGGGAAATCAAGCACTTAACTGGGCCTATATTTTTGAGGGAAAATCTGTTTTTCCCCAGCAGTCGTAAGCGAAGTGAACTGAACCAGCACTGATAAGCAGAACGTACAATGCATTACATTCTAAAACTGTTGTAAACCTTTCATTTGTCAGAGCCTGCGACCCTTGATCCACTGTTCTGCAGTTTTAATAATGGGGTCCACCCTGTACGCTGGATTTGCCTAATTCAATTTCCTTGATTGAGGTATTAATTAAATACTTGATCTGGATTTGATACCCCCTTGAGAACTGTTTTAAGCACATGAAGAAAGACATGCTGTCCACGGTGTGTTTGAGCAAGTAAAAAATAGCAGTTATTCTCCCACATGTTAGTAATACCATTTGCATAATATATAAGTACTGTAATGCTATAATGCTATTGTGACACATAGAGAATTCCAGAAGAGACTAAGGCGCACAATGCAGATTACTGTAGGGCATGCTTATTCAAATTCCCTGAAGGGTCACCAATCAGACAGTCAGCCTCCGCTGTTGTCTGGTGTGGTGGGAGTAGAGAACCCCCCTTCTGGGCTGGGGGGGGGGGGGGGGGGGGGGGGGGCAACCCTTGTAGCCAACTTCACAGGTCTCTAATGGACATGGGACACAAAGCTCGCCCATTCTTCCTTAGTTTCAGCTGGTGTCCCATACCATCCAGTAACCCCCCCCCCCCCCCACCCCCAACCACAGAGCTTTCCCAATAGCCAACACAATCAGGGAGTGTTCAGCTGGAGGGAAAAGCAGACGCCCCTGTAGTCTGCTTTGAATAGTGAGGGGAAGCCATAATGACAAATCGTATTCATAGCTGGCTGCAGCTTATTCTATATGTTCTTTCTTCGGTGTCCAGTAAAGTACGTCACAAGTGAACGCCGCAGATCCGTAAGTCATAGGGACGCATTCTTTTCATCCGAACCCTTTTACTGCCCTTTGAAAAAGACTGGACACTTTGTTTCCACTCTTAAAACTCAGCTTTCCCGGAGAAGAAATATCTCCGTGGCCGTTAAAATGCTTGAATCGTGAGTAATATTAACCATGAGCTGATTTAGGCCCCACAAAGGCTTCTCTAGCTTATTACGGGAGAAATTACATGTCGTACAGAGGTGGGGAAAGAGCTGCGAGAGAACTTCACACCTTCATCAGACAGCAGATTCTGACTGAACTAAGTGCCAAGAGCCATGTTAAAACTAACAACCAACAGTGTGACTAGATTGATCTGACTCAAGTAAAGGCTGATGACAATGAAGGGTGAGGCTGCAAGTCTTTATAACGCTTCCTGATCATGTGTCCATCTTCTCTTGCACTGATAATTACACAAGTGTAGATTTGAATGTTATAACTAGCAGATAGCTTCCTCTACTTATTGTTTTCCTCTTTGTACTGATGGAAGTACAAGGCTTTACACCTTTCACAATGCAATGAATATTTGATGGTACAGACACTGTGAATACAGTACGGGATGTGCTGTGTGCAAACAGATATTGAGATAATCCGTAATGCTTTACTTGAAGTGAGCCTAAATAAGACCTTTATAGACTGTAAACAATTACCATTATGCATACATAGACATTACAAACACATTATAATAACTGATATAAGGTTATGCGCATATAATGGCCATAATAAGCATTATGACATTATAGGCATAACATCATAAATCCCATGAAACCAGTTGCTAAAAACCGCCAACATACTGTATTTGCATGGCAATAGTGATGGTAATGGTTATGATGTATTACATGTATATAGTGCCTTTATAAGGTATTACATTCGATTCAGTTTGCATAAAATATCACCTAATAACTTTTGGTGATATTTTATTCAAACTAAAGAAAACTTTAAAAAGTGTATAAGCGCTTTTGGCAGAATGGTGTAGTACTAGGTTCTGAAACAATCCAAAGTAGAGCACTGATGCTGTGCCCAGAAGTAAGGCACTTCTCCTAAAAGTTTCCCTGAAAATTTTCAGCCTGTGTCACCAGATTAAGTGCTATTTCCCTTTATAAATGTGTAATCTAAGTAACTAATGATACAGAACTATTTTAGTGAGAATCACAGCTGGTATCTTTAGCCAGTATTTCAGCTGGTATGTTTGCACAAAAAAATAAATGTATTTTTTCTGATAATCTTTTCTCAGGCAGAAAAGTGAATGTGCACTCTGCTCTCTGTTACACCAGAACTGTGTCTGCTCCATGCATGAATTCCTTTGCTAAACTGCATGTTTCCTCACCATACCTGCCTCCCGCTGGACTGTCATCTAGCTGCTGCAAATTCTATTCACATGAACATTGGTTGATTTATCATGTTGGTCATTAAAACTTAGACCCTGAGTCGACCAGAGGAGGATGTGTTCCCCCTTGAGGTTCCTCCCAAGGTTTCTTCATATCTACCACCAGGGAGTTGCCTTTGGCCTTCTCTTGTAGGGGTTTAGGCCAGGGTTTCATGTGAAGCGTATTGTGACGATTGGTTGTGAAATGCGTTATATAAATAAATATTGATTTGATTTGATGTCAAGTATGATGCCAAGAAACCAAAACTCTGCTTTGTTTTTACATGCTGGTACTGCATTGATGCCTAGTGTTGTACGGAAGCCATGTTCCATCATCTGAAGCCACTTCCATTACTCATCCTCTCATCTCTCATAGTTAATTTACTGCTCATCAAATCTGCACTGGCTTAGCCAGGATCAAATCTGCACTGGTTTAGCCAGGATCAAATCTGCACTGGCTTAGCCAGGTCAATTCACAGCCACCTCAGTCTCACTGAGTTCTGCGCTGAGCTATGCCTTTTCCAGACTCTAACCAGAATGGGACGTCTCTCTCAGTGGCTTTGCAAAGCCAGGTTCCTCATGATGATCTATTTATTACATGGCTGCCCATAGCCTTGCTGTTTAAATAAATAAATGTGCTTGTAGTAACTGGATTCGCCAATGTTATTGTGCATTTTAATAGTTCATTCTGTTTTTTTTTTTTACCAAGCTTGACTCGCCCAGCTGCATTTGTAAGCCCATGCAATTGTTGAAACATTGTCCTGGCTCTAGTCAGCTGGTCATGTGTGATTTACAAGCAGAAAACCGTTACGGAACCCACGGTCCACTGGACAAGGCTGTTGCATAATAGATCACATTCTTCCTGCTTTAACCTGCCCTCCTAACACTACAGCTGTCGGGGGGCTTGTGCACTCTTTAAAGGGGGGCTTGTGCACTCTTTAAAGAGGGCCGGGGTGAAAAGCATGGGCAAGAGGGAGAAAATGGGCTGGTAAGTACACTGTAGAGGAGAGTCATTGTGGCCCATTACTTCCCTAATGCCTAATGTGCTGAAGGCAGTGATCAATGGTCCCACTCCACCAGACTGCATTATCTAAAAATGAATAGGACACCAAGCGACGGTAAAAGGGGCTTGACCCAGGATTCCTCATTGATTGGGCCGGCACAGGGGAGCTGTCTTAGGTGCTGAAAGTTGTAAGTGTGTACGTGCATTTATGTATGCGTGAGCACGCACATGTTTGTGTGTGTGTGTGTGTGGGGGGGTGGCAGAAATGACCTCTTGTCTTGGAGATTACTCAGTTCATTTCATGTCCATGCATGTGTTCAGTTGTCCCTTAAACAGAAGCGCTGCACTGCCCTATTACGTTCCTCTGATTGGCTCCAGATGCTTCAATGGGGTCTGCAGTAAAACCTGAGATTTTTTTCCTCTGACTAAATTAGGGGGGATCTCTAAGGACAAACTGTATATACTGCTCTCTCCCAATCTCCACCTACCCTCTCTCTCTCTCTCTCTCTCTCTCTCTTACTCACTCTCTCAGGGTGCCACTGATCTGCTCTCTATCGGAGAGGTCGTCCTGGCAGGCTAGCTCCCGCTCCACCTCTGACACAGCCATCACCTGTCTTTATATCACTTACTATGACAGCTTTTTCAGCTCTGCCACGTGCTTTGAGCCTGTGCCTTAGTCTTACCCTGAAGATCGTTGTAGGAGGGTGAGGATCGTCCTCGAGGATTGCCATTCCGCTTGAATCTTTACTTGGATTAAGCTCATTAGAGTATAAGTGACTGGTTGACCTTGTCATAAGATTATGCCCAGCAAAGTTATTGTGGCTAAACCCAACAAGCATAGGGAATGGTAAATTAATGGTCAGCCATTTAAAAAAAATTATATTTCCAGAAGATTATTGCTAGTCTTAGGCATCACTGCATACAGTAGGACTGAATGGAATGATGCGATAAAGGAGTGTGGCCAAATGTATTTTATTTCCACAATTAGTATCTACCATTTTATAGCTAGTTCAATACAGTGTGGACTTACCTAGACTTTTAGTGTTTTTATCTTGCTACCAGATCTACTGTCCTAAACCCATCAGGGATCACCTATTACCAGTAATTTTATATTCTTTAATTGCACTAACTACAATATAAGAATGATGAAAGGTAAGCACCATTTGTGCCTGTTTGAAATCATAGAACAGCAATCTGGCTACTTAATATTAACTTGTGTGCACTGGTATAAAATTCCATCCAATGAAGAAAAAAAAAACAATGATTACCAATGATTAACAAATTTGATTTTAGCTCTACTTAAGTTTACTTTCCCAAGTTACATTGTTAATCCAATGAGATAGCAGTTTTAAAATTTAATTTTGTCTTTGCTGTCATTACTTGTTATTGTCCATTCTGTGGTCTCTTAGTAAAAATTTATTGCGGACATAGAATATCTAAAAGATATAAAATGATGCACTTTTTACTCTTGCGGCTAATGGTGAAAACTGCTCTTTAATGATGTCTGTGGGTTTGCTTATCCGGGCTTTGAGTAACAGTGGGGTTTTGCTCACACAAGTTACTATTATTGGTAACTTTACATCACTGCCCCAAGTTAGAAACATGCCTTCTAACCTGTGTGTAAACCTTTAATTGCTTAATAGGATTGAGCGTTGGATTTCATGAAACAAACAGATCACGGGTTTCAGAGATTCTGAAATCCTATAGGAATTCTTCTGTCCAGATAGTGTAAACTGCAACTTAAAACAGAAAGGGCATGTTTTACCAGTCACTTTATTAAAGACGTACAACATTACTTGACTCATTTACCCTCATATACCATTTCTTATTTTTTATGACAATCTTATGGTTCTTGCCAAATTTTTAACCAGAATGTAAAAAGGAGCACCCATTACTTGGCCCCATTTCATTTGAATTTGATAATGTATCATTTACTCAAGTAAAGTTCTACCAAGAATCCATGGATGGATTGACAAGTTTCCTGTTCCGGAAAATTTTTGGTTTTGAGCTGCACCAAATTCAGGAACATGGATGATCAGGTGCTCAGAATAACTGTGGAAGTACGGCGGCGGAGCGAACGTGGCCATTGCAACTTGTTGGTCTTCTTTGTTGTTGTAGTCGACCAGTGCCGGCACTACATTCGTAGGTAACGTAAAGTATCGCTCCGCCGCCATACTTCCACAGAGAATATAGGTCAGCACAAAGTAAAGGATTCAATGATAGTTTGACTTCAAAAATGATGGTATAATCACTGAAAATAACCCCGATAGACTGTCGTCGTATTTTATTTGCTTTGGGTGCACTGTGGAGTGTTTAAGTGCGTTTGGTAGTGGATGCTAGCAGTTACCTTAGAGTTGCGCTAGCATTAGCAATGTGTGTATGTCCAAAAGAAGGGACAGCATGGAATTATCTGAAAATGGTTTCCATCAATCAACTACATCATGGGTAAGTCGTAATTGAGACATTATGTCCAAAATTCTGAACTGTCCCTTTAATTCACTTGCTTTACAAGACAGAGGGGAGGAAGAAAGGTGGAGATGTGGTCACGACCGGGTGCAAGGTAGTAAACATAAATTTATAAAAGCAGCTTAAAGCACCAGCCCATCAAAGCAAATGCTTGTGGGCGTTTTTTTGATAAACATAAACATGCCAAACCATGCCAAGGTACAGAAGGGATTTTCCAGGGGCCTAGTTGTAAAGGTTTTACTATTGATTGATTGCTTGATGTTTTTTGGAAGCACTAACATAAAAATGCTTGTTCCCCTGCTCCATTTATTCAACACTGCCACGTACATATTGTTGAGTCTTTCTTCAGGACATTCAGTAGGTCTAACAGTTCAAAAGAATAACACCCTTAGTTTAAGTGATTTAGAAGATACAGTGAATGTGAGATCTCAGTAGAATCCATCTACCAAATATTGATTTGCATTTTAGTTGCAGGGCATTTTTACATAACAGGATATAATCATATATCTACATTACAGTCACAACCCAGTGATTTATTTCTTGGGACCCTGGGTGCCAACACAAACTGAAGACCCCAGGTTGATGGTGCACTGAATAATTTGACTCTTCCACCCTCTAGTGGTAAAAGCTATGCATGGGCTAACGTAGACATCAGAACAACAAACCCCTGGAGGTTCCGCTGTCAGTGATTTTGACTTACCTTATGGCTAATAAAAATATAGTATAAAAATTCTGGATATTTTCTAACAGCAATGGATGTGAAATTGGCAGCTTAGGTCTGCATATAGTCCCATTCAGATAAACATGACATAGGCTACCGTGGGCTATCTGTAGATCACTGTGTACAACATTAGATCACCTAGTCTCCAGATAGACAATTGTAATACTTGTTAAACTACTTCACATCTTTTGTGCTATGACATTCACACACTCATATTCACGTGCCACACATACAAAAGCTGGTTATATAGGTTGCCTATCAGTGCGTTTTAGTTACTGCGCCCTTTCTGAATTTTGAACATTTTTGTGGTGCAGTCTTGTCCTGCATTCTCATGCTGCTGATACACACTGCTCCAAAAATATTATACATATAAATAAAAATAACTGGCTTTCAGCTCAGTGGTTTATACAGAAAGAGTGGTATATTTTTAAACAATGTGTTGTCCTCATGCATAAATGCATTGACCTCGCGCATTTGCATATTGAGAACTACGGAGGGTAGCCAGATTTAAACCGTCTCATTGATGGTGGGTAAAGAAGTGTGTGCCATTGCTTCTTCCTGTTCCCCAGCCACTTCCAGACTTCAGCGGTTCTTCATACGCACCTCTCCTTTTCCTCAAACCTTTGCTTTTGGCTTTTCCAATCGAAGGGGCACGGTCATGGTCAAGGGCAGGGCTGTCACAGGCCGTTTGTTATTGAAATACGGAAATTAGCGGCCAAAGAGTATAGTGCCAAGGAGGCATTGTGTGGGAGAGATTTAGGGAGACATTGGAACCTGAGTCTGAGTGGACAAGAAAGCAGGCCAGAAGCATGAGTCCTTGGTATAGCCTAGACAAATACATCAATGTTGCCCAACATCAATGTTCTCTTTGATGCTCCCTATCTCATAGTAATTAATGCTGATTTATAGTGCATTAAATATCAAGCCTAAGCTTCAAAAAGTGAACAAACAAACGTTATATCAACATGAAATGAGAGACACATTGAAAACTTCATTAGCTAATGAAAGTTATCAAACTTTATTGTCAAAACCAAAGTCATGGATATAAACTTCAGCTACGTACATATAAGACAATTATTCAAAGACAGATTTGTCTATGGAAACACCCAGCAATTCCATTTTGTTTTCCCCAACGCCCTCTGCTACCATCCTCAATCCTACTTTGTCCCATTTGAAAACCTAGTTTATTCACCGAGAATATATTTACAGTCAGTCACTGTACGGATAGGTAAGGTACTTCCCCCTAGCATGCTCATCGTCAGCAGCGGGGAGTAACCAATCAGTTGATGAAGCCACGTGATCGTGCTTGCTGCAGTGCAGTCGGACTCTGATACATCTGTATATCCAATAATACTTAACTTTAGCTAGCTTTTTCTGTCACATGTTTAAACTACCTTCATTAGAGAAGTCTGAACTTCACTGACATTTACTAGCATGGTATTTCCAATGTTGTGGTGAATTATGGAGGGTAAATTATGGAGGAAGTTCCTTGAAGTATCCCTGGCAAAGTGTCAATCATTGCACAAGTTAATCAGCTCTTGAGCTCCAGGCAACAGCCTTCAGGTACACAAGTTGAAGCAAGAGCAAACCTGTGACAAGAGCTCGGAGCCAAAGGGAAGAGATGGGTTAGTCAGTGCTCTTCAGTGTACGCCACCAGCTGCGAGCTCACCTCCCACAACCTCATGGCCACCTGGTCGTCTTTGGCCTGAGGAGCAGGCTCCTTCACAGCACAGTCACTGAGATACAGAGAAGCAGGGCCTACATTACACACTGAACACAAGCACACACCCTTTAATACAAACTGTCCAACAGCACACCTGGGCAATACACAGATTTATGCGAGAAGTGCTGAGTGACTTGTTCTCTAGCACCTCTCAGTTGTCACCATGCAATAAAACTAGATCCAGAATTTATTAAATACCCATCTACTGATTAATAACTATAAACGATTTATACATTTCTTTTGACTGCATAATTTTCTGATGACATAGAATAGCTGAGAATGTGGGTTTACCCTTTAATATTAATCAAAGGTACAGTTCAATATGATTACATATTTTACCAAGTACAATGATGTTTCCTGATCAACCCTGGTTTATAGCTACCCATGCCATCGGTCCACTCTGGTATCAATGGCAGAGCTTAATAAATCTTAAATGACTTGACGACACAGAAGGAGGCCCCGTCGACGTACCTGAAGTAGCACCCCGACTTGTCCTCTAGCCCCTCGGTCACGGCACAGTAAATGGAGGTCTGGGCACCCTCTCTGGGGGTCTTCATCAGGAGGATGGAGGGTGCAGTCAGCAGCGCCTTCAGCAGGGGGAACCACGTCTCCACGTGTCGGCTGAGCTCGGTGCGGATCACGCCGGGGTGGAGGCTGTAGGACGTGACCCCCGTTCCTGTGGAACAAGCGCAAGGTTCAGCCCTGACGCCTTCGCTTCCCCTTGATTACCGACGCTTATGAGGGAAGCCGCCTTGGCTTTGGCTGAACGGAGATCTCATCTTTCTCAACGTCGTCACTTTTAATGTCAGCATTTTAAGTTTGTGTCCACACAGGGTGACCCTTTATGGATGTTTTTGCATTGTGCATTAATCTGTGTGTGTGCAAGCATGTTAAACCTGAAAATACAGTACATGCAGTGGATGAAACCATTGTGCTTTAAATATTACTATATACACAAGCTGCACACGCCTTATACAGCTTATGCATCCTACGGGGTTTCTTTATATCACCACTGACTAACTAAATACACTTACTGCTGGACAAACCATATTCAGTGAGTGAAGTATGCAGGATATGAGTACAAATTAAAAGACAAAATCTGACAGTGTTTTAACATAAACTGCACATCTACATTTGTAATACCATAGTAGAGTAGTACCCTCATTTGTACTATAGGGAATTTAAAGGTCAGAGCCTTTAATCCTCAGATTACAGCCTCCGAGGGAGACCTCAATCAGTTTGCATACATCTGAAGCGTATGCAAACCATGGCAGTCCAGCACAGTAAAATGGGCAGTGTGCATTCAGTTTATATTAGTCCAGTTGTGATCAACTGTACTTTGTCAGTGTTAAATGTACTGAAACAGAAAACATTGCAAGCAAGATCCTGGGCATCAAACGGGCCTGTCTACAGGATCCCTTTAAAAGGAGAGCCTCGACCGGTCCCAATAAAATATTCTGAGACCCACAGCCCACATCCTTTAAATGAAGAATTATGCTTTCTTCCGTCTGAATAATGTTTCGGGGTAACCAGTCGTGTGCAAGTGAACTAAGAATGATTTCATCCCTTCTGTATCCTCCTTTAAATGCCTAAACAACATAAAGCACAACAGAACGAGCGGTTCAGATGGAACCGGTAGGCTAGCAACAGGATGAATGTCGCTTTTTTATTCTGGTGTATACAAACTATATCCGTGTGTCTGCGCTGTCTCGTATGATTTACGGTTTTGTACAGATAGCATGACTAAATTCCCTGAAGATATAATACATTATTAAATTCAATTAAATTAATTTAGTGGGAGGAGAATAAAATCACAATCAGTCATTTACCTTTCAACCTGTGCGCCAGTTGCCTGGAAAAAAGCACATTGGCCAGCTTACTCTGCCTGTAGCTCTCCAGTGAGCTGTATGGTGTCTTGTCAAAGCCAAGATCGTCAAAGTGGATCTTGCCTGTGGCACGACATGAACAGACACATTCATAGCCAAAAATCACGGCACGTCTTAGCTATATCTCACCAAACGGCTGAAGCTCAACATTAAGATGAATTACAAACAAATTAATTCAGTACTTAGTTAATGTGCAAGTAAGGTGGTTTGTGAGAAGGAAGGGACCTACCACCCCTGTGCGCTATGCTGGATACATTGACAACACGACTGGGTGTAGAGAGCTTTAGCTTAGACATGAGGAGATTGGTCAACAGAAAATGCCCCAAGTGATTGACCGCTAGTTGTGTCTCATAGCCATCCTCTGTCAGCCATTTGGGGCACATCATCACTCCTGTGGGAGACACAAGTACAATGTTTCCAAAACAAAATATTTGAGATCACAAATAGAAATAAAAGCCTGCCCCACCTTCCCTTACCTGACACAGCAGAACAGATATGTTGAATATACACTGCCCGGCCAAAATAAAAGTTGCAGTTGCACCAGTCATGCATAGTGCCCACTGTACAAGCCTCTGGAGGCAGTGTTATGATCTGGGGTTGCTTCAATTGGTCAGGTCTAGGCTCAGCAACGTTATGCAGCAATAAAATGAAGTCAGCTGAGTACCTGAATGTACTGAATGACCAGGTTATCCCATCAATGGGCATATTCCAGGACGACAATGCCAAGATTCATCGGGCTCAAATTGTGAAAGAGTGGTTCAGGGAGCATGAGGAATCATTTTCACACATGAATTGGCCACCAGAGTCCTGACCTTAACCCCATTGAAAGTCTTTGGGATGTGCTGGAGAAGACTTCACGGAGTGGTTCGACTCTCCCATCGTCAATACAAGATCTCGGCCAAAAATTAATGCAAGTCTGGACGGAAATAAATGTTGCATAAGGTTGTCGAAACAATTCCACGACGAATGCGCGCCATAATCAAAGCTAAAGGCGGTCCAACAAAATATTACAGTATGCGACTTTTTTTTTGGCCAGGCAGTGTATGAAGCAATTTGTATTTAACATTGTACATTTCAAATTATAATTCCATGTGAAATTATGGGTGGTAAGTATGCAAAATTAACAGGCTTCTGATCATAATTTTTTATTATTTGGAGGTTACCATGAGACATGGATTTACTGCATATTGTTTTTATTACACTAGTCCTATTTACAACAGCAGGAATGTACAGCCCTGTTCCCAAAATCCTGCAGGCAGTCTATAAATTATCCTTGGAAACAACCATTTAACTCAATCACTGCAGAATTATATAAGAATTATGGGTAAGGATGCATGCAAATTAGACGTACCTCTGGCACTCCATAACGAGGGATGCCTAACCATCCTTAACAAAGTTGATAATACATACATTTTCATAACTTTTCTCTCACCAGCATTGTTGATAAGTATGTGCAGATGCTCCTCAGTGGCAATGTATTCCTTGGCAAACTGCCTTACAGAGTACAGGGAAGCCAAGTCTAAGTGTCGCACCACAACGTTCCCATTCCCAGTTGACAGACGTATCTCTGCCGCTGCCTTCTCTCCCCGGGTCAGGTCCCGGCATGCCATTACCACCCGTGCCCCTAAATATAATACACATAAATATCTGCCAACTTTAAATATTATAGGGTGTTACAGAAGTAACTTTGTGGAATATTTTACAACTTACCTCTACGGGCCACGTCTTTTGCTGTCTCCTTCCCAATGCCAGTATTGGCACCAGTTATTAACACTGTCTTCCCATCCAGACGGGTTCGGCTGCAGCAGACCCCACCTGCAATCCACTTCCTCAGCAGAACTATGCCTGGATCAGAACCAAATTAAAGTCTTCAGAACCGGGTGTAGGCTTCCTTACATGCAGCAGTCTCCTCAGCGCAACATGCACATTGTAGCCAATGCAAGCCGATCCAAACATGAATACAAGCTGCCCCTGAGAGTGAGTCACTCATAGTTCAACACATTTTACCACACTGTCCAAATTGCCTTTCAAGACAAACTGTTTCTATCGGATCAAATTGATTAGTCCCCCCAACCCCACCGTCCAACACATTCCACAGATCTACATACTAGATAGGCAAATGTGGGTACACCGTGTGATCATACACTTTGCAAGATAATTTGATCTTCTAAAATCTGCTCTGTTAACAGAATAATACAACTTTAATTTAAGCACAATGTTATGTGTAAATTTGCCAGCATTCCAGGGGCCACATGTATAAACACGCTGCTGAGCAGAAAAATGCCCTCAGAAAGCTGCGTAAGCGAGTTTCCACGCAGAAATTCCGATGGATAACGTAAGAGAACCTGCATACCTCTGCACACGCTGGACACCATGCGTGCGCAATGTTTGGAGACAGTCTGATATGGCGACACCTTGACAGAAAGGCGGAGGGAGAAAATGCAAAACTTGCTCCCTGAGCATTCTTTTACGTATTATTTTACTCAGAGTTTTATACATGTGGCCCCAGGTCTCATTGTATTCGTCCTTGTTTATGGATGTGTGTATAATTAAACTAACGTGTACCAATGCACTGTACAATATAACAGAATGAACCCCTGAATTAATTTTCTACTTTGTGATTGAAAAAAATAAGAAATATTAGAGTATTGCACTTATCCATGTTCATACAAAAACAAAACTATACAAAATGAATGAATGTATTGAGGCGTAGTTTAACTGGATCTCTCTTCACTCATTCTAGTGAGATTCATGAGGCAAAAGGAATACATTTTACTTAAATGTAAACCAACAAAACGAACGAACGAACGAATGAATTAATCTTTCAGGTAGGTAGAAATGAGCTTCTAATTAATTTTCAGTAGCGCCTTTGTTTGCAATAACAACTTAACTAACATCCTTATACAGTCAAGCCGGAAAGTCTGAACACCCCTTTCACCTTCTCCACATTTTATTACGTTACAGACTTATACGACAATAGATTGAGTTCATTTTTTGCCTCAAACATCTACACACAATAGCCAATTATGACGAAGTGAAAACAGGTTTTTAGAAAATATGCAATTTTATTTTACTGACAAAAATAGGTTATTTAGGGGTTACATATCTGTACACACCCTTAGCCTAATACTTGGTTGCACCTTTGGCAGCGATTACAGCTTCAAGGCGTCTTGGGAAAGAAGCTACGAGCTTGGCACACTTGTTTCTGGACATTTTTGCCCATTTCTCTTGGCATATCCTTGCAAGCTCCATCAGGTTGGATGGGGAGCGTCGGTACACAGCCATTTTCAGCTCTTTCCACAGATGTTCAATTGGATTCAGGTCTGGTCTCTGGCTGGGCCACTCAAGGACATGCACAGACTTTCTCCGAAGCCACTCCTTTGTTCTCTTGGCTGTGTGCTTCGGGTCGTTGTCATGTTGGAAGGTAAACCTTCGCCCCAGTCTGAGGTGCAGAGCGCTCTGGAGCAGGTTTTCTTCAAGGATCTTGGTGTACTTAGCTGCATTCATCTTTCCCTCTATCAGGACTAGTCGCCCTGTTCCCGCTGCTGAAAAACATCCCCACATCATGATGCTGCCACCGCCATGCTTCACTGTAGGGATGGTATTAGCCAGGTGATAAGCGGTGCCTGGTTTCCTCCAAACGTGACGCTTGGTATTCAGGCCAAAAAGTTCAATTTTGGTTTCATCAGACTAGAGAATCTTGATTCTCATGGTTTGAGAGTCCTCTAGGTGCCTTTTGGCAAACTCCAAGCGGGCTGTGATGTGCCTTTTACTAAGGAGGGGCTTCCGTCTGGCCACTCTACCATAAAGGCCTGATTGGTGGAGTGCTTCCTGGATGGTTGATCTTCTGAAAGGTTCTCCCATCTCCACAAGGATACGCTGGAGCTCTGTCAGAGTGACCCTCGGGTTCCTGCTCATCTCCCTGGCCAAGGCCCGTCTTCCCCGATTGCTCAGTTTGGCTGGGTGGCCAGGTCTAGGAAGATTCTTGGTGGTTCCAAACTTCTTCCATTTATGAATGATGGTGGCCACTGTGCTCTTTGGGACCTGTAAAGCTGCAGAGATTTTTCCGTACCCTTCTCCAGATCTATGCCTTGACACAATCCTTTTTCTGAGGTCTGCAGATAATTCCTTTGACCCCATGGCTTGGAGTTTGCTCTGACATGCACTGTCAACTGTGGGACCTTATATAGGCAGGTGTTGGCAATCCCCAATCATGTCCAATCAATTGAATTTATCACAGGTGGATTCCAATTAAGTTGTAGAAACATCTCAAGCAGTATCAGTGGAAACAAAATGCACCTCAGCTCACTTTTGGGTGTCATATCAAAGGGTGTGCACACTTGTGTACATATGATATTTTACATTTTGATTTTTAATAAATTAGCACAAATGTCTAAAAACCTGTTTTCACTTTGTCATTATGGGCTATTTTGTGTAGAATTTTGAGACAAAAAATGAACTATTGCATCCATTCACCGCCCTTGTTTTAAACAGACTACATGTTAATTCAGGCAAAATATAAATTACTGCATAACTGAAACTAACACTGCACACATCTAGTACTTGAAAGACATTGCCGAACGAAGTGTGAAAACAATACAAACGCCGTGACTTACTGAGGACTGTAACTGCAGTTAAAGCGCCATACTTGGCAACAGCGGAATACTGAACTGATTCCCACATCGGACCCACCGGCACAGAGCTGTCAAAACATAGGAAAGAGGACTGTCTTCTCGATTGACTGAGCTATCCTGGAGATAGCCTACCGTGCAGTTTTGTTCAGGATGCTTCCTGCTATAGACGTGGCTATGAATAGATTTAGTCCAAGCAACTTAAAATAAAAGATTAACGTCTGTCTTCAGCTTACGGAGCGATTACGCTCTTCCGCGCGTAGAGAACTGAACAATGTAGGCTATAGCGCTGTTGACGAACAGTTAAACAGTTCAAGGGAAGGAAAATGTGCTCTTTATCTGAGACTGTAGCATTTACCATTTCAACCAATGAAAGCTTACTATTTACGGGAAGTGTGTCTACACTGAAAATGTAGACTAATGTCATGTAAACTTGCATGTGGTTGCCCTACCCGACATTGCGTCTGATCTGTTTTTTTTTTTTTTTTTTGCAAAATTGTTCTGTTTGTATTCTACAGATTGTTTCACAAGCAGAAATGACCTCCTTAAGGCGTTTAATTAGATTCTCGGATTGTTTATAGGTTCTTTGTTTTATCGAAATTAAATCGTGCATGTCCCCTATAAAATGGATACCCCCAGCTCATCGTGTTTGATATAGGCTAGCCTACAGTTTGTAAAATGTGTAGAGCTACTACATTAGTCACCTCCAAGGCTATTGGGGATTTATTTTTATTATGGTAAATTAGGCTACTTTATAATGCCCGTGTTTATAGGCCTATATTATCCATTATAAGTAGCCTACACAATGCATCCCCCTTCTCGATTAACTTCAGTTATCCTGTTACACGCACCTAAGACGAACAAAATTAATGGGGACGGCCCGGGGTTGCTTTAATTGTTCCCCTGCTCAGTGTCGTCAAGGTTCTGGGTGTATTTTATACTTCTGGCAAAATAATGAATAGGCCCACGGGGGTGAACTATTCCCATAATTAATTGTCTGAAACTTTTGCCCTGCCGACCAAAATTCAAAAACATGGCTGACTGACTTGTTACCAAAATGTATATTAGGTTAATTATTTTACTTAGCTTTAACCTGTTTAGATTTTAGTTGTTTGATTGTTTGTTTTCTTTGGTTTACCATTTACTGTTACTTTTAGTTGACATTAATATTGTATAGCATTCTATACCTCACCTGGTCATTTACTGTGGCTATATGTTTTTAAAAAACTTTTTAATGCATTATTCATATTGGGTCTGATCAAGTGAGCCCATTACAACATGTAGTCAATGTGTGCAGTGGTTAGCACTGTCGCCTCACAGCAAGAACCGAGTTCGAATCCCGGCCGAGGGCCTTTCTCTGTGGAGTTTGCATGTTCTCCCCGTGTCCGTGTGGGTTTCCTCCAGGTACTCCGGTTTCCTCCAAAGACATGCAGGTTAGACTAAAAAACACTAGCTAGGCAGCTATCCAGAGACCGATAGCTAACTTTGCAGTTAGCTCTACACAATTAACCCAGAAACCTAGTTTGCTATAACCTGATAAAATGGTGAGTAGCTTATCACATATTATTTAAAAAAATATATCTATAACAAGAAGCAAGAATGTAATGATCCTGATGGAAGAATGTTTTCCAGTTTCATCAAAATTGAATTACATTAAAAACCAGTACTAAAAATCGTCTTTCATAATTTGCATACCACTCATTTTTGATGGGGTTCAGGTTGAGGTCTGGAGACTGAGATGTCCATTGGCAGTAATGTTGTGGTCAGTTAACCAGTTGGTTGATTCAGAGGTCATTGCCCTGCTGAAAGATCCATTTCCCAATCAGCTTGAGCTTCCTGGCAGAGGAAACCATGCAGGGGGTATTTCACAAAGCAGGCTTACTGAGTTAGCTGGATAACTCCACTTAGTAAAACCCAGAACAGCTCTTTTTAGTTCAGTCCATGTTCCAGATTCTGGGTTCTACTCAGTGCAGTTATCCAGCGAACTCAGTAATCCTGCTTTGTGAAATACCCCCAAGTGTCTTCGTACTTGCTGGAGTTCATGATTCCACTGACCTTAACAAGACCAGTAGGGCGGCACGGTGGTGCAGTGGTTAGCACTGTTGCCTCGCAAGAAATCCCGGTCCTGGTCCTCTCTGCGTAGAGTTTGCATGTTCTCCTCGTGTTTGCGTGGGTTTCCTCCGGGCACTCTGGTTTCCTCCCACATTCCTCCTGTATGTCAGGTTAGGTCAACTCCTGCCATTGCCCTTGACCAAAGCACAGGCCTCAGAACTGGAGTTGGTCCCCGGGCACTGCGCTGTGGCTGCCCACTGCTCCTAAGTGGTTAGGATGGGTCAGATGCAGAGGACAAATTACCCCATGGGGTCAATAAAGTATAACTTAACAAGACCAGTAAATTCATGATTCCACTGACCGGACCAGTAAAGACAAAACAACCCCAAAACATCAAAGATTCACCATCATAGTTCACAGCAGGTCGCAGGTAATATGTTCTTTTAAAGAGTCAAATAGGATACAATGAGTGGCAATGAATAACTGTGAAGCTTGTCTTTCTGGGAAAATATGACTTGTTAACAAAAATCTTTTTCCCTGAGCAGTTGTTTTAGCTAAATAAATATAATTTTCCCATTTTTTGGCGTACACTATAGCTCATTGTTCGGGACTGTAGGAAAGTTAAATATTTTTTAATATGTAAATATGTAAGTTTACATACACTAAGTTGACTGTGCCCTTAGATTTTTAATATTCACATATCACATATCCTTTGCATGCCATGACTTCCTGATGTCTGTGACCCAACAACATCAAAAGACTCTTGATATCTTATTTTCTGGTACTCTTACAAGCGATACTATATATGTCTCTGCATTTGAATGGATCTCTATGGGAATTTGGGGTTGGGACTAGATTTAGCTGTAAATTATGGTGGAACAGTATGGAATACATGATTGGTAAAATGGCTGTAAGTCATCAAGGGTCTGACGTATGAAACAAGCCTCAAACCATCACTCTGCTGCCAGATATGCAGTAGATATGGATGGATCATTTTAACAATTGTTTCTCCTGACAAATTTTCCTATTGAACTCTATGGAAAAATAAGTCAGGAGAAGAAACCCTTCAAGTTATCCATCCATATCTACTTGATGACTTAGAGCCATTTAGCCAACCATGTGTTTACATACTGTTTCAGTGTATTTTACAGCTAAATCTAGTCCCACCCCCAAATTCCCATAGAGATCCATTCAAATGCAGGGACGCTATAGTATCGCTTGTAAGAGTACCAGAAAATAAGATATCAAGAGTCTTTTGATGTTGTTGGGTCACAGACATCAGGAAGTCATGGCATGCAAAAAAAATGCGACCAAATATTAAAAATTTAAAGGCACAGTCAACTTAGTGTATGTAAACTTCTGACCCACTGGAATTATGATATAGTGAATTAAAAGTGAAATTATCTGTCTGTAAACAATTGTTGGAAAAATTACTTGTGTCATGCACAAAGTAGATGTCCTAACTGACTTGCCAACACTATAGTTTGCTAACATGAAATCTGTGGAGTGGTTAAAAATTAGTTTTAATGACTTCAACTTAAGTGTATGTAAACTTCTGACTTTACATGTGAACTTTTATAACTCTGTTTTTGTTAGAATTTAACAGGGAATAATAATATTACTTGCTACTTGAAATAATGGTAGTGATGCCTGTGATACGCCTCATGCTATAAGCTGGTCAACTAGCAGACGGGAAAGGCGGAGCATGTAGAAACGCAGGCATCTTCGTTCAAAATAGTTCAACTGGAGCCTGTACCCCGACTAAAGTGCTGCATGAGCAACTAAGGTCGCTGGGTACATAGGTGCCGCAGGGCAAGATGGAGAAGGGAGAACTGTGGCACTAGAGGTAGCCAACCGTCAGTGACGGGACTGGCTACCAAATGCTAGCCAGGGGGCCTGCAGGATCAGCCCTGCTCCCGAAAGGAACGCTGAGGGCCTGAGGAGTTGGATGAAGGCCCCAAAAGACCTGGTGTACACCAGAGCGTATCAGCTCCGCTGTCCTGCAAGACTGCTCCAGCGCAGCATCTGCTGGGGTCGGAAGGACCGCATGCAGTCCTGGTCCGCCAGACTGACGTGTGTGAATGAAACCATGGAATGCCCCGGGACCTGGGCCTGAGCACTATCCCCATGCATCATGGTGTCACCACTCACAACATCTCCACCACTGAGTCACTGGGGGCAGCGGAGGACACGCCCTGCAGCAATATCTCCAGTACACCAACAGCCGTTGGTGTCGGCTAGCCAAGCCAACAAAGCAGAGGCCTAATAGGCCTTGCACAGGTGACTAACACTGTAGCCCGACAGTGGTTATTGAGATGCAGGGAATCACGTCGGCAGTGCAAGCAGCCCCTGCGCAACCGTAGGTCCATTACCGTCCCACAGGATGCAGCACTTGCCAGATTAGCCAGCTGGGCCCTGGGTGGTGCAAAGGTTCCAGGAGGCTGCTAGAATTATTGTAACTCAATCATGAAGTCAGGAGGAAGCGGCAAACCTCTAGTTGAAGCACTGGGGGGCGTGATCGTGTCAACTTAAGCTCGACACATAGGGCCAGATTCAGAGTTGAGATAAGCATGCGCAAATGGGACTTACTCCTGAAATTCCGCGTAGCTTAAGCTATTTGTGATTCAGACATTTGTCTCTGCAGTATATACGCGGCATTACGCGCACGGGGTGGAGAAATGAGCCCTCGCTGGCTACGCCTACGTGTTTATGTAACTTACACGCCCACTGACAGCATTGTAGTTTTTCAAAAATGTGGAAGAGGTAAACGTATACGTCATTTTTACGTATACCTCTACCAAAATTTCATCTTTATCTGTGGATATTTCAGTACAGAAATAATTTTGTCCAGCCACAAAGAGAGACCTAATTAGTTGTGCCTTAATCTGTAAAATAAGGTTAATGATGTTTTTCAGTGGAATTACCCTTTAATACTCTCAATAATGCAAGTTACATTATGATAAAATCACCACACCTAAAAAAAATACAAGACTTCCTCTCAACATAACATTTATTGTTCTGTCCAATGCTTTTTTTTGCAGAACTCACACAGACACATAAACAAGCACACATACCCCTCAAACATACACTCACACACCCTTCATACATACGAATAACCATCCACACACACCCCTTACACATACACACTCACCACCCACTCACTCAATGACATCATTTTTTGTGTCGTAAAATTTATCGCTTGTAAAAAGCACAAATAAATAATATGCTGATTTATATACACACACTGTATTTATTTGTAGCTTCTCAAAGGTCATGATGGATTTGAGGATGGAAATGACTCAGCCCATGATGAAAATAGAGGAAATTACTCAATTAGGCCTGTGTGTTCATTGCTTGCTGGAATTTTTTTTTATAAATGTTGTGTTAAGAATGTTAAGAGAATGTCTTGCGTCTTTTTCTAGCTGCAGTAGTTGTACAAACACCAATTCCAAAAAAGTTGGGACAGTGTATAAAATAAGTAAATAAAACAGAATTTAAAGTAAATAAAAACAGAAAGCAATGATTTGCAAATCCTTTTAGACCGGTAGTCAATTGAAAACAGTACAAAGACAAGATATTTAATGTTTTAACTAATCAACTTTATTGTTTTTTGTAAATATAGGCTACGCTCATTCTAAATTTGATGCCTGGAACACATCCAAAAAAAGTTGAGACAGGGGCATGTTTACCACTGTGTTACATAACCTTTCCTTTGAACAACACTCAGTAATCTTTAGGGAACTGAGGACACAAAGGGCCGGATTCAGAGATTAAGTGCCTCTCCTGCGCGGATTTAACGTGGGATGAGATACATCGTATTCTAACCTGCGCTACGCGGATGCGTTTCTCAAAATGTGAGTGGCACAGGGCTGTTTCTTGTACCTGCCCCTTGGGTTGCTAAAAAAAATGTGTGTGTGGGTATACATTTTCAAGGTGTCAGTGACATTGTCTTTAATAACCGCATTTGCCTTTTGGAAAATCCTGCATCGTAGTTGCTCTTGCGTGATGGGGAAGGCAGTGAACGTATTAATCTGTCACATTGATAAAATGATCATAGCTCCTATTGATGACTTGGATATACCCACAATCAAAAGAAATTATCGCTGGACAGTGATTGCACGCTATATTATTAAGTAAACAAATAAATTGTTGTATATTATATTTACTGAACGATTCACTTAATAAAGTCATGAAGCCTACGGTGGTTGAACACAATAGCCTATATGCGACATCTTCAACTTAATAAGCTGTGCTGACACAAATCATCTCTCTGTCAAAGCGAATATGATCCAGACACTGTCTATCATTTAATCCATCTAATATGTGTCTGGTATGATATACCAGATGGTCAATCATAGCCTAGTTTTCTTTTTTACTGTCATACTTTTTCTCTTTATGACAGCTCTTTGATAATTCTAAGTAGGCTAGGCAAAGGAAAATGAGACCAATATTATTTTCAAAGAACATGCACTCATTCTAATATCCATTTTTGTGAAAGATGCTGTATTTTTCATAATCATCTATTGGCGGCGCTAGACATGAACTACCTTTTTTTTCCCGAACAAAGCGCGCGGGGTGGAGATTTGATGAAAAGGAGGCCTGTCTGCAAGATACACGTATTCATTATATATATATTATATTTAATAATTTTTTTCGGCACAACTTTGTTCAGAAAAAAAGGAGGTTTATGTCTAGCGCCGCCAATAGATGATTATGAAAAATACAGCATCTTTTGCAAAAATTGATTAGAATGAGTGCATGTTATTTTAAAATAATATCAGTCTTATTTTGACTAGCCTACTTGCAATTATCAAAGAGCTGACCTTTGACTAGCCTACTTGCAATTATCAAAGAGCTGTCATAAAAAGAAAAAAACGTACAAGTAGGCTATGGTTGACCGTCTGGTATTTCATACCAGACCAATATTAGATGGATTAATTGATAGACAGTGTCTGGATCTCACACAAGAAGCGTATAACTGGAGGTCAGAGAAAAACAAAAGAAAGCCCGCGTAAAAAGGGCTTTTTACAGCTCTAGGTGCGAAAGAGCTGAACAAAAGGTAACAGGTCGAGGAGTATAAAGGAATAACGAGAGAAAAGGAAACAAAAAGACTAAATAAATCTTTACCCTAACTCTAACCGGACTACCTATTAGGGCTGCACCTAACGATTATTTTTTATCGATTAATCTAACGATTATTTTTTCGATTAGTCGATTAATCTAACGACTAATTCATTCACTATTCTAATGGTTACTTTTTTATTACTCGATTAATATAACAATTAATTTACCCAAAATAAATATCAAAAACTTGTCTCATTAATATTTCAATATTTTATTCAATCATCTTCTCTTAAAAACAAACAAATGTAACAAGAAACAAAGTATACATGCTGTCAGAAAGCTCAGCAGCCATCTGGGGTGTGCATGGATTTGGGTTCCTTTTGTGGAAAAAGTCCTCCACACTGCTTTGCCTCATCCTGAAAAAGAGACACATAAAGCACTTTAGAATAATGATATTAGTGGCATATTTTAAAATTAGTCTAATTTCCACATCACTGCTGTGTTATGATATTAATAATAATAATAATAATAATAATAAGACCATTTTCGTCAGATGCCTGATCAGAAAAATACTGGACCTCAAATTCAAAAGGATTGCTGTGACACATAGATTAATTTAATCACTGTATGTCAACCCTTTCCCTGAACTGGATAATCAGTATTTTTACTTAAGTACTTGACTTAAAACTTAAAATGGTTATGACCTGGATTTATTTCATCACTGGAGTAATATGCAGTTAAGATAATCACTGGTAAATCTATTTTTGCATCAGTGTGGGGCAAGGAAAATAATTGAAACGATTTACAGACTGTAACAACAGTAACAACAGAAAATATAAAACGGCCGAATAACAACGTTAGATGAAGCATGGTGTAACGTTATGTTAGCAGCGGTACAGAAATTACTTTTAACATGGGGGCGATGAAGAAACATTTAGAAAATCTATTTTAAGTGACTACTACTAACAGAAACACGTTCGCGTGTTGATAATCCTAATATATCATGCTTAGTGGGTGGGGACAAAAAGTAAACAGGACTTACGGTGCTGTCTTGCTGCCGTCTTGACAAAGCGGTCCGGGATGCTTTCGCTTCAAGTGTTCATGCATAGCAGTTGTACTGCTGTGATAAGCCATTTCCAATTTGCAGAGCTTACAGAGCACCACATTGTTGGGTCTCTGTCTAAAATACTCCCACACTTGCTCGTGGGCGAGGTTTTTTAGCTGCAGCTTGTTCTTCGGGGGAATCCATGCTTTGACTGGGCGCAGCCATCTCACTTCATTGCGACGCGCCGACGCACGTTATGCAAATCGACGTATTTCCGTAATCGATGACGTTGATTACGTCGACGAGTCGCCCCAGCCCTACTACCTATGTTTCTTATTTGTAACAACCAGAAACATAGAGACCGCAATCCTATACCTTACCGACTTCGATGTCAAATAGCAAAGACAATATCGAAGCACAGGAAAGCGGAAACCCTGAGCTTATATAGCCAACAGAAAACTCAAAACAGGTGAGAGGAATCACAGCAGAGCGACAGCAAAACACCGGAAGATTTCTCCGATAGATTTCCCCAACGTCGCCAAAAGAAAGAACAACCGCAGAAACAACCAGAGGCTGCCAGAAACCATGACAATTTGTGGTTGGAATGAAATGAAAGCACACGTTTGCAGACGCTCTGATTTGTCCTCAATCGCCTCCTCGAGGACTCGGGTTGATAGCCTGATTGTTTCTTTTTTAACAAAAACAAAAGTTTCCGGCAAAGCTCTATCTTTTCAGTGATCTCAGAGACCCTCCCCAAATCTCTTGACCTTGGCTTTAAAGGGGTTCATCTGAGGTCAACGCGTGGACACTTCTAAGTTGTTGTTATGAGCAAGTAAGTCGTTCAAACCGTAATACCCATATTATCATAATTCCAATGCAGCATTACGACACTTCCACAGCAGGGGTCGCGTTAGGCCGGCAATTGCCGGTTTTTTACCGTTGTTTTATGACAAAGGCCGGAAAATGTAATTCCCTCCGGACATTCAGGCCGGTAAAAAATAAATAAATAAAATAAATAACTCTGCAATATAGCCTAGTAATTTAACATATTTAGTCTCAATATCACAGCAATTTATCATTAGGCCTTGATATAATCAGCATTTGTTTTTCTTGTTAAATCAATAGCCTACACTCTTCTGGTCTGATTTTCCCGAAAGCGTTGTTCGTTAACGTTAGGTCAGATCCCAATTGTCACGTGTCGTTGCTGCCTCTTTTTCCTTATAGCATCTTCCGCAACTCTGCAATTTGCCTTGGAGTAAAGAAATGTTAAAATCGTTATTCTGAAGAACAATGTGTTCTAATAAACTAATGATGCAAAAATCAAGACAGCTTCTTTTGTTGAGAAAACATTACGCATGCAGTCACGCACACCAAATGCGCGATTTTAATGTAATTCATCCGCTTGTGCAAGGCGAAGCTGTAATATTGAATTTTTATATTATTTATATTATTCCTTTATTTTCAAATCGTTTTCAGTCCAAAATATAATACTACGCTGTAACATATGTTGTTAGGCTACATCATTAAATGCACCTGCCTGTCGTTCATGCATTGAAAATAGATATGGCCGTTTTTTTTAAATCATATGTCCGACAAACTGTAATCATTCCGGACATTCTGGCCGGCAGTTTAAAATCCTAATGCGACCTCTGTTCCACAGTTCGTTTGGAAAATAGTATGTATGGAGGATATTTTTTAGTATACTGCACGTCGCATACTAAACAGTACACAGCTGCTAGTACACAGGAGACAGGGCACAGTAGATAGGGCTCTGATTTGGACACAGCTTACTCTGGCTGGGCTCATCTTCAGCCTTCAAAAATTTGAGGTCCTCTGGAAGGCGATGAATAAGCACTCTCCCAACCTATGAATGAATGAATTAATGTGTAATGTCCGTTGGGATGTGTTTTGGTATTGTTGTTAAGTTACATTCACATGTAAAAAACAAATACAAACCTTGCCGCTGTGGAGGTACTGGTATGCCTCGGTGCTTTTGAAGTTTCTCATCTTACCGACATCCACACCGAGGGAAAGAACGATCGTAGTTGAAAATATCTTCGTATGTTAAATCTGGCCATATCTTAATGTTGTCTTCCCATGATTAACAGTTTGCGGATTTGGGAGCGATACACCACCAACAGTGTTTAAAAATGTTTGCGTAGTTATG
Source organism: Synaphobranchus kaupii (assembly GCA_029718625.1). Classification (NCBI taxonomy): domain Eukaryota; kingdom Metazoa; phylum Chordata; class Actinopteri; order Anguilliformes; family Synaphobranchidae; genus Synaphobranchus; species Synaphobranchus kaupii. Next base: position 69,334,249 of record CM056382.1, on the reverse strand, counting down.
TTCACACATTTTGATAACATTAGCAGGCTAACAGAGCTGTATCAGCACTAGCCACGATCATCACCGGAAGTTTCACGCAGAAAAGGGCCGGATTCAGAGATAGCCAGCTTAAAGGTTGTATCAGCGATTTTGGGTGACGTCACTTCTGAAGCGAAATCCCAAACAAACAGAGCCAGCTCCAGCTCAGAGCCAATTATGTTATGTTTTAAAAAATAGTGTTCAAGCATCCAGAATTATAACCACGTTAATAACGTTTGTAAGAAACCAAACCGTTTGTAAATCCGTCAAGATTTCAGCGAGATAAGAGTATTAGCGTATTAGTATCACCCACCCCTTGTCGGTGATTGGTTGGAATACTGTTTATTTTGGTTTTGAGTGGTTGGTAGTACCATTTGTTTTTGTGTACGATCTCGGAGCATAGGCTGCCTACAGAGACGCGGTTTTTTGACGGCCTGCTTATGGGGCGGGCAGCTAGCGGATCGTGAGGAAAAATCAGATGAATGTGATCATTTATGTTTCGACCCAAAATCGCTGATACAACCTTTAAGTCATGCACTTAAGTGCCTCTCCTGCACGGATTTAACGCGAGCTGACTTAAGCCTAGTCACCGGCTCGCGTCAGACTCACGTCTCAGCTCTGTCTCATGAACGTAAAGCGACCTTAAGCGTTTATTTACGCTTCAAGTCTATTTTTTCGACAATACGCGTGTAAAACGCGAGGTTGATGTCAAATAAAAAGGCACTCAATAGCCTACATGTCAAACTTCGGGTTGTTGTCATTTTATCATTGTAATCATTAAACTTTTATCATATTAGCTTATTATCTCACCTTGTTCTGTGTTTTCATTATTTCCGATGGCATGTTTTCTCCCGGTTTATTTATTGATTCTGTATTGTGTAATCAGTTTTGAAAAGTGGTATACAAATAAAGTTATTATTATTGTATATCTTTATCAGAGCCTATATGATTATCTGGGGGAAACATTGTTTATTGTGGTTCATCATCTAGGGGTCAAAACACACCTCTTTTGCACCAAGTTTGCTGAAAGCAGCAACCTGAACGCAAGGAAATGTGCGGGCAATACGGAAGCTGTATAGACAGTCGCTTCAGGGACGCGTTAACGCTGTCGTTATGCGAGTGCGACGCTCACGTGACGCTGACGTAACGGCTGCGGTTTAGACTAGGGGTTAAAGGTGCATTCTCACCAAATCCGGCGAGGTACATCAATCGGACGCATTCTATTCATTTTCTATGGAGAGGATGCGATGCGATCGCATGGTGCCTGATGGATCTGGCGTGGCGACTGTGTGGTTCGTTCGCCGGTTCTGAATTTGAATAGGTAGATTCCAAACCTACTTTAGGCAAATGAATGCATCCGCCGTTGCTCACAATACTCGGATCAAACGGTCAAAGTAGGCATTTTAGATCAAATATGAATCAAGATTTAGCAACTGCATAGACTATTTCTCACCTCAAATGTTTTCAGAAACGTAATTTAATGGACCCTTTAAGTGGTATAAAAGAAAGTTTATTAACAGGCCGCCATATTGTTCTGGTTTGAAAACGCAGGCAAAATACGTCTAACCAATCAGGTGCTGTTAATATTCCCATGTAGGGTACTGAACCCATCTAATAGCCCACCAAACGCAAAGTTTGGGGTTCCTGCGCGTCCCCATGCGTTGTCGCCAGATTTGGTGAGAATTCTCCTTTACGCCGTATTCTAAATTGTGTTGCGCAGGTGCTTATCTCAAAATGTGGGTGGTACAGGGCATGATATTCTAATTACCTGTTTCCTGTACCTGCCCCCCAGGTTGCCAGGTATCTACTAAATAAATGTTTGTGGGGTTTTCAATGTGTCAGTGACAGTGCCTTTAATAACTGCATTTGCCTTTTGGAAAATCCTGCCTTTGCGCATCGTAGTTGCTCTTGCGTGACAGGGAATAGGCATGCAGTGAATGTACATCGCATTGATAAAATCATCATAGCTTCTATTGATGACTGGGATATATCCGTCACACAAAATAAATAATCGCTGGACAGTGGTTGCATGCAATATTATTAGGTAAACATATAAATTGTTGGATTTGCTGAAAAAAAAAAGATTTAAAAATCTAATATTTTTTTTACGATTTACCTAATAAAGTCATGTAGCCTATGGTGGTTGAACACAATAGCCTATATGCAACGTCTTCAACTTAATAATTTTCGAGAAGCTGTGCTGACACAAATCGTCTCTCCATCAAAGCGAATATGATCCAGACACTGTCTATCAATGAATCCATCTAATATGTGTCTGGTATGATATACCAGACAGTCAATCATAGCCTACTTTTACGTATTTTTCTTTTTATGACAGCTCTCTGATAATTGCTAGTTAGCTATGCAAAGGAAAATATGACCAATATTAATTATGTTCAAATAACATGCACTCATTCTAATATCCAATTATGCGAAAGATGCTGTATTTTTCCTAATAATCTATTGGCGGCGCTAGACATAAACAACCTTTTTTTCCGAACAAAGTTGCCCGGGAAAAAATTATTAAGTGAAAACTCATGAAATACGCATATCTTGAACAACTTCCAGACACGCCTCATCAAATCTCCACCCCGTGCGCGTAATGCTGCGCATCTACTGGAGAGTCAAATGTCTGAATCACAAATAGCTTAAGCTACGCGGAATTTCGGGATAAGTAAAAATAAAATAAATCTTTAAGCGCAGAAAAAAATCCACTGTGTGTGAGCTTCTATTATTTTATTTCAGTAGGCTAATACTTAGTAATTCTTACTCTTGGAAGAACAAACTCCTAACTACCTTACAGAAGAGACCAGAATTATGCCTGTAGTTAAAACAAGACTGTAATTGTTAGGTTCAAAGTGTGCCAACCGAAAGTGCTGTACGAAAGAAAGAGGAATTTCTTTTCAGCTTTGACAAAGTAAGTACTGATACTTTTCTGATTAGAACGACAAAAAGATACCAAGTGAGGCTATTATTTATGGTTACACAGTGGCACAAGTGAGGGAACGGAGGCTATGTAGCTTGCTAGTTGTAGATAGCCAGCTAGGTAGACAGCTCTTTGATGCCACCTAACTTCACCTAACCTAAAGAGGCAATATACACTCTTTGTCATTCTCTCTCTCTCTCTCTCGCTCTCTCTCTCTCTCTCTCTCTCTCTCTCTCACACACTTATTTATTTATTTTTATTTATTCAGGAGATACCTCTTGAGTTTAAAAATCTCATTTCCAAGAGTGTCCTGACCAAAAATTGGTAGCAGCAGTCACAACAAAGTTACAGACAGACAAAATTTAACAAGTTAAAGCACAAGAAAAGAAAGATCATTAATTAATAGTCAATGCACCTAAATCACAGGTAATAGACATCATCAAAAACATAAGCATGTCAAGGAAGCTGCCTCCATATCTTTAACAAACCTTTTAAAAACATTTAGTGAGACACGTGTTTCCATAAACTTTTTTTTTGCAGGGAGTTCCAGGTTGAAGGAGCAAAGTAACTGAAAGCTTTTTTACCTGCTTCTGTCCATACTAAGGGGACAGATAAAAGCATGAGATGCTGAGACCTCAAAGAATATCCACCTGCATTAGTCCTACTAAGATATGAACATAAGTAGGGGGGCAAAAGGCCAAGGATCGCCTTATAAATAAAAATATGCCAGTGTCTGAGTCCAGTACCAGAAATATGCCAGTGTGGCTAGAGCAGGCAAACCAACCTTGGCATATAAGGTGCAGTGATGTGTAAGAGCCTTAGAGTTAGTTATGAATCGTAATGCACCATGGTAGATCATGTCAATCGAACTGAGACACTTTCCAGAAGCATGCGAATATAAAATGTCCCCATAATCAATGACTGGAAGAAAAGTGGCAGCAACAAGCCTCTTTTTAGCTTCAAAGGAGAAGCAAGCCTTATTTCTAAAATAAAAACCAAGCTTTAGTTTTAGCTTGCTTGTGAGTTGCTGAACATGATTTTCAAAAGACAAAGAATCATCAATTAAAATTCCAAGATACTTATAAGATGAAACTGTTTCAATCTCCTTTCCTGTTTTTGTAATGATAACAGGTAGGTTTAACGGTCTATTCTTTGATCTATTAAACCACATTCATTTAGTTTTGCTTGCATTTAAGACCAACTTCAATCTACATAGATTTAGTTGCACTGAGTCAAAAGCAGTTTGCAAGTTATCATACGCCAAAGCAAAAGAGGAAGCACAACAGTAGATAATGGTGTCATCAGCATAAAAGTGCAGGTTTGCATCCACATTACATCCAAGGTTATTAATATAAATGGTAAAACAAAAGTGGCCCTAAAACAGCACCCAGGGGCACTCCAGAATGCACAGGCAGTAAATCAGAGGTGAGACCCCTAAACTGAGTACATTGAGTTCTACCTGACAAGTAGTTTTCAAACCATTCCACGGCCTGATAGTCCTATCCCAATCAACCTCTTCTTAAGAATAGCATGGTCCACCGTATCAAATGCTTTCGATAGATCAATATAAAGGGCAACACAGTGTAGCTTTTTATCAAGAGCTTCTGTGAAATCATTGATAACCTTCATTGCTGCTGAAATAGTACTGTGCCTTTTCCTAAAACCTGATTGGACAGTAGATAGAGTAGCATTTGTGTATAGAAACTCCTTAAGCTGAACACTGACCAAAGTTTATAGGACCTTAGCAAGAGTTGAGAGCTTAGAAATAGGCCGGTAATTGTTTAAGATAGCTGGGTCTCCCCCCTTTAACAGAGGGAGAACATACGTTGACTTCCAAATCTTAGGGATTTCATTGCATTTGAGGGTGAGGTTAAAAAGATAGGTCAATGGCTCAGCAATGATATCTGCAGCTAGTTTTAAGAACCGAGGGTCAAGAAGATCAGGACCTGCAGGTTTTTCAGGGTCAAGGGCTAAAAGGGCATCATGTACTTCCTGAAAAAGAAAAGGAGAGAGGCTGAATTTTAGTCTACTATTTGGTGAATTGTCTAAACAAGGTTGTACAGTTGGTTTACACAAGTAAACACACAAATAAGTGTCTGTTAAAAACATTTGAAACTACCAGTACATGCTATCTCCTACTGCCTTGGGTAGACCGAGCAAGCATGCAAATGTTAGCTAGCAGACTAGTGTTAGCTGACATCACTTAAAAGGCAGTATTTAGCTGTTACGGGCTTGTGTAATGCTAACTTAATAGCCTGCTACCTGTAATCATGGTAGCTACATTATGGCTAAATGTGTTACCCATGCGGTGCTGTCCATATGCCTAACTAGCATGCTAGTTCAGCTTAGCCTTGCCTGTAGCCAAATCATCATTGCTAACATTGCTGTCACCGGGTCTTCATTGCCCAAGTGTCCATGTCCGCTCATCTCTCAATACATGGTGTATGTAGCAGAAACTCTGGAAATCACCCCGACATTCTGGCACAGAACAAGCAGGGTCCTGTTGATGGTAGGCTAGCCAAATTGTCATTACAGGGCTACTATGCCAAATCAGCTTATGGTTAAGTTATGAACAAGACACTTGTGTTAGTTCAGAAGTATATAATAGCCTAACTAAATTATTAAAAAATCAAAGTATACTTACTTACTACTCACGTAGCTAGAAAATAGCATTATTGCTTTTTTAATGATTAGTGATATAAAGAGTGTGCACTTTTAAACAAAACTGAGAGCCCTGTTAGAAATTCAAACAACTATTGATTTAGTAGTTTATTCTTTTCAAATACTTTTACTGACTTTTTTCGAGTTTACGCCTTTATTAGCTTAGAGACAAATTAACCTGACTACATCAGTGTACAAACGATTATAGATACAAGTCTTTGCTATGGTGTACAACTAAAGGTGCCAGCCTCAATCAGTTTTGGTACATGCTACTGTTTTTGAAAGATTAACTTAAATTAATAAAAAGAGGGTATTTGTATTAATATATATCCTGTATGCATCTTACATCAGAAGTTATGGTCAATTGGTTAGCTACCTTGCTGCAATGATATAGCGGTAGCTTGTATGTATTTATGTCTCTTTATGTAACACCAGCTACAATTTAAAAACTGTCTTGCTAATTTTGTTTAGCATGCTAGTTAGCTAGCTGTCTAGTCTATCATCTTACTTGCTTAATTGGCTACTTAAACCATTATGTCTCAGTCTCCATTGACATGTGGTGAAGATATCAAATGTTTTGCCCAAGTTAACTAAATTATATTAGCGTAAATCAATGTTCAGTCGAAAGTAAGTCTTAAATGTAGCCTAGTGTGTTTCTAGTAGTAGCTTGCATGTAACTATGTCTTTATGTAACAACAGCTACAATTTACTGTCTTGCTAATTGTATCTAACATGCTAGTTAGCTAGCTGTCTAGTCTATCATCTCACTTGCTTAATTGGCTATTTAAATCATTTTCTGTCCATCTCCATTGACGTGGTGAACTAAATCATATTAGTGTAATTCAATGTTCAGTTGAAAATAAGTTTATTTTTATTTTTTATGTAGTATGTTTTCATAGGCAATGGGTGTCAACACCATTCTTATATATCTGTTTATATGGCTTAAAACAACACTTATTTGTTTAGATTTTTTTCATATAACAAGTAGCCTACTAGAAAAACAAAATGGTCGCCCATCTGTAGGTCAAACTGAAAGCACATGGCAGTTTCCTTTATACTCACACAGTGCCTTTACTATTAAATACATGAACTATATTTGAAATATTTAGCAACAATTTGTTTCTGGTGTTATTTTAAACATTGCAAACATATTTTAATCAATCTAATTCACTTTATAATGAACAAAAACGACAAAGGCTTAATTTAGCAAGTAGGACATCTTTAATGATGTCATTCAATCCTCCGCCCTTTTGCAAAGATCGCTACCAATCAACATGCCGCCTGCAACAGAGGAAGTGACGAAAGGATGCTTCCACCAGTGCGAGCTAAAGAGAAGGAAAAACGTCTGCCCACTCGGCGCAGTTATTTATTTTTTTCGGTGGGTGGTAAGCCCGCGAAGAATTTTACTGTTTTGCCTTCAGGTCTGATGTTGTAACTGTCAGTTTTATACAAGGGAAAGGTGAGTCTGATATTTTAAATTTACTTTATATGTCGTGTGGCACTGTGCATGGTTCTAATTCGCGCGTCTCATTGTCCTAGCTAATGTTAAACGACATGCAAACCGAACATCACATTGTGATGAGGCACTGAGGCTGCAGGACGCCGTACTTATCAGCAGTACGATTGCGCTGTTTCAGGAAACGCGTTTTAAAAAAAACATGTTTTCCTTTTTCAAATATTTATGTGAACGTAAATGCATACTACAACATGCAAACGTGGAATTGTTTAGAAATTCAGAGAACGTCGCCATATGTGCCCAATTGAAACTGTGCTATTGCTTGCTGCTGTAGTTGGAACATAGGCTACAGTGTAGCCACAAAAGCGCATTCTGGCAAGGAACTATTTTTCCTCACCACCCTCGTATATAGCTAACGCGTTACGTCTTGGCTTTAATTGCTAAATGGTTACCACAGGAAAATATGTAATGGCGCATTTCCAACAAAACAATGAGCCATTATGAACGATCATTTTATGGCTTGAAAGAGACCTATATAGCTTGTTAACTGAGTGAGTTATGAATTGATATTCTGAACCCAGTTTGGCAGTTGTCTATGTAATTTAAGCCTAGCTAGCTAGCCAGCTAGGTAACATTAGCTAGCTACTGAATATGAAAGGCGCAGTTGCTATTATTTAGCCTACAGGTAAATTATTAAGGATATCCTAGACATAAAGCATTGGTTTTTGAGTACATTTTGTTGTGAAGTAAATACAATTATTAGTATTCTCATTTCACTTTATAATTTAATTTAATGCATACAATTTATCATTTAAAAAATGAATTCAGGGGAAAAGCCATCATTAAATTTATCTTAGTGATTTTATGGAAATGTATTTAATAAATGATGTAGCTAATATAGCTATAGCTAATTAATATGTAATGTTAATTGATATTTTTTGTTTAGTATATTATCCTTACCACTGCCACATACTAGTTCAGGCAGGTGTTTAGTATTTGTAAAGTCTTAAAACATATATATCGTAAAATATTTTGTCTATTTTAAGTTTTGTACCAGGTATTTTAAGTTTGAGATGTTTTTCTTCTTTTTTAATTTTATTAAAATGCAAATGGTTTTAAGCAAAGGAATGACATGGCAAGTCTATTTTGATTATCATAAATATAAGAAAGCGTGGAGGTAAATTGGTTATAACTTGTAAAATAGCTTGCATCACAGGCTTGTTAATCCTGTCTAGAATGCACACAGTTGGCTGGAGAGTAGACAAGAAAATCACCCAGCATCCTTAGTTTTTTCTTACAGAAATGTCATTACTTGCACGAAGAAGGGGGGGATGTTGCTATCTGCTTTGTTTTCTGTTTATAAAATAATGAAAATAGGATCATTCCTTTTATTGTAAAATCTGAGAAAATCTTTCAGGGAGTGAATTTAGCATTACTATAGAAAGTTGATTAACAGAGACAACCTGCATGTGGTTTCAGAAATAAGCATTTTCAAAACTCAGGCCATGAAAATTTCTGCATGTTTATAAATTTCATATGCATTTTGAACAAATTGACATTAATAGTTATCTTAATGTATCAGACACTGGTGCTGTTCGACAGAGTTTAATAAGCACTTTCAATAAAACCAATACACATAAATGCAAAAATAAATGCACTTGACAAGGTAGTTGCTCAATTAAAAACAGCTTACATTTTGACTGATGCATTTTTATTTTTTAAGTTGGGAAGCCTGGAGATATGAATAACAAAATGTGAGGAACCCATGTGCGAAACGTTAAAAAAAAACTATAACTATATTCACTTTATTCATACACCACCCCGGCATCGGTTCATCAAGTGCCAAGCATCTAGGCCGCGCCCCCTTTAGGGGGCAACCAAGGCTCAAAGAATCGCGTGTTCACAGAGGCGACTGGAGTACAGTCACGTTAGCTAGCAGCATCAGAATGTCGTCTCCAACTACATCTCAGCCTAGCCTAGATCAAACAGTTTGCTATTAACAGGTTGGTTATTTACAGACAACACTTAGCCTAACGCTACTGTACCTGGTGACTCGATAAAATATGTTTAGATGTCCGGATAAGCAATGTCCGGCCACTGTGTCGGGTCATTGATCCACTTGGACGGAGGGAGGCTGAAGGGGCACGACGGCTGACCGATCAACCTTAATTTATTAACACTCAGGTTCAGGCTAGGTAGCAAAATAATTACTAGTCATGTCTATAAAACAAAGCAGGTTTGTTTAACACGAGATGCATACAAACTTGTCAAATTGCATTCATCTAATAGGATCTGCAGGTTTTCGATCCCTCAAAAAGTACCCGTATGTGCCGTTCTGGTCTATAGTGGTATTGAACTTTTAATTTCAAACAAAAACCCCTTACTGCTGACATCTATGATGTGAAAAATTCCGGAAGCTGTGAAACGGCGCTTCATCTGCAAGGGAGCCTCATTTTTGGAGCGGAATGAATGCATTATCGTAGTTCAGCGGATTAGCTCCACCTGCAGTTGCAAAATTACGGGAATATTCAAAGGTGGAAACTTTCCATGCGAATTAACGGGAATATATGGGAATTAACGGGAATATATCTGAATTAACGGGAATTAACAGGAATAAACTGGAGATGTTGGCGTTATTTGTACTAGCTGTATTTACCTCGTCATAAGCAGACATTCATGCCAACATTTGTGAGTAGAACTTTAATGGATTATTTCATTGAACAAAAAACATGAACGTTGAATAAAAGAAATGTATTTCCTAACCCCCCCCACCCCGCAAAAAAAAAATCACATTCAAAATGGATGTAGTCCTTGGGCTCAAATGCAATAGTGTGTCCTCAATAGAGTACTACGTCACACTGGTTTCGAAGTGACTTCCCCATTCATTTATACCATAGTCATTAACTAAAACTTACTTTTAAACAATTTCTAGTGATTATGTCTTACCATCAATTCCCTGGATTGTTCAATATAACGCCTGTTCGCAAAATATGTTGTTTTTCTGGACTAGCTTCGAGTATGTTTTGCGTTTTTAGTATTTTTTTGTGAATATACCAGCGCTGGCACGGTTTAAAAACTCGACGTCCCATAATTCCCTCCGGACAGTTCAATGAAGTAAAATAGCCTAATTAGCAAGGTGGTATGCACTGCCGAAAATGTCCAGATGAGATGATGATATCTGATTGGTTGAGAACCACCCGTGCATTGCAGTAATGAATATGTAGTCCATTAAAGTGGACTAAAACCGGACTACAATCATTAAATCATTACTTTAAAAAAATTTAAATTGGAACATGCAATGTATGCTCTATATTCTTATACCACACAGGCTAATCCAGGAACGTTTCGGCTCATTCTATAAATCAGATTTCAAGAAATTGTCTAATCTCCGAAGCCTGTTCTATCTGTCATAGGGAATTTACTTCCGAAACCAAACTGCCCACTGCTTTTTTTTCTCTAATGAAAATGTTTGAAAATACCAGGTGTACTCATGTGAGAAATGAGAATTTGCACCAAATATTGTACTTTGCTCTGGAATCTGCAAAATGTCATCCCCGGTCTACTTATGTCCCTGTTATATTATCACGCAACTGTTTACCTGACCACAAAATTATTGGTCATGGCCATCTCAGTCTCCAGACTCGACCAAAAAAAAATGTGCATAAGGGATGCAGGAGATTTCAGGACGTGATCTCCATTGCATTCTGTGGCTGCTGACTCAAAGTGATTTTGCACAAGATGCAACACCTGTTAAGATTAATTAACTTAATGTAATTACACTTACATTATTACACAATACGGTGTGATCCAACTATGGAAAACTAACTATGCAAAAAAACTTATTATTGGTTATTTGATTATATGGTTATTTTATCACTACCATCGTTTATCAACCATAAATGTAGGGGAATACAAAAATAAATAAATTATAGCGGGAGTTTTACAACAAATGTATGGGAGTCAATGACAAACGTGGGATATTAAAATGAGGTACAGGGGACAAATTTAGTTTTTTCAGGGGGAATTTATTCAGCATCTGGCAACATTGGGATGGTGCTGAAGCTCTCACTCATTCTGTAAATTGTCTATCCACTAGTTAACTTATGAGTTAAAGTGGCTAGTTAGCGAGGTGATACACTGACATGTAAATACACTTGAGTAAAATGCTTAGGTTCAGCGTGATAATATTATTGAAGAAAGCATAATGTGAATGTAGCCTTGACGTTAGCAATTGTAAGATGTAACTTATCGTTAGCTAGCTAACTGGCTAGCTGTGTGTTTTCCATACTATCTACTAGTGTCCGTACGGTGTAAATTCTAATGCACTTGTACTTTAAATCAAGTAACGCACTTTTACTTTAAATCAATTTGCATTCATGCATGGTAGTTACGACTAGCTTAATAGCCGTCTGCTAATAAATACATCCATTTTTTATAGTGTGCAGCCTCAATGCTTCTATGGTACGTAACTACGACGACAACGGAGTTCCTGAAATCTCCTGTATCCCTTCTAGACAGGACCTCACCAGTTTAAGGCACTAAACAGTTACTGTCATTAAAAGTTCAGCTCGTTTGCAGCACAGGCAATTATTTTTAAAGGGTAACAAAACACGCTGGTTTTGCTAGACCCCGCCCCTTTTGAAATTCGAAAAATGCCAAAATCTGGGCGTGATAAGGTAATAATATAGGGGCTGAGCTCCAGGTATCAAACCACGCCCCAGCAATTTTTTTTTTCACCAGATTTTGGCTACTAGTGAAAAAGCACTCACAGCGGCTGCTTTGTTCCACTCACTCTTTGTTCTCTCTCTCTCTGTCTCTCTCTCTCGCTACCTATCTCACTCATACACACAAAACACACTAGCTCAAGCTGCTGCCGAGCCCCCGTTGGAGCTCATAATGATGCGGCCAGCAAACATAAAATCACACGCTGTCCAAATAGTTACCCACGCCATGTAGGCTACTCATTGTACAAAGGCTGTAGGCAATCACGCTACCTGCAAGATATCAACAATATTGGTTTCCATTTCAACGGGTGCACATGTGGTCACTGCACTGAACTCTCTCCAATAGAGAATGTCTGTTAGGGACGTACGTTGCAAAGCTAAACGTGTAGCATACATATACTACAACTCCTAGCTCATCTATTTTACCCAAATCCCCCCTTTCTGCAGGAAATACCACATATAGCAATAATATACCCTAAAACATAAATTCAACAATATATATTTTTTAAATGCCTTCATTAACTAACAAAATCTAAATAACTGCTTTCGTCCACAGTCAGCAATGCAGCTCACACTGAACAGTGTCATGCAGCGCGAGTAATAGTTTGTTTACAAAAAATATTCGACATAAACAGGCCAGCAAGGGCACAGTGTGAACAAAGTAAACAATTGATACTTTACTTACCTCGTCAGAATGTAAAAGTTAGTTTTCTTTTAACATAGAAATACAGGAAATATCCACACCGTGCATGCAATGCAGAGAGTAGCTCTCCACGTCCCTCTCAGATTCGCAGTTTTCATATTCTTTTTACTATATATTTATTTTTAATAAAGTAGCCTATATATTTATTCAAAAAAAAACAAAAAAAAAACTAGCTACTTGCTAAGCTAGACTGAAAACCAACCAAAAATGAACTATCAAGCTAACTATAAAAGAATATATACCAAAAATAAATAGGCGCTACTATAACTAGAATATTCAAGAAAGCTATAACGCTTGCTCGCTCTCTCTATCTCCTCTCCACGCAGATCAACCGCTGCGCTGCCCATCCTTGCTCCAAAATGTCAGGGTGTAGCCTCTGAACTATCGGTGGGCGTAGCTGTACAGGTTTCTATTTCGTCAGCGGGAGGAATACGTCAGCTGGATGAAGTTTCTGGCCAATCACAGATTAAATGTGCAGTACCTTACGTTTTACCACTAGAGACACTTTTGAGCCAAATTCTTAAAGTTTACGCTTTTTTGCACTGGCTGCAGTAATTTGTCAAGATTTGGACCAGGATCAATCAGTAATACTTAAGAAGAACCAAATGTATCGGTTATCGAAAATAAGTTGTTTTAGTGCTTTGTTACCCTTTAAACGTCGATTGTGGGCTCCATGAACGATTCATTGAATATTCGACTAGTCATCCCTAGAAGTAGTCCACAAGCAGACTAATATCTTCAGCAATCATAAAACACTATAGAAGACAAGCCTGTAATTAGAGCTGGGTGATATGGCCAAAAATATCACAATACATTTTTGCATATCCCTATAAATTCTACAGACAGAAACAAATCTGAGGATTCATCATTGTTTAAAATATTATATTTATTAACAGAGAATGGAGTAACATCCACAAGGAAACATTTCACGGGACCCTTGTCAATTTGCATTCTGAGTAGCTTAATGTTCTTATAGTAGTATATGAAAGGGTGGGTGGGTTGAGTGGTTCGGCTGTGCTGTCCAAATTGAATTAGTTTTTAGTGTCTAACATACCTTATCAATTTAATGTATCGTTACATACAAAATAGAAAAATGTGTGATTACGCAAATGGGTCACAGCAAATGGTTTATGTGCATGCATGGTAGCTCGAAATACAGCCCTTTGTGTGATGTTGAAATTGTGTGACAGGTCATAACGGATGGGCTAACCACTTAGCCGTTAGCTTTTTAAAATTGCACCAAATTTTTTTAGATTATGAAAATTGTTGAAACTATAGACTGTGTAAAAATATGGACAAAGTCACTGTGACGTCACCCATTGCCTTCCCACGGCCTCGTAAAAACCAAATTGAGTCTCCGGATGCATTTTTCGCCGCCGGTTTGTACAAACTGCGTCTGCTCCGTGGAACTGAAGTGACGTTGACGGAAGCAGGGTCAACCGGATATGGCCCAGGCACAGTATGAACGACAGTTCGGGGTGGTGAAGCCCCAGAACTATAAAGCCTTTGACCTGACCAAACCCACCATTTTGCAAAACAAACTCGCGGTAAACTTCCTTAAGTTGCTAATGTTTTATAATATAGCTAACATTTCATTTTCATCCTCGATTTTACTGTGTCATTTATTCGCATTGAATGTGTGGTATTTGTCACATAATTAACGTTCATTCAGTTATCTTCAATTTATATTCAGCTATCATCAGCTAATTTGATTAGCTAGATAGCATACCAGCTGAGCTCGGTAGCCAAGCTAGACGCACTGCATCACCACCACACATGGATGAACATAGGGTAACGTTATTGCCATCAACCATATTGACGGTCAATTAATCACATATGTTATTTTGACAAGACTACTTTTGTTATAAATGTCGCTAGCGCTGCTAGAAAGGTAGCAAGCTGACCCCATTGTCTTAAATGAGCAAACCACCACCGTCTTTTTGGCTAACCAACAGACTCCGTATTCTTTTCCGATAAATTATTGGTTTTATTTATTTTATTTTATTTTTTTATATATTTTTTTAATAATATTTTTTATATATATTTTTTATTTATTATAAATATCCCCGTATTGAGTCATTACAAACATACCGCTAACACTTTGGCTCTATTCCCCGCACATTTTCTTAATTTTTGGGACCGAAAAAAAATTATCCAGGTGTAGAAATGTCCGGTTAGGGTTCTAGCTGGAGCAGCTGGCTAACATTAGTAACGTTAGCTAGGCAATCACGGTAGCTAGCCAACTTATATGGCCAGCCAGCAAGGATGACTTTAAGGAAGACTTTAAGGAAAAATGGCTTGCCATAAACTATCGTTAGCTTGCTAGCTAGCTAACCCAGCATTGCTTAGCAATGGTAATGTTCATGACGGGGAGTACGGCGATTGCGTACGGGAGGGGCTGGAATAGCTAAATTAATATCTAAATTGATAAGGTTATACAGGTATTGAGCAATTGATTTTAGATGCTTAACCCACAGTTTGGCTGCTTGCTCCGAGACGCTGGGCCTGTAGTGTAGCTGCAACATCCCCCGCTGTCTCATCTCACGAAACAGTATTTTTTTTTGTAGTAGACACAAAGCTCACTCCAACCAAAATGTATATGTGATGACAAACATGTTGAAAATAAGCGAGTAAGGCAGTCAATTTTATTATGTTACGAACTGCGTCCACAAAACAAATTTTGTTCACGGTAGGCCACTAAGGGATGTTCTCCATCGACTTCCACTCAAAAATACAGCGTGTCTCCCTGTCCCAAGCATAGACTGTATAAAAATAAGTTCCAAGACACCAGGGCACGTTTTTGACCAATGATTGTTTTGTCTCCCCCTTCTGGTCCCGCCCCTCCCAGTGAGGGCAGTGAGAACCATATAGAACCTATCTATGCCAGTGACCCCAAGACGCAACCTATCCCTCTGATTGGTCCTGAACAAATGTTAATACCCTGTACAAACGACACAATATTTTAAAAGATCAGCACATGCAGAGGCATTAGATGAAGGAAAGGCACCTATTGCCATTACATTTTTTTGTGTGGGAAAGATTTATTGACTGAGTATTTTGACCACATTGCTGCCATTCACTTACATGGTGAAAGACCTATACTGGAGCCAACCGCAGTGGCGCTAGTGAGCAACGGCACCAGGAAGTGAGCTTCAAAACGAAAGCCCAGTATTGGCCCCTTGGTTGAAACGCATTCTTATGCTATTGAAACAAACTAATGTTCAAAATTATTTTGAAGGAATTTGATAAACCAGATTAATTTCTCCCATAGGCTGTCTATTTTTTTTTGATCCCGAAGTCTCGAAAATGCTAATAAATCTGAAGGAAATGACGACACGACTTCTGAAGCGTATAGGACAGAGTATACACCAACAACAAAACCGAACAAAGTTTGAAGGAGAACAGTGTTCTTTTAGGCTTTTGTGCTGGCTTTGCCCTTGTCCTTTGCTATGTAATAGGCTGCAAGCATTGCCTATTTAAGTGTAACTTAAAGGAAGGAGGGAAAAAACCGACAAAGGTTATATTGAATTTGAATAGCCTAAGTTCATCATCATTGTCAAAGAAAGTTTTATTGTGAATCAAATTCAAGATAGTAGTTACCTAGCTAACTAGGCTATTTTGTCTGCTTATAGCAAATATTAGTTTGAGAAATGTGATCTTATGGAGAGGTAGTAGCTTTCTAAATCCATTCCCAACCCATTTATATCATTGAGTTTCAACTGCAGCTGTCCATTGTTTTTGAGATTGAATTTCAAGTAGCCCAATTGCAGTCAATTTTCTGTCCTCCTCGGGGAAAAACGGAAGTATGGTGTAAATCTTTTGCCACCAGGCAACTGAATTTGAATTTAGTTAATCTGAATTTATTTAATAATTTGAAATTGTTTTGAAATTGAATTTGATTGCACTGAATTTCTATTTCATAATTTGAATTTGCATGTTAGGTTTTAATCAATAACTGAAACTGAATTTACTAAATAATGTGATGTGAATCCAATCCACATTTCAGTATTCAGTTTCAGCTCAGGTAAAA
Organism: Synaphobranchus kaupii; assembly: GCA_029718625.1. NCBI lineage: Eukaryota > Metazoa > Chordata > Actinopteri > Anguilliformes > Synaphobranchidae > Synaphobranchus > Synaphobranchus kaupii. The sequence goes on along the minus strand of CM056382.1, from coordinate 69,317,731 downwards.
GCTAATTTTGGAATGATTTGCAAGCTCTATTCAACCTTTCCAAAAGCTATGATGTTAAATTTAGCTCTACAAAGGCTAGCTTTCAGATTGTGGACATCCGGGCACATAGGAAAAGCAGTTGTTGTCCGATATCATCAATCTGCTGGAGCGGGTCACTCGCTTCAAATTGGGTTCTGTGGGTTGTCTGTTCACAGCCACAACAATCTGTCAAACTCCGCCAGCTATGTATGTAGCGATTACATAGCTAGTTAGCTAAACATTGAGACGAATGTGGTCATACTCACGTTACCTAATTTAAAACAGCCATCAGAGCTACTTCATTGATATTTTAACTACTAACGTTAGTCAGACTACTGTCTGCTATGTAAATTGTTATCATAGCTAGCTGTACTAGCAAGGTAGCTAGTCAGATTCTAGACGGTGCCATGCTAGCCAGCGAGTGGCTCTCTACAGTGGCAAGCATGATTGATGGGTAAGGTTACAGATAAGGTATTCCACACTCACTCCATGCCCTCGCTGGTGCCCCCAGGCCAACCCAAGGTACAGATAAGGTTAACTTGGATATGCAGCTAGCTGGATAAATTGGGAAATTAATTGGCTTGCTAACATTGCAGAGAGATGCTATTGTAGCGACTCTGTTCTGGCTGTGGCTGCAATGCTAATGTAGCCTACAATATTAAAGTGTTCTAACGTTACACTTACATTTTTTATCTCTAGGTTAGCTATATACACAGTATCTGCTAGCTAGCTAATTCATTTAAAATCCTTCACTATTTTAAATACCTAGTCTTCACGTTAATTTATCCGGCTAGCTGGATATTGGCCATTTGCTAGCTAGCTTGGTACTGTCTTGATCAGGGGTCTGCAACCCTGGTCCTGGAGAGCCACATGATCTGCTGGTTTTCATTCTTACTCTACACTTAATCAATAAAAGCAATTGATTACACTGTTAACTCACGTTGCCTGGTTACTTGGGTCTGAATTGGGTGCTGATTTTAAGGTGAAAACTAGCAGAGTTTTGGCTCCAGGAATAGGGTTGCAGACCCATAGGGGTATACTACGAAGCAGGGTTACTTAGTTAGCTGAATAACGGCACTGAGTAAAACTCGGAACAGCTCTTTTTACTTCAGTCCATGTATCAGATTTGGGAGGGTTCTGGGTTTTACTCTGTGCTCAGTTTACTCTAATTTACATAGTAGACAGACAGTAGTCTGACTAGTAGTTAAAATATCAATGCAGTAGCTCTGATGACTGTTTTACATTAGCTAATGTGAGTATGACAATAATTTGTAAGGTATGTAATCGCTACATGTTCAGCTGGCGGAGTTTGACAGATTGTTGCGACTCTGAACAGAAAACCCACAGAACCCAATGAGAAGCAAGACGGGCTCTAGCAGATTGATATCTGCCAACAACTGCTTTTCCTGTGCTATGCCCGGATGTCCACAATCCGAAAGCTAGCTTTTGGAGAATCAAAATTTTAAAGAGATACTGCAGAGGCTTTTCTAAGGCCCTTTTTTCCGCTTCAATTTGAACTGAAACTCGTGAGTAGGCGTGGTCATATGACGATGATGCCACGTAGTCATTTTATGAATATTCATACGGTCAAGGAGTGAAAGGGTGTGTCTTGGTGAACTGACTCAGTCCCCTTCCAGCTCTCTCCTCACAACTAAATAAAATGGCTGTATTAGTTGAGCAACGTCTTCGCGAGAGGACCCAGGATGTAACCGAATGGTAAAGCTAACGTTACCTAGCTAAGTTAGCTTGTTTGTCTGCCTAAAGTAACGTCACTATTGAATACATTCAAATACACAGCAAAACCCAGTCACACAGTAACGTTAGTATATTGAACATGGCTGATTGTAGCGCCCTCATAACTTCACTTGGTCCGGAGAGAATTATCATTTATTAGCTAACATTATTCATAAATGATATAGCTAATATAACTAACGTTAGCTATCTAAGTTACCAGTTCTCTCTGGACCAAACGGGGCTAAACTCACACACAATAGACTGCCTTGCATTACCTAACTTATCGATACATTCCGTCCGAGTTACTGACCAACTGGTTACTGGTTTTGCTAGGGCTACATCAAATGTATTATTGCTATCGTTTATTAGCTAACGTTACGTATTCATAAACGATAGCTCACACAATAGGTTGCCTTCAACCCCACATTAGCTATTACCTATCAGTAATGTCAACCGTTTGCAAAAGCATTTTTGTTGTAGTTTGTACAGATAACTTGCATGTAAACAGAAACAAACTAATGTCCCAACAGGTGTGCTTGTGGCCACTGCTGCTCTAACCTGTCCCCTCCAGAAAACCTATGTTGCCGTGAGGTTACTGAGGTAACGTTATGTCAGCGTAGTTATGAAGCTATTCTTGATTTGTCTAATACTGCTGTGCCGTAGTCGGGCATGCTTGGCCCAACTGTATAATAGTGGCCAATACATGTGCAATTACACAATGTCACAAATACAATGTAATAGGTATATTGTACTTAGCTGTTTTACTTAGCTCATGTAATGATTACAAAATTACATCCATCACTGTTGGGATGGCACCTGGCTTCAGCGACGGAGTTTTATAGAAGCCCATCTCAAAGCCAGTTAAATTGTGGTAGCAGTCCGGTGTGAAGTGCGCGTTGCACACTAGGGCTTTCTTCGGCAAGTCCGCTTGCTCTACACCGATAGCTTGAAGCCACTGGCTAAGTAGCGCTGGGTCTCTTGGCAGACTATGAAAGCTAGCATAGCCAGTGGCGTTGCACCGAGGAACGATACATATCTGACTCCTTGGCATAATGCAGGCAAGTTAGCTAAAGATACCAAGTAGTAAGACGTCGTATATGAATAACTGTAGCTCGATATAAGTCGTAATATTAACGTTAGCAATAATACAAAGCAATTCGCATTTGAACTTGAACTAGCTAATTAGCAGTACAAGGGTCTCAATCTCAGAAAGAAAAAAAAAATCGTCGTTCTCTGCTTTTATACCACATGCCCAGCCAAGACCCACCCCTAGGACCACCTCAAGTCCACCCATTTTTATGTTAAGGCTTTCGTGACGTCACGAATCCCCGGAAGCCAGCATATTGGTAAGTCTACACAAAAACTCAGATAAAACCATTTTTACTAAACATAAAATTTTCGGACATAAACAGTTGTGTATGATCATAATCTAACTCAAAACATAGGTTGTCAACGGGAAAAGTCGGTTTTTGACTGCAGTATCACTTTAAATCGTAGCTTTTTGTGCGCATTTTGAATTCAGCTTATAACTCAGAAAAAGGATTCAAAAGGTTCAAAAAAGGATTACAAAACAGTTTTAGCACTGTGCGATTATTTCTTTTGTTTTTACAGTTTATTGCATATAGCAGTGCTAACAGTCCATTAGCCAACATTAGGATAGATGAAGGAGTTATGCCTGCTGCTGTGACAACATATTCTATTATTGAAAATGCTATTTCTAATTAACTGTGCAAGAGGGCCAAATTTAATGATTAAACATTGTTTTGATGATTAACTTGTCAGAATTTGCCGCACTAGCCAATAAGAAAATTTGAGTGGACGGCGCATCAGCAATATGCACTCTATTTAAAATGGTTCCATATAATCGTACCATTATCAAGCTAGCTAGCTAATGCAAAGTATTATCTTGGTAGTTTCATACTTAAATTCAGCTGTATTTCAGGTATATTGCTAGAAAAGCTGGATGTTTGTAATGCAAGATGAAAAATATATTTGTCCTATATGTTTGTCTGTTTGTGTTTCCAGAATGTAATATGTATTATACAACAAATTTCTATTAAGTACATTTTTCTAAAATTATGCTTAAACGGGTTATATTCAGCGTATTTGATCAGAGTATTATCAAAGCACATTTACTAACCAAAGCCACATTATCCCAATATGTTCCTAATATACAATGCATTGATAGCCAGCAACATGGCAGATGCAGACTTGTTCATGGAGTGTGAGGAGGAGGAGTTGGAACCATGGCAGCAGATGAATGATGATGTGGAGGATGAAGAAGTTGGCATTGTAGAGAACAAGACCAACACAGGTAAATACCAGTCCAGGTTTCCCCCTGATATTGAATATAAAGCATTCTAACTTTTGGGAGGGATAGAGGGGGAGGTGAGGAATTTATTACCTGTGAGTAGTTTCATCTGCACTGATGCTTGAACTTGATCTAGAGGTAAAACGATGTCATACAAGTTAGTTGTACATTTTAAGGCATCCTGTATTTTTGTAGTTCCAAGAATCCTAGGTAGTTTGGATTTGGTTTAACTATAAGCAATGTGAAAATCTGAAAAATTGGGGAAATTCATCTTTGCTGCCTTTAGACACTGAGGACTGTTTGGGTTTTATTTGGCCATTATTGGTGCTCAGAGGTTTTTGTCAAAGGAATGTAATGGGGTTTCGGTTTCTATGATATCCCTGCAGTATTCATGCAACATGACACAATGCCATTGTAACACAAGGTTAATTTTTATGAAACTAAGGGCCTGATTTACTAAGACCTTTAGTGAGTGCAAAACCTTTCAGCACACGCAAAACTAACACAACCAATGATTGGTGCAAAACAAATACCATGACCAATCATTGGTTATGTTATTGGTTTTGCGTGTGCTAAAAGGTTTTGCGCACGCTAAACATCTTAGTAAATCAGGCCCTAAGAGTAGACTTGTTTTTACCCAGAAATGTTACACATACCTCTATTTATGCATCTTCTTGTTAACAAGATTGTTATAACTATTGTTTTGTAGCCCCTGTCAGTGTGGTGAGTCCCTGCCCCTCTTCTATCACTGTAGTGCCCCCTGTTGCCACTCCTATGGCACTGTCCGTTGGGTCTACACCCTTGATTGTCTCCAGTGCTACTGTCCCCAGTGATGGAAAGAAGCCCATGGTTTCCCTGTTCACCAATGCCACATGTGAGTATCTGCATGGTTACATGTCATTTAGATGTAAGCACTCCCAATAGCTCAACACATTTTCCTACACTTGTACATATTATATAACACCTGAGAAAAGAATTGACCTTACATTTATATTTGAGTGAGAGCAAGACATTCAAAATGTCTTTTGGCAGTGGTTGCATCATCGTGTCAGATCTTGAGAGCTCACCCCTGTACATCTTGCTTGTATATCTCCGGTTTTTCAGCGTCGGTCTCGTCCGTGCTGTCTCCCTCGGTGTTACCTCAAGGCATTCCACACTCCATGCCCTCACTGGTACCCCCAGGCCTACCCAAGCCCGCCCCTGGCCAGCAGCTGATCCTAACGCAAAGCCCTGGGGGGCTCAGCACTGTGGCTATGTCACAGGTGCTGCAACCTATGCAGATGATGGCCAGCACTGCGCCTGGCACCAGTGCAGCCAACAACCAGCCAATATTCTTCACCACACAGGTACGGCCATTTCACCAAGCGCGTGCGATTTTGAGGAAGTCTATGGCATGGCCTGCAAGGCTACAAAATTGGATTTGCCAAGCCACTAAACAGAAGTTGCAGCAAATTAGTTAGCTAAGCTGTGAAAATGGATCAGAAACAAAGTAGCAAAACAGCAGTGGTGGTCAAATTGGATATCCATGCATGTCAAGATGCATTGCTGAATCTATAAGATTAATTTCACTAAAGTAACAATCCGTAATCTTTCATTATATACATGCGAAAGAAGGAAATTGACAATTTCTTATAAAAACAAATTCTATTGTACACTCCCATTACATTTCCTGTTATGTCGTGCTGGTTGATGAAGGTAAATAATGTAATGATAATTTGGCAATGTCTGTGATAGTATTAAACGGTATCGATTGGTAAAGTAAAATACAACTTGCTGAAATGAATGTGCAAAATGTGAATTAATAAGGAAAAGTATTATATGGTCTGTCAGTTAAACTTTAAATAAATAGATAATGAGGGATATTAATTATTGGTCATTAAGATTGTGTAAAATTGTGATCTAGTTGTTTTACTGTCTCATTGGGGGAAAGATTGGTAGCCATTAAGATAACTTGAATGCATGTGGTTCTTTCAAGATAGTATGTAGTAAAGTGTACTTTGCTCTTTATTGCAGTGTAGCTAATAGAGTGGGCATTTGAGAGGATGCTAATGCAACAGTCAGATTGTAATTTGGGTGTATATCCCACAAAGTAGAAAATGCATTAAAAAAAGATTTTCAATAACATAGATTACCTTCAATCACAATTCTGGGTACTCACAGTTGGATGTTGTACCATTTAATGTTCTACCAAGTTAACTACAGTATAGTTTTCTATTTATATGCATGTGGCATTACAATATGACATGGGTTACAAAGGTTAAAAAATAACATGTGGTGCCCTCGGGAGGATGTAGGGACCATAGTGAACTGTGACCTTGTCCACTCTCAGGACTCCTGTAAAGGCACTGGTATATTAAATAAATACAAATTTCAGCAAGCATTAAGTCTTAAAGCCATAGAGAAAAAACAGAAAAGTGATGTACAGGAGATTTTGGCTGACTTGTTCAGTTAGAGAGATCTGACTTAACATGCACAGAAATGGCTGAAAAATTTCCTCCATTGAAAAAAAACTTGCAACTCGAAATTTACACTGCAAATTTAACATGCTTCAGGCCGTAATGATGATTAACAAACCGCTTGCAAATTATTAATCTTAATGTTGCTTGTTTGCATGCAAAGTTAGCATAATGGTATCTGTATTAATAGATGTCCTTGAAACATTGTGGAAAACCTCTCGTTTTAGAAAATAGCATCTGGATTTTGCCAACTATTTGCGAGCCTGTGAGTTTGTGCCGTATAATCATAGAAAAATATTTGAATGTTATTGTCTCGTTTTATTTTCACAATCCTGTCTTTCATTCACTTCAGAAACGTAACAATCCGGTCCAGTGGTGTATTAACCCATTAACCTCCACCTGCATTACCTTACTGAACATCTGTGGTGTCTGGAATTAAAGCCCTCCCCCCACCCAAAAAAAAACAAACAAACAAAAAAAAAAAAAAACTTGCATTCAGCTGATATTAATTTAAACAAAAGCTAACATAATTATTGTGGCTTAGGAGGGTTGTACATTCCCCTTCATTTGTTTTATGTTGGTAATTATTCCCTCAGGACATCACTTCCACTCACCCACAGAGACCTGTAGGGCCCGCCTCCCCTGACCGGTACAACATGGTAGGTGTTTTGGGCCTGGCAATTCAGTGGAAATGTGGGCAATTGGGGACAACGGAGCTCTTCCATCACAAGAGACGGTCGCATATTCGCATATGTCCTCAGGGCCCCTAAAACAGGAGATCAAGATTCTTTTTTACAATTCCATTCCGTTTCAACTCGCATGACAAGTCTAAACCTGATGGTTACAAGAAAATGAAAAGGTGATCCAACCACAAGGCTCTTTTCTTTTTAAACCCAACGTGGTTTCTAGGACTCTTGTGTGCACAGATGTACCAGACAGCTGAGAGGATGGAGCTGAGGCATGCTGCTTGATTTCTGTGAATCGTGTGTGATTGAGCCTGAGCTTCATGTATTCATTAGTACAGGCCACACAGGATCCACCATGATGATCCTTTGGCCTGTGGGTACAGTTACATCTCTTTCACACGATACAGGGGTTCCCGGTACGAAACGTGCGGCCTGGTCAGAACTCGGTCAACCCAATGGGGATTGTGCTGAATGTCCAGCAGGGTCAGACGGTGAGGCCCATCACCCTGCTGTCAGGTAAATAATCTGGTTTCAGTTGGTCTTTGCCTCTTTACCTGGCCTGTAAATTTTCTCTTTAAATCTTGGTCGTGTATCCAATTAAGTATTTTCAACACAAATCACTACTGCGATACTACTGTTACGGTCATTACTTTCCCGATTCTGTTATTACGGTCTGTTGAGTGCACAGTTTTGCATATTTATATTTGTTTTTCGATACAGACGAGTGTACTATAGCATACTTGCTATGCAGAATTTTAAGTGGAGTGCCATATGTGTCGGTGCCCTTTGTAACCGTCGGATTTGGTTGCAGCCCCAGGCACTCAGTTCTTCAAGCCAGCAATGGGGGTGCCCCAGGTAATGCCCCAGGTAATGCCCCAGGTAATGCCCCAGCCAATGCGCCCTGGGAACCCAGCAGCAGCACGCCCGCCAACCAGCTCCTACACGACGGTGCAGATTCCCGCCACCCTCACCATCCGCAGCAGCACCCCACTGACCCAGCCCCTCACCACCATGGCCGCCACTACAGGCACTCAGCCACTCCATTCACCAGGGCACCCCTCCAACCCAACCGCCAATATCGGTAAGACCTGGCAAAAGGGACACATTTCTAAAGTGCCTTTGGATGAGTGATACTGTAGCTTTTCTCAGTGGTTTTTTCCCCTTTGAAAACATTTCTTACTTCAGTGGTAGCCATTAAAGGCTTGGCTATGAACAACCCTCAAGCCATCCTCATAGAAATAAATGGAGGCCTTTCTATTCAGCTTAACTGCAACTATGCCTTGTCCTTACCTTGAGTAGGGGTTAAACCTTGCATACCTTTTTGGCTCAATATAATTAATTCATTCTCCAGTTCATGAAAGGTACAATGTATTGTAAGTAAATGGCAGAAAAAGAACAAAAAATTACTAAGACAGGAAGAACTATGGGGTTGATTTACTAAAGGTTTGCGTGTACAAAAACGCATGTAAAACTGATAACACCCGCAAAAAAACGTCTGATGTGATCAACTAATGAGGTGTATAGAGGATTGCGTGTGCTAAAATTGAAAGGTACCTTGATTTCTCATTTTTGCGTGTTATGCAATTTTTGCATGAATATGCAAAAATTGGCGTGCCTATGTTATTTTGCGAAATAGTGGAGGAGGTCATGAGAATAGATTACTTTAGCACACGTAACTTTATTTTACTAAGCCCGAAAGCATGTTTGGGAAAGGTATTTGCAGGTGCATTTTAGCACAAATGGAAAGGTATTAAGACACGGAGTCGATTAAAATGATGGCTGTCATTGTAGCGAGACACGTACGTGCATGTTTAGCTAACGCTCAAAACGCACAAAAAGAGAATTTGTGGATACATACAACATCAACAGTAAGAATAAATTAATTTTTAATCATAAAGCAAATCGTGTTACAGAATACAAGAGTAACTAGTATTTGAATCAAACAAGTAATACAATGCCTATTATAACAAATGGTGAATAACAAAGCAATAAAAACGTTATCAAATTAAAACCCATCATCAGATGGAAATGTGATTTTATGTGACATTATCAGCGCGGGTAGTGCTAGTAAGTGTAGTTACGATCGTTTCAGTCTTGAGAAACGTCCGTAACTCCCAGTAGAAAGTAAGAGACATCCAGTGAAACAGTTCGTCTTACACTGAACAAGCTGGCGGTTTAACAGTAATCTAAAATAACAGGATTCATATTTATATTTTCCCCATTCGTTAAATTAAAACATTGCAGCCAGTATTTTCACCGTTTTCTTAGTTTAACCACTCCAAACACTCAAAATCTCATTTAAACATGGCTGTTTGTTGCTGGAGTAATTTACATAATGACTCTTAGTTGATCACCCACAAAGTGTGAAATGTTTGCACTTGCAAATACTTTGGCTGCGCCCGTAAAATAACACCCCTTATTTGGCATGTTAGTAAATCAACCCCTATATGTAAAATACAACCTGTTATTCAACCTTTGCAGGAAGAGTGGTTGAGACAGGAATACATTAATTTTAAGGATTTTACAGTGTACCAGATCTGTATTAGCAATCCTAATTTTAAAAAGGTGAGGATATGAACACTGAATTGTTTAAAGCCCTTTCACACGTGCATCTTAACCTGTAAATGTTCTGCACATTCTTCCGTGTCGGCGTCATGTGTGAACAGGAGCCGGTGTCCGTGTAAGACCTTTGTTCAGTTTTCCGGGTCAGGACCTAGTAAGATATTTCCCCACAGCTCTAGTGTTAACAAAAGAGGCAAAAATGTTTGTCCTCAATTTCTTTGGAGGTTATGCATCCTGCCTTGCCTAATCTATCCGAAACGGTCATGTTATTTGTGAACAGACTCGACACAAATGTTTTCCCTATAGGAGACCTGTGTGAAGGGGGAAAACCACTATCCAACCCGGATAATTGAACCTGGCAATTTTCCGTGTTCCATGTGTGACGGGCTTATCTGTATCTTTCCAATTATGCAGCTACACTCCCCCTTGGATTATAAGTAACGCCTCTCTTTTATAACTTGTTAGGCAAGTTGGCACTAACGGGTCAACAGAATCATTAAACAAATCTTTATTGGAGTAAGACCGGGGGATAAACACCAGCTTCATAATCATCTCCTAATTCTTTTTTTCTCCCCATAATTATTTTAGGTGTAAAACTGATCTCTGGCCAAGCAAGCAGAATGGCTACTGCCATTCAATGGCTACCCCCCCAATCTTCCTACTCACCTCTCACGTTCTCCCTGTTTCAGAGCCCAGAGGAAGGGAAGTCCTCAGTGTATAACATGACAGTTTGGTTTGTGGTGCTGAGGTTCAGGGAGGTCTGTGGGGAATGGCAGCATGGTGGCAGCGGGTGGAGTGTGTTGCCGTGTCTGACGTTTTGGAATGCGGTAGGTTCCAAAGGCGCGGAGACGGGAAGGAGCAGACGCTTCCTGATGCAGGGGGACGTAGTGCTGGAGGTACAGGAGCCAGGGGACGATGAAGGTAAAGGGGTCGTGGTCACGCGGCCGCTTACCGGGTGCCGGTCCGCCTCATTCTCTGCCTGACGGAAAGAAATCTCACCTCCAGATTCTCAACAGCGGCACACAGAAATACTGTTGCTGCCACTCGCGGGTACTGGGGAGAGCAGAATGTGCATGTCCATCCTGGAGCAACGGTGTTTACAGACCAAAATGGGAAGAGTGGAATAAAAAAAATAAAAAATACTAACCAAAACCCAGGCATTCACTTTGAATTGAGGGATGTCACCACTTACAAATTTGTTTTTTTTTGTTTTTGGGTCACCCAAAACATCTCACCCTACCTGGTGTTTTTTCCTACCTCCCCATTCTTAATAAGTTTCACTCCAATACTTGATTGAACCTTTTTCTGGGTGGTGGCATAAAACACCATTTCCCAGAAGCCCCTCCTCCGCCCCAGACCAAGCGAGTTCTGTGATCAGGCAGAAATGAGCGGTCGCTGCTGAGTCCCTCCCTGAATGGGGGTGGAGGTGCGATTATAGGGCCCGTGTGAACCTGACCGTATGTTTGTCTTCTGTCCCAGTGAATGTGTGCAACCTGGTGACGGTCAAGCATGGAGAAAACAATCCTGACGTGCAGAAGCTGGTGAACATGGTCAACACTGTCGGCCCGCCCCCACCCGCAATGGGGCAAGCACAGGCCCTGCAGGTCCTCATGGCCAACAACAAAGGTCCCACAAACGGACTGAACACTGTTCCCGCCTCAGTGCCTAACCTCTCACCCCTCGACAGCATCAGAGGTTTGGAATCAAATATGATCTTTCTCAACAGTTAAACGCTGTATTCATTTATTACTATAGCTGGAAAAGGAGCATAACACCTACTTATAATACCTCTAGTCAAGTGCTACTAATCTAGTCAAGTGCTACTAATATTGGACTAATACGAAAACTGGTTATTCCTTAAATGTTGATTGAATAACAATACTTAACAATTATTACAAATACTATAGTTTGGCGAAAAAAATATTCTTGTTCATGCATGCTGAATGCATATAGCACCTTAGAATTTAATTCAGCATCACCCAATTGTAGAGTGTTTCATGATGAGTATGCACTGATTTAGTGCTTTTAGTTTACTTTTTTAAATGTCCTTTCAAGCTTTCAAGTATTCTTTGTGGTACTGGGTACACGCACACTCAAATAGATCCCCACTGGCAGCTTGATAGAAATAGTTTGGGGCTTTGTGTGTCCTAGACTGCTTGTTAGTGCTTTATATCAACATCAATGACTACAGAACAAAAATATCACCGCTGACTTGAATCCATGTAACTAGGGCTAGGTGATATTACATTCTTTGCGATAATATCGTCATTTAGATGCCCACAAAATGCTATTTGTCAATATTGAGCATGACACAAGACTGTGAAAGTGAGCTAGGTGTGTATCATATTTCCCAACAGGAATAATAAAAAAAATAAAATGCAGTTGAGACTACATAGTTTATTTAATGGCAAAAAAAAATTCATGTTACGAGACTTAATACTGCATCCAAACGAGTTCCTTAGTATTGATCGCCTGAATCGAAACACAAAATTACGTCAATCATGTGCGTAAACCCGATGAAGATTTAATTCCTCTACGTGGTTCAAATTTGGTTGCCTGGAGATGGTTTGGATTTGAGCTAACTGATACCAAACAAGTGGGAGGGTGCTTTGCAAACTGCCAGTTGCAGCAAAGGGCAGTTCTACAACAAACCTGTTTCAACATCTTTGCATTAATCTTCCCAGGCACTACGCAGATTATGAAAAGTTTTGTTTGCCATACTCCCACAAAACGTTGCCGACATAAATATGACCCATAAATTAAATTAAATAGGTTTAAGTTAATAGTGTTATTTTTGAACTTGACAAAAAGTCTGATGCTTTCATTGAAGACACTTTTCAGTTTAACTTGAACCATGGTTAGCTCTTGAAACTTGCGTTGGAACAGCAAATGTACTCATTACATTTTTAAATAGCTCAAATATCGTCAAAATATTGACAGTGTCAAATGTTAGGCAATATCACCCACCCGTACTTGTAGTTTTGTTTTCCTGCAGGACCTTCTAATCCACTTATAAATGGATGCACCTGTTAGTTAATTCTGAGATGGTGTTTTAAAAAAAATCATATCTCAGTTGGGACAACTCACATATTCAAATTAAATATTTGAATGCGCGTCGCTCACTATGTTATAGTGCATTTTCAGTAAGCTTTGAATGAATGGACCATGTATTGCGGTCATATATTTACTAAGCGCAGTAACACAGCAAGTCAGACGAGTGCTTTTTAAAAAAGATTTTCTAGCCTCCTGGGGTCTAATTGGTAACCCCCTGCCAAAGTTAGAGGGAGCAGAGTTGTGTGCTACAATGCTGACAATTCCAGTGTTGTGTGTGTATATGTGTGTGTGTATGTGTATATATATATATATATATATATAACTTCATTATGCTGGTTACCTTGCTGTATGACACTCCTTTCTGTTTAAGATCAGTGTTCAATCAAGTTGAGCAGGACAGTACTGGTGTTGGAGAGATTCTGATCTTGTGTGCCTCTGTGTTTTCAGTGGGTCCTGCCACATCTGTGCCCACCATGAATGCCTGTCCCCGCTGTGGAGCCCAGTTCAGAATGGTGGAGGCTCTTCGGGGACATATGTGTGTAAGTGTGTGTGTGTGTGTAAGTGTGTGTATGGTGATTGCAGGCCTGTGTGAAACTGTTATCTTATTACCGTGACAGTGGAAGATGCTTAGTATTCTTGATACTCAACCTAAAAGGATAATATCGGGTTTTTTCGACTCGGACCCATATTTCCAAACCATTTCCCCCGTGCTGATTGGTAACGATAATAATTTTGTCACATCTTTCTTTTTCGAGCTTTGGTAACCCTGAGAACTGCTCTGCTCTGCTTTATTCCAATGGGGAATATTTAGATGCAGGTTCAATTTACCTCAAACAGGTCCAGTTTATCTAAACCTCTTATTTGGAAGTGAAAATGAGTGCGAAAGTTGAAATTTATTTGCCAAAATTAAAATATTCCGTTGTATGCTCTTTGAACTTGCAGAATTGGCCTACCATACTTATTATGCAAGCAGGAAAATCTTTCCAGTGGTGTGTGGCTCACCTTTATAAGCTAACACGGAAAATCCAAATCAAACTCCTCACATAGGTATAGGCTTTTAATGGCTGCAGCAACACCACCCGAAGTGTGCGGCATTCCGGGATGCTCTGATCCCTCTGGGTCTTGCCTTTCTGTCTCGGCCTCCGTTCTCCTTCTATCCTCTTCAGTTAGATTTAGCTTTTCCTTTGTGTATTCCGCTTCAAATAAATATGGGTGGCCGTCAAAGTGAAGAGACTCAACATCATTGTAATAGTCTAATGAATAATCAGCCATTGCAACAGGTTTGGATTTCTAAAAGTGGCTTCTAAAGGTGAGCCACACACCACTGGAAACGATACGTGCGTGCACGCAGAATAGGTAAGTACGGTAGGTCAATTCCGCAAGTTCAAATAGCATGCAACGGAATGTATTTTAACGTTAATTTTAAGCAATAAATTTCAACTTTTACACTTGTTTTCATTTACAAATAAGGGCTGACAAAAGCTGTATAAAGAAAGGTGTGACAAAATGATCATCATTACCGATCAGCATGGTAGAAATAGTTTACAAAAATGGGTCCAAGACTTATCCTTTAAGAAGTTTGTATCTGCTGGACAGTGGACCTGGATCTCTGAAATGTGTGTGCTTTTGACTTGGGCTGAACGTACAATACATTGTATGAATGTACATTCACTCAATACCTAATTCCTATTTTGGCTGTACGGCATGACAAACCAATGCAAATTGCAAAACGACATTCAATGCCAAAGTGTTCTGGAACACTAAGGCTGTGTCCGAATTAGAGCTCTATCTACTGCGCTCTGTCTCCTGCAAAGAGTGCACTGGCAAAAGTGTGCTGTTTAATGTGCACTGTTTAGCAGGGCGTGAAACATATCCGCTATACTATTTCCAAACCGTACTGTGGAAGTGTCGTAAGCAGGTCATAAGACGTCCCACCAGTGTTGCCATGTCTGCGGTTTTACAGCTAAATTGGGATACTTTCAGAGTGCAGTCACGGGTAAAAATGAAAAGTTGCAAAGCACACACTTATTTTAAAAAGTAAAAACATGATGATTTCTATTTAAAATACGTTGGTTTCGGTTAAAAATAGCCTATAAATTGGGCTGGTTTTGAGTCGCCATTTGGCTGGAAAGTCTTACAAGATCTGGCAACCCTGCGCCCCACTCTTGCGCTGCCATGTCACGTGTTGTTTTTGTTGTATTTGAAGGAAAACGTCAGCGAAGCTGCACGCTAAAAACAAACCTTCACGTCATATTCATGTGACCAAAATGTTTGTGTACTTCTTGAAAAGTGTGCTCCCGAATGTACTCAGCGAAACCCCGGAAGTAAGTGTGGCATCCGGATGTTTGAAGTATACTGCAATTTGAAATAAATTCGCATACTCTACGACTTTCTTGCCCTATCTACTCACCGAGGCTACTCAACAGTGTGGAAGAGTGCTGATTCAGACCCGGCCTAAACCTCAGCAGTGCCTAGCCAATATGGCTGCTGACATTCTAAATCTTTACATTGATCCTGTCACTGTGAAACTTCCAATAAAACACATAATTTAACCTATTGAACAGAATTATTTGTTAATGAGGATAGGTGGCACTAGATGACACACCTGCTGGTTCAGTTCACTATTAGAGCAACGCCAAACAATATTGATAGTAATATAAATAATTTATTTTTAGTTTGGTTAACATGACTTACATTGGTGATGTGTAATAGTGAAAACTGTTTTCCATAAAAATCAGCTCTTGCATATCTTAGATATGTAAAAATCAACAATAAATAGAATCACTGTTCATCATAAATGAGCTGTCTGCGTGAATTACTTTGTATAAACAGTTTCAACCGAAACTCTTCAATAAAAGTTATCCTGAGGCAAAAAGTAACGTGGTGCAGAAATTGACTGAGACACGTTATTCCCCATGCCCCGATATTGGTTTGGGTGGTCTGTTCTAGATGAATTTTAAAATCTAGGCTAAATATAACTTCAAATATTGCGATCTAGAACCATGTAAAAAAAATAATATATATACATTTTTAAAAAAGCTTAAAGGAACGAATTGGTCATGTTTTCAATTCTTTGCTGGTATAGCAGTGTAAAGATGGCTGTGGTCGACATTAGCCGCCCTCGGCACATTCGTATTTTTGTCTACTTGTGTCGCCCGCAGCACTGAATGAGTTAAAGTAAACTGTCTTAACAAGGTATTTTTTATAGTGACTGTAAATGTATGCTTCTTTTTTTTTCAGTGATGAGTAATGATGATTGTACTAAACACAGATGTTTCCCCTACACAGTTCTGCTGTCCGGAGTTCAGTATGAAGTTATCTGAAGGCCAGAAGCCCATGACCACGAACAGTGCCCCTGTCCCACGTCCTACCCTGACCCCACCCATGCAACCCAAACCACTGCCGATGGTGACCTCCACAGGCCCGTCTCATCAGCTGGTGGACAGAATTCCCAGTGCTGACTTGGACTCCCAGGGCAAGCTGATTATGCTGGTGGATGACTTCTACTACGGTACCTGTGAAGGCAACCGCGGTCG
Organism: Synaphobranchus kaupii; assembly: GCA_029718625.1. NCBI lineage: Eukaryota > Metazoa > Chordata > Actinopteri > Anguilliformes > Synaphobranchidae > Synaphobranchus > Synaphobranchus kaupii. The sequence goes on along the minus strand of CM056382.1, from coordinate 69,301,374 downwards.
GGCTTCTATGGACGTGCGGGAGCATTTGCTCTTCAAATGCCTCAGCTGTGCGAAGAAGCTCAAGAACAACATCAGGTCAGAGGCACAAAAGTACTTTACAGTTCACCCAGGCGAAGGTGTCACTTGGCATTTTATTTGGATGATATTGGTAGAAAAGGCTGATTATTTTCTATTAGGAATATTTCATACTTTAACTCAAAAACATCACCTCGTGTTCAGAGGTTAAATACAGAGGAATGACCACCTAAGGAGTCAAGGTGCTGAAATCTTTTAAGCTTCCTCAAAATGTGATTATGAATCTTTTCACATATTTCTTTTATGAACATATTCACTGAATATAGTTAAATATATACAATTGGTTTCAACCAAAAAGGCTAGAGTGCAATCCAATTTATTTCAAATGTAAGTGTGGAGTGTGCAGGTTTTGCTTTATTTAAAAAAAAAAAAAAATGACACCAACAGTAGCTTGGTCGTTTCTAGTATGGCAGAGGAATCCACAAAAAATTTAATATGAAACATGCAAACATTTTAAGACATGGTCAATTTATAGAGCACCATGCTTTCAGTGACTACGGTATACGTAACTGCTTTAATGTGGGGGGGGGGGGGGGGGGGGGGAACATGAGGACTCAATCTTATTTTTTATGTGATGGGGAGTACCAAATTTGTGATAAAGGCAGAGTCGATTTTTACTTATTAACTTTGGAGTGCAATGGGCCAAATCTTTGTTACTTATCACCAGTGGGCTGTTGGTGAAGGTCACTTCACACTCTTGGGATGAAAACGCATTGGCACCAACCTTGTGTACGGAAATTAGATTTTTCCCTGCTTGCAGCAGGTGGCAGCACTGGACAATCTCCACGTTCATTGAATTGTTGTTTTGAAAAGGCTCATGAATCACATGAAGCACCACGTGGAGCTGGATCAGCAGAACGGAGAGGTGGACACCCACACCAACTGCCAGCACTGCTACCGCCAATTTCCAACACCTTTCCAGCTGCAGTGCCATCTGGAGAGCGTGCACAGCCATTACGAGTCGAGCAGTACGTCACGCCGCCCGTCTCCCCCCACTTACTCCCCAGTAACAGGATTCTCAATCTGCCTGTTTTGGCCCATGCATTATTTTCACTGTAACATCTGACCTGTAATTCACCTGTTTCAACCAAACTACTGATTTCCCCCCCCCCCCCCCCCCCCCCCCTTATTCACAGCACACAAAGAGAACAGATGCTTACTCCCTTTAGTTAGCTGCTCAGTATTCTCATTTTATATATGAGTTGTAAATGTCACAGGAAGAGCCCATTCCATGAATTGACCATAGTTTAATTACCAAACAAGCTAATTTAATGTTAACCTCAACCTTGGTCTCAGTTCATTGACATTGATATCTCTGGTGATCTTTGATATACATCTTTATTAATCAAGAGATCACTTAAACATTGAGAGACTAAGTAACCCATTATCTTCACACAAGTGTAGATCATGAATATGAGAGAGAAAAAGCTGCAGTTCTAGCTGCAGTGGAAGGTGAGGGATTTTGAGTTGTGTTATTTCTGTGCGCAGCCAAGTGTAAGATCTGTGAGTGGGCGTTTGAGAGCGAGCCCGTCTTCCTACAGCACATGAAGAACACCCACAAACCAGGGGAGATGCCGTACGTCTGCCAGGTAAATACCCGCCTGCTTCATATCAGAATAAATGTTACCATAAAAGTGAGACCGCTGGTTTTGAAGACCCTGGAGTGCATAGTATTTTTCATAGATTTTTGTGTTCGCTCCTTTATCAAAAATAACACACAACTCTCGCTGAGTTCCAATAAAACATACTATTCAACTGCCACTGAGCGCCAATGAAACGTAACATGGACTTGTAACCAAGTTTCAGTTAAAACCGTTTATGAAGCTGTAACCAATTTTCTGTAGAATAGATTATGAAACTGTCAATTTTCAGTAAAACGATGCCTAGGCCTATAGCACAATTCGGTGCATCCCAACATTTTGGTATGGATGACACATTATTTCTCTCTGTTGCCCAATACTAAAGGTGTGTGAGTACAGGTCCTCCTTTTACACTGACGTGTACAACCACTTTCGCGCCTGGCACGAGGACACAAGGAATCTGCTCTGCCTCTACTGCCTGAAAGTCTTCAAAAACAGCAATGCCTTCCAGCAGCACTACATCCGTCACCAGGTAAACATGGGCCTCGTGTGAAGTCGCCTGCTGTCTTGAGACCTACCAGCCTGGGCCTAGCTGCTGCTCGCGGATGACTGCAGCGCTAGAAGGCTTTATCTTGCAGAACAGTATGTGACTGTACCAACAATCATGTCATAATCTAATTTTTTCCTTTTATGATTTTAACATTGGAAATTATTTGCTTGTGACATTGAGGGAAGTTGGGGACATTTACATTACATTACATTATAGGCATTTAGCAGACGCTCTTATCCACAGCGACTTACACAACTTCTTATTACATGTATCCATTTATACAGCTGGATATATACTGAAGCAATTCAGGTTAAGTACCTTGCTCAAGGGTACAACGGCAGTGTCCTACCTGGGAATCGAACCTGCAAACCTTTCGGTTACAAGTCCAGTTCCTTCACCATTATACTAAACTGCCGCCCCCCAATATCTGACATGAGACAGATATTGTATTTTGAGACTGTTTAGTCTGTGTATACAGTGTTAACATATTCAAACAAAGTACCATTTCCTTCAATTGTTCAGAATCCAGGTCTAAAGGTGTACAATCATAAACTAGATAAGCAAAAGGTGTTTTGCAGTACAGTTTGATTGTGGGCATAAAGGCTCACTGGCTTGTTATGGTCTGGTTGTGGAAAACATAACATTCTTATTCATATGCATGGACTGGAATACTTTTAACTGGAAAAACTTAAGTTACACAATGAAAATTATGTCTGCAGACCATCAGAACTTCTGCTAGAATAAGCCTGAGTTCTACCTTGAGATGTCTGGTTTAATCCTAATATTTTCTGACAAAGGGCCTCCAGATTCTGCTTGATTCATCTTTTCAGTTTAAGTTCTAAATTCTGAAAAATCTAAGTTAGAAGGTCTTTGCTTGACATGAACCATTCCATGTTTAAATGAACCATTCCCTGATTTTGTGCTTTGTATACACAGAAGAAGACCGTGTACCACTGCAATAAGTGCCGTCTTCAGTTCCTCTTCACCAAGGACAAGATTGAGCACAAGATGAACCACCACAAGACCTTCCGCAAACCCAAGCAGCTAGAGGGACTCATGCCAGGGACCAAAGTGAGCGTCATAGATAACTTTTAATCTGTTTTTGATTTGAAG